>CAKNXH010001017.1:148236-164902 GCA_932178445.1 Andricus quercusramuli
CGTTCCACCCCGATTAAGTGCGTAGCCCATTCCACCGCTGGAACCGTTTTTTACTTTTTTTTTTCGTTAGCATACTTTGAAATCTTCAACTCCTAAAATTAATCCTTTGAAATAAAACCTAACACATTTAAGGTTTATTGTGCCCTATTTATTTTTTATAAAGTTACGTTCTACCCTAATAGGGGGCGTAGCCTAGTCAGCCACTTGACTCGCTTTTTCACTTATTTTTTGACACCCTTTAAAATCCTCGAATCTTAAAATAAAACCTAAATGAAGTTTGAAGTAATCTAGTTATATTCCCTAAAGTTCCGTTCCACCCTGATAAAGGGCTCCGCCCAGCCCACCAATGGAATCGCTTATTTTTAATGCTTTAAAACATTCCAATTTATATTTTCGATAGAATTTCAAAGTGTCACGTTTCTGTCGGGGAAATGTAGCAAACGGGGCGAAAGTTGTCGTTAAGGGTGAGTCCACACGGACATTAAAGCAATAATCATATAAAGTAGCGTATCCCAACGTGGTCACAGGATGGCCCTTTAGGGGTAGCAGTGGTTTGCAGTTTGTTAGCAGAAACTGCTGTCAGTAGCACTTCGACAACTCGAGGACGAAAAGGGTCCGTCCATTCTACCTTAGAATCCAGGTCACGTGACTATCATTCTTCAGCCATTCTTAAAATGAGTCACATTAGAGTCTTCTTCGGCTTGGATAAAAAATGACCCGCCTCCGCAAATTCTCCACGTAATCGACGTACGGTACCACCGTTGAATAAAAAAAAAAAGTTACCACCCGTCTACTTTGACTAAGTCTGAGGCTTTTAAGACTCTTCTACTTTATGCGTCCCCTCCCAGGAAGATTTTGCAACTTTATGAGAAAATGGAAATTATACTTAGAATCCTTGTAGGTAGGGAAAATAACCGCCCACCTTTAAAGATCTAATATTCATGTTATTCAAGAGTGTTACAGACTTCAGAGCCCAAAATACCAGCTCTCAAAAGGGGGGAAATAGGGTGATTTTTCATGAAAATAGGTCAATAATTCAAATTAAATTAATATGTAGGCACTGTCTTTTATTTATACTGAAAATGGTTGAGTTTTCAAACAGGAAAGATTTATTTTCTTATACCAGAAGAGATTAATTTTTAATAAAAGAGCTGCAGTTTTAACAAAATTTTGAATCTTCAAGCAAAAATGAGGAATTTTATAGAAGACAGTTGAATTTTCAGGCAAAAGGACGAATTTTCTATACCAAAAGACGAATTGAACAAAATAATTAAATTTTTAAATGACAAGTTAAAATTTCAACCAAATTATTAAATTTTTTAACAAAATAGTTGAAATTTAACCAAAAAGTTAAATTTTGAACTAAATAGTTGAATTTTGAACCTACAAAGATGAATTTTGGACAAAAAATGTAACAGTTGATATTTTAACCAAAAAAGATCCCATTTCTTCCAAAGGAGATCAAATTTAAACCCAAAAATATTATTTTTTTTAAAACATACTTGTACTTTCAAACAAATAGTTGATTTTTCAACTAAAAAATATAAATTTTGTAACCAAAAATGGAAAAGTTTTACTGTCAGTGCAAAAAATTAACTTTCAACAAAGAAAAAACGAATTTTCAAAATTTGAAACCAAAAAGATGAATTTTCGATCCAAAAAGGCGAATTTTCAACAAATAAGGCTTTTTCAGTCAAGAAAAAAAAAGTTCAACAAACAAGCTAAAAGACGAATTTTCTGTAAAACAATAAAATTTTCAACCCGAAAATATGAATTTTGTAACAAACAAAAGAAATTTTTAACAAATTAAGTCGACTATTACCTAAATAGTTAAATTTTTTATTAAAAATATCAATTTTCAACGGAAAAAGCGAATTTTCAACCAAGGGGATGAATTTTCCAACCAAAAAGACGAATTTTTAAAAAATGAAGATTTTTTAGACAAGAAAGAGAATTTTCAATCTGAAAATATGAATTTTCATTTAAAAAATTGCGTTTTCAACCAAAAAAAGAGGAAACTTCGAACCAAGAAAATTATTTTTCTATCAAATAGAACGAATTTTCACCAAGTACAATTAATTTTGAAAGATTAGTTCGAATTTTACACAAGTTGTTGAATTTTTCATTAAAAATATGAATTTTCAACAAAATAATTAAAGTTTCGACCAAAGAGATGAAGTTTCAACTAAAATGACTAATCTTCAACTGGAATAGTTAAAATTTTAGTTTTAAAAATTAAATTTTACCGAAAAAAAAAAACCAGGGGCATGAATTTTCCAAAAAAGACGAATTTTAAAAAAATGAAGATTTTTCAGTCAAGAAAGAGAAATGTTAAGCAAAATTGTTTGAATTTCAAGACAAATGATAAATTCAGAAATTTTCTGTCAAGAAGGTGAATTTCAAATCCGAAAATATGGATTTTAACAAAAAAAAAGGTTTTTCAACAAAAAATGGGAAACTTCAAACCAAGAAGATTTTTTTTCTATTAAATAAAACGATTTTTTAATAAACAAAATAAATTAAATTTGAAGGGAAGTGATCGACGGGGGATGAGGGATATGAGAAGTTGAAAATAGAAGTAGGAGAGGAGGGGGCGAGAAAGGAGTAGTAGGGGTGCAAAGGTGAATTAGGGAATAAGGATTATGAGAAGGGAAGTACGAGAGAGATTAGGGAAGTGAAAGAAGGGTAACTAAGAGAATAGAGGGGAAGCAGAAGATGGTAAGTGATAGAAGGAAAATAAAGAAAGGAAAGCGGAAAAGATGGGCTGAGAAGTAGAAGAGGAGAGGGAAATTAGGATGGAGTTGAGGAGGGTGCAGAGGATGAGAAAGGAGAGAAAGTAGGAGGAAGGTAAATTAGAGGAGGGGAAGAGATTGAGAGAGAGGGGAAAAGGTGTAAGAGAGGGGATACATGAGGAGATAGGAGTAGCAGGGAGGAATTATGGGAAGGTATCTTGAAAGAGGATCGGATAGAATCGGAGAGGATGGAAGAGTAGAGAAGAAAGGGTCGGAAGTGATAAACGACGGAAGGATATCTGAACTTAAATACTAATCGGGACTCAATTTCTCCTTGAAAGTTTGAACTTGAAAACTCAAGTCACCAGTAGGATTTGTTGAAATTCGGGGAACAAGGGTATAATAGAAGATTGTAACAAGGGATAATAGGAGATTGTAACAAGGGATCATAGGGATCATATCAATGAGGACAAATAGTAACCAGGGATAATAGGCGATACCCTTTGTACAATTTTTACCAATAGTCCTTTGGGAAATATATGAAAACACATTACGCCGAGTATGTCTTACATTTCCAATTTTCCACGTGATCTCCCTTAACCCTAACACCAGATTCATGGACACGTATACCAATACAGATGTAGAGAACAATATTCAACATCTCGTCGTTCCGATCGTCTTAATTATCTCGCGGCTCATAAGGAATTCCCTTCACTCAGTCTGCATCTTCGATCCCTCGCACGTAATTCCGGTGGAGCAACTATTCGCAGTATAGTCTAGTCCCCTCGGGATCTTGGAGAACAGCCCTGACTAGATATTCGCGTACGTGATCTTCACTATTCCGATCAAATTCCTGATTTTTTTCCCCCGCATCTGGAATTTTCGGGCACGAAACTACTGGACCTTCCGGTCAAGTAATCAGAGCAGACTCTAGAATCTTCCTTGGGTGGATCCAAGGTCTAACTGCTGGGCAAATTGACATTCGAGCGCTGATCAAGAAAGAAAGGAGCGAGGAAAATACGTTCCTTCGATGGCATTTCTGATGGTTCCTGTAACCTCCCATGAATCTTTCATCCGTGGAGCGTACGATCCTCTCGAAATTCGCGATGAGAGACGAATCTTGCTTATCTGTCAGCATAGTCAGCCACTATCGACAGCTTCGTTCAGTACGTGTGGGTATTGATAATGGGATCTTCAGAAGCTAGAGGCGTTTTTTTTAAAATTATTATATTATAATATCGATCGAATCAGCGCTCCACATCAAATTATAAATTGCTTAGTCTTGAAGATTTGAATTTGAAATCTTAAATCACCCGGCAGATTTGTTGAGAATAGGGAAACCCCGGGAATTATTTTCCGAGTTTAGAGTGGACACCCTGATATACTTGAAAAGGATATGAGCTAAAAACATGGACTTGGTTATGTCCGTTCAAATCCGATTCGAATACGTTGGGGGTTCTTCCGAAATTGGAGGGTCAGGGTATTTCTACTAGGAATGATGGTTTTCCTGGAGTTCGACCCAGGACACCAAGACTCATCGTTCATTCATGGGGCATTTACCCAGTATCCCGTAAAGCCATCTCGCCCTCCATTTCTCCATAGCCGCTTCTTACATCATTCTCCTGTCCTACGAAATGAATCGGGATCAGAAAGATATAGTACTCTCCGTTGGGATTCATTCCTGCGTATCCAGCAAATCCTCGTATTTGGAGGATATATAATTATTGCAAGAGGAAGTGATAATCTCTCGAGAAATTATCTTCGATCCTCTACATTTTCCATTTTGAGAAGAAACGTCTTAGTTATCTATTTTAAAAAGGTAATTTTCCAATAAATATTAGGTTGGAAATTCTAAGATCAAACTGGAAGCAAAAATACGGGCGATGCCCATTTTATCCCCGAGTACCTGCTTCCTCTATCCCCAACTACCCAACTTCCCCTCACGTAGCTAAGGGATCGCCAGATTGCTGTCTTTGATCAGTGGAATCACCAAAAAACTTAAAGATTTCGGATATAATACTTCTGGCTTACTGATAGCAAAATTAAATTTGTTTAATGGTTTGTACTTGATTGCTCATTGAGTAGTGGGGGTAGAGAAAGCAGGTCACCGGGATGAAATGGGCATCGCCCAAAAATACGACCTTGCCGTCCTTAAATGAAATACTTTCGAATGGATAAAAGTCTCAAAGTAAACTTCGAAGGTACTCAATGCTAATGAGAGGCTTCATTAAGTCCCTTGCAAAGAGATTCTCGATCGTATCACTCGTGCAACTGAACACTCGAGCTGTAATTACGAACTAATTTACAGCTCCTGTCGACTGAAAAATTCCAACTCTTGGGGAACGAAATTTATTGAATAAATCAGCACTTGAGTTGGGAAAACTAGCTTCCATAATCTGTACTCTTGTTAAATAGAGACTAATTAGTTGGCTGATGAAAATGTATTATCAGCTTGTCATCTTCCACGATGTGTTGCTGGCAGGTGACGAGAGGTTAATGGGAAGTTAAAGACAGATAATTGCTATTGAAGTATGGGTACTGATTACTATAATTGAACTATCTAGCACACTATTATCAGACAATAGTTGATTAAAAAAATATATTGTAGGAAGGGAGCAAAATTGAGAAACGTAATCCAAACTTTTGATGTGATTCTACCTTCTTTGTGTGGTTCTACCTTATTTTTCTTAAATTTTCAAAGTAATGGTTTAATCACGCGACCCGATGAACTTTCAAAGACATAAAACGTTTATTTCTCAAAGTCACTCTTCGTCTTTCTCATACTCGGGTTTCCCGGAACAAGCAGAAAACTCCTTCAGGCAGTCCTATCTAGCGTGTGTTTGCTGGTCTTTTTGTTCCAGCCGCATTCCGAATGTCCCTGATTTAAAGCTTTGACTGTCTAACTCTAAAGCCAACACTCCCTTTTTACCTTCACAGAAACCACCTTTCACCTTCCTGTCCAACTTTGTAAGGTAAAAAGGAAATGAAAGGACAGGTTCTGAAGGAGTCAATTTTTCACCTAAAAGGGCTCAAAATTTTTAAAATTTTAGACTGCACACCTTTTATGTGTCAGCATGGATCAGCATGTATTTTGCTTGCGCTATACTTCTAGAACTTTATAGGAGATTCCTGATGACGTCACAGAATAATATTCTGCAATTGTGAGAGCCGAATTTGCGTAAACAGCTTCAAGGTTATTCATTATCTCAATTAAGCTTGAACATATGGAAGTCATCTAGTCACTGACGGATCATTCATGAAAAATGAGTTAATGTACAGTTTATGTTGGAGAAGGACTCTAACAAAATACATGTTGATCCAGAGTCCGTTTTGTAAAATTGGCTCAAAAGTGTGATCCAGAGTCCGTCTTTTAATGTAGATCCAGAGTCCGTCTTTTAATGTATATCCAGACTCCGTCTTTCTTTTTGGTCCAGAACTCCCCCTGCCTATCTACTAAGACATGATCGGACCATAGCTTCATAGCTTCATAGCTACTGGTAATTGATACTATTTAATATTTAACATGAAAAAATTATTAAATTAAGCTAACTTGTTTGCCCATTCGAACCAAGATTAAACCTCTCAGTACGATAAAAGGAGTAGGAAGTGAAAAGGGAGAAAATGCGGAAAAAACACACGTTGAGAGAGCAAAGCAAGCCGGTGAATTTATTAACTTTAAAAGCCGCCCGCGATGCTGTCTTGTTGGAACGCTTTTATACTTCGGATCCTCTCTTTGCCCCGGACCTTCTAGCGATGATGCCCACAACTTTTAATTTTATTTCAAGTTTCGCCGCAGCTTATCGATTGGCATTTATGATGGAAATTTGTAATAACTTGCATGGAGTACCGTTCGAGTTTCCGAAGAAGCCCTTTCGCTCCAGGGACGATACTGGAAGAAAGAAATCGAATTCAATTACATTTAATAACAGATCAATGATCGAGTATTATTGCTGATTTAATTCGCGAGTTATAACTACTTTTCAAGCCTTCTTCATTCAATTATTTATTTTCAATTTATTCTTCATCGAAACACTCAATTCTTCATTCATTAAAACTTTTAGAGGGTAGCTAGAAAATCCGAAATTCCCTATCTTTCCCCTAAACTATTTTTTATTTTCCCTGAGTGCTCTGGATTTTTCTTCAATTATAAAAAAAAACCTTATACTTAAAAGATGAATAATATTGATAAAACAAAATTTGTTTATGAATTTATCTTAAACACTTTTTGTGACAATAGTCACACAGAATTTTATGAGTGGTAATAACAAAATTTCAGTTAAAATAATTTTCGAATAAGTAAAAAGGAATTTTCAATAAAAAGTTACATTTTTAACCAAAGTGATGAATCTTCGAAAAGATAATTAATTCTCAACAAAAAGTGTAATAGATATTTCCATAAAAAAATATTTTAATTTTCAGTCAAAAACAATTGAATTAAACAAAAAATTACGAATTTTCAAAAAAGTAGATTCTCGACCAAAACAGAATTTTCAAACCAAAAAGATGAATTTTCAGCAAAAGAGTTGAAATTCCATTCAAGAAAGATTTTTCAATCAATAAAGAAAAAAAATGTCGTCCAAAACGTTGAAATTTCACCTCAAAAGTATAAATTTTCTATCCAAATAATTGATTTTTATACCCAAAAAGACGAAATTTCAGCAAGATAAATCAATTTTCAGCTGAAAAAGATAAATTTTAAAGCTACAATGAAATAGTTGAAATTTCAGTAAAAAGAAGCAATTTTTAAGAAAAAGCAAAAATAGTTTTTAGCAAAATAGTCAAATTTTCAACCAAAGAAATTAATTTTTAACTAAAATGATATATCTACAAAAACAAAAAAAGGAGAATTTAACAAAGTACTTAAAATATTAACGAAAAAATGGTTTGAAATTGAAAGCAGTGGATATTTCAACCAGAAAGTTAAATTTTCAACTAAAAAAGGTTGATTGAGATTAATTTAAAAAAAAATTCAACTGAGATTAGTTTTCTATGAAAATTTTGTTTTCACAAAATAGATGAATTTTCAACTAAAGAATATTAATTAAAAAAAAACAGTTACATTTTCAAACAAGAAGATAAATTTGCAACTAAAATGATGAATCATTAACCAAAACAATTTTTATTACAGCAGATGAAATTAATTTTTTACTAAAAAAGAGTTTTAAAAAAATAAATTGTGAAAGAAGCAATTTAAATTTTGCACAAAAAAGTTTTCAATTTTAAATAAAAAACTGTTGGTATTGCAGCCAAAAAAAAATTTAATTTTAAACAAAAAACAGTGGAATTGAACCAAAAATGAGAATTTTGAGCCAAAAACTTACTTTTTTACTGAAAGAAAGAAATTTCCAACAAAATAGATGAAACTTCAACTGAATGATTGAATTTTCATCTAAAAAAATCAATTTTTAATCAAAAATGGAATAATTTAATTTGCAGTTAAATACATTAATTTTCGACAAAAAACATCGAATTTTCGACAAAATAGTTTAATTTTCAACCAAGTAGTTGAATTTTCAAATAAACAATATAAACTCTCAACGTAATAATATTAAGAAAAAATGTGAAAGTTGATATTTCCACCAAAAAATAATTTAATTTTGAATCAACAACAGTTTAATTGAAGCAAAACAGACGAATTTTCAACAAAATAATTAAAATTTAAGCCGAAGCGATTTTATTTTTAAAAAAAGTTTAATTTTCGATACATGAGTTTTTATTCAAACAGTTTAATTTTGAAATAAAAACGATCAATTTTCAACCAAAAAGTTACAATTTTAATTTTTCTATTTAAAAAATGTTTAATTTGCAAGTGAATATGTTGAATTTTGATTAAGAAATAACAATTAAACAATTATTAATTTGTAACGACTTTAAGGCCACGTGATGAGTGGGTCACGTGCCCAGATTTCTACCTTACCGGCACTTTTTTATTTTTAACTTATTTTCACAAAAAGCGCCACATCGAGTTGAGAATTTGGGATACTAAATAAGAAGCACTAAGAAAGGTGGGTCTGGTCCTAACTTTTAACAATTATGAAAAAAGCAAAAAAAAAAAAATATATTTACAAAAAAAACTTTTTTCATAATTATAACAATTTAGGACCAGAGCCGCATTTCTTAGTGCTTCTGATTTATTATCCCAAATTTTCAACTCGATGTGACGCTTCTTGTGAAAAGAAATTTGGAAATAAAAAAAGTGTCGGTAAGGTAGGAATCCGGTCACGTGACCCACTCATCACATGGCCTTAAATTGAAATAATTCAACTTCTAATTTAAAAACTATCTACGTCTATGATATCGCATCCCTACAATCAATCCCGGCTCACTAACCCACCGCTCTATCGGAACTGTTTTCTGCAGTTTTCCTCTCCCCTCGCCAAAATCTCACTCCCCCGTGAAAAATATTATTTCTTCTAAAAGTTGGCCGCAGCATGGGTATTTTAGAAGAGTAGACCATGCATTATTGAGCATTATGGAAAAAAGACGTCACTATTGGCACTTTGGACTGGAACTCGCTTTAGTATCTCGATTTGAGAAAAGCTGCAGGACAATCCGCGGACGCTGCGGAAAGTTATGCTGGCAGGTAACTTTTGATCTGAAAAGTGGTGGCAGGTTGGTGGGGGGATAGCTGTGGACTTGAATGGCGAATTGCCTCGAGGGCCGTTAGATGCATTTTTCATGTCTCGCCCAAGATATACAGAGCTAGCAGCGCGCCCTAGCGTTGGCAATATAGTCCTCGTATCAGGCGCCCGTATCGTATTATATACGTATCTACCTAACCTAACACACTATTTTTTTTCTTTTTCTACTTTTTCGCCAGTGGGTGGGGTGAGTTTGGGGTTGGGGGGGGGGGGCATATACCGCCATATAGAGCCGACGTGACAGACTGTATTCAAACGGCGTAATTTCTTCCTTACACTCTACGAGCCAACTTTCGAGACCGATGGATCGTTCGGGCTTTCGCCTCCGGATCCTCCCTCATCCCCCTTGGCCCCATCGAACAACCCTACCGATTCTCTTCGACCCGCTTGCCCTCTCGAATTTATTATTCCCGATAACTTTTCTATACGGGGGAGAGATTGCCGCTGCGGAAGAGAATCTTTTTCACGAGTTTCCGAAGAGCGTCACGCGAGTTGGGTGGGACTTACGTATTCTTTCGCCTCGTAGAGACACATACTTAGTTTCTCTTCACTTATACTACTGGGAAATGTAAATTCGCAAGTGCGAGAGAAAAAAAATCAATTCACATTTGCGTGTCTTGTCCATTAAAAATATTATCGCTCCTGAGAGAAGGGTGCAGCTCTCTGTCCTCGAGAGATGAGTGTCGCGATAAAATTCAATGAATAGTAATTGAGGGTAAAAGGTTTGAGGGACTCATTTCTTATTTCGTTGGAGGTGAAATTGTTTAAATTTGAGAAGAAGACTTTTTCAATATTGAGTCTTCACAGCCCAAAATTCTCTCAAATTAGAAAAAATCGGGTGATCTTTCACGAAAATAGGGGAATAATTCCTTTCAAGTCCAAGTAAGGTATAGGTACCATATTGAATTTATTATGAAACGCTTAAGATTTCGAGTCGAATTTTGAACGAAAAAGATTAATTTTCATGTTCAAAAGTCGGATTTTCTACAAAAAAGTTGAATTTTCAAAAGAGCTGATTTTCAAGCAAATAGATGAATTTGCGACCCAAGTAATAGAGTTTGCGACCACAAAAAACAAATTCTTAAAAAACAGATAAACGTTCAAACAAAAAGTTAATTTTCTACAAAAATAATAGATTTACTAATAAAAAGACGAATTTTAACGAAAAGGATTCATTTTCAAACAAAAACAAATTTTCAAAAAAAAATTGAACTTTCAACCAAAAAGTTAATTTTCTAAAAAAATAATAGATTTTCTAATGAAAAGACGAATTTTGAACGAAAAAGATTCAATTTTAAGTAAAAAATAAGAATTTTCTACAAAACTGTCGAATTTTCAACACAAACAGTTAAATTTTCTACCAAAATAACAACATTTTCAACTCAAAATACAATTGAAAAAAAAAGTTAAATTTGCACGTCAAAAAGACGAATCTTTTACAAAAAAAAAAACATAAATTTTCTACCCAAAAATATGAGTCGTCAAAAAAAAAAAATTATTTTTAACTAAATAGTTCAACTTTCACCTCAGAACAATCAATTTTCAACCGCAATGGAATGTTTAATTTTTCAGTTCAAAAAATTATTTTTAAAAAATCAAACTAAACAGTTCAATCTAGACGAAAAAATTAATTTCCAACAAAACTATTCAACTTTCAATCAATTAGTGAAAATTTCAACCAATAAGGTTAATTTTCTACCAAAAAAGAGGAATTTTAAACAAAAAATTCATTTTCAAAAAAAAAAATTTAATTTTCAGTTGAAAAAATTAAGTTACGACCAAAATATGAATTTTTAACAAAATAGTTGAATCTTCAAAACAATAAAATTAATTTTTACCATAAATAATTTTTAAGTTTATTTACTAAGCAGAATTTTCAGTTTTCTAACCTTATCTTTTCAAAGTATTAAAAATTAACTTTAATGTTTATTTAAAATATTATCCTTTATTTTATAAATTATCAAAATTCCTATTTTAGCAGTGGTTATTATTATTATTATTTGCTACGAATTCATCTTTTATGGATGAAAATTGTATTTTTTGGTTGAAAATTCAACTATTCGGTTGAAAATTTGACTATCTGATTAAAAATGATGTATTTTGTTGAAAATTCGTATTTCTTAACAGAAAATAAATTTTTTTTACTAAAAATGAAACTGCTTGGTTGAAAATTAATCTGTTTTGGTTGAGTATTCAATTATTTTGCTGAAAATTTATTTTTTTAGTTTTAATAAAAATCTTTTTTGTTGAAATATCAACTATTACATTTTTTGTTGAAAATTTAGCTCATTGGTTAAAAGTTGAAGTACTTTATTGAAGGTTCATTTTTTGGGTAAAATACCCATAATTTTATAAATTAACAGATTGGTTGAAAATTCAACTGTTAGGTACAAAATTAAATTATTTTGTATAAAATTATTTTTTTCAATTGAAAATTAATTCTCTTCAATAAAAATTCAACTAATCAATTTTTGGTTAAAAATTGAACGGTTTGGCCAAAAATGTATGTATTTAGTTGAAAATTCGTCTTTTCTGGTATAAAAGTAATCTTCTTTTTTGTCAAAAATTTAACTATTTGGTTAAAAATGTATTTTTTTAAAGAATTCATTATTTTTGTAGTAAATTAACTATAGGGTTGAAAATTATCATATTTGGTTGAGAATTCAACTATTTTGTTCAAAAATATTTTTCAAGAAAAAGTAAAAAAAAATAGTCGCATTAGCGGGCAAGTATGGCCGTGCGGTCTCAAAGACCGCACCATGCTTCTGCTACGTTAAAATTTAATAAAATTGATTAATTTCGTACTTATTCTAATGTCCCATCACATATTTATATAAGTTATATCACAAAAACTTCTTTACTTATTTAATTAGATATAAATATATGTGGCGGTCTTGCGACCGCAGGTCCATATTAGTGCAAAAATGAAACCACGTTCATACTTAAAGGTTAATAATGTTCAGACTGGAATTTAAATACCCCAAAGAATTTCGAATTGAATGTCTCGTGAAGGGAAGAATGGAGGTATTTGTGAGTTGTGGGTGGGCAACTACTTGAGATTTCAGATCGCGTGCAGGCTCTCCTTAACCTTTGCCCCGTTTGCGTTTTTAGAACACAAAATCTTTTTTTCTTTCTCTTCCATTTTCTTCCCAACAATATTCTTTTGGATTTATATCGAATTGGACACTTAAGTCAGTTAACAAAAACTTATTTACTTGTTTAACTAAATATAAATACATAGGGCGGGCTTGCGACCGCAGGTCCATGTTAGTGCAAAAATGTAATCCCGTCCATACTCAAAAGTTAAAACGGTAAAAAATTTACACATCATAATTAGACGCTTTTAAGATTAAAGAATTATAAAATTAAATTTAAAAAAAAAAATAATTTTAATTTTAAAACAGTCGGAAATGTACTAAAAAATGACACCTGAATAATAAAGGAATAAATCAACTTACTTTATCTGTCTGCTTCAAAAGAATGTAAATTTTTTCCACAATCCTATTAAAATTCATACTTTTGAAGAATTATGTTCAAAAAATCACCTAACTTATAAATAAATAAAAATATATTTTTGTATAATGGAATAATAATTCTTTGGATTCATACCACGCAAAAATGATAATGGTTTTAAAATTAAAATGATATAAGGCAGGACCAGGAAAGAATGATTCTATTCTATTTTTATTTCAACTTTCTTACGAAATATGATGATTTAATAAAAAGTGAAACACCCACGCAGTATGACTAAAGATTACTCCTACGCCGGATGCTTTAAATTTGAACCACGTGTTCTGAATTACTTTAAATTTCATTTCCACGCACATCCTTCAGTATTTCGGCATTTATTGCTCTAGAAATAATTTTCTAACTCAACAGAATGTTTAACAATAAAAAATTGATTTTTTTAAAAATGAAAATTTAAAAATTTTTGGTTGTATCGTTCTTGAAACTGAAAATTATTATAAAAATATTGAAAATTCTGCTATCGAAGTAAAAAATTATGATTCCAAATTTTGTGAAAATAGAATTAACAACCTAATTTTATACCTAACTTATTATTATTAACCTACAAAATGTCAGAAAAAATGAAAAAAACTAAGCATGCGTGACACATGCGAGGTTTCGTTGCACATGCTGTGACCGATTTCAAACTTCACAGACCTATTAGTCACATGCAATAATTATATTAATAAATAAAAATAGATGTTAATTACCCATCAAATATAATTTTATCTGAAAACTTTTAACCGAATTACCTTTTTCCAAAAAAATTTAAATTAAATTTTTTTTTTAGATTTAAATTCCCTTATATTTTCTTATATTTCTCATATTTTTTACACGCGGAAAGAAACAATTTCAATTTTATTTATTTATTTAAAAAAGGGTTTTTTTTATAATTTTCAATAAAAAAAGATTGCTTTTTTAAAAAATAATTCAATTTTTCACAAAATAGTTATATTTTCGACCACATTGTTGACTGTTCATCCCACAAAAATAAATTTTTAATTAAATGGTCAAATGATTTTCGAGTTAATAATTTAATTTTTTAAAAGGCAGTTGCATTTTAAAAAAATGTTGAATCGAAAAGGACGAATTTTCAGTCCAAATAGACAAACGATAAACGAAGGATTTGATTTTAGAACCAAAAAGTAGGTGAGTTTTTAATAAAATTTTTTAATTTTTAAGCAAATAGTTAAATTTTTAACTGAATAGTTGAATTTTCAAACAAAATAATTGATTTTTCAAGCAAACAGTTACATGTTTAACAAAGTAGATGCATTTTTAACCCAGAAAGATTCTTCTTTTTGATTTAAAACACGAATTTTTAACCAAAAAGATTAATTTGCTACTAAAAAAGATAGATTTTCAATAAAAATGGAAAAATTAAATTGTTAAAAAAAAGTAATAATTTTCAACAAAAGAATTCAATTTTCAACCAGAGAGATGAATTTTCAACTAAAAATGATAAATTTACAACCAAAAAGATAAATACAAACCAAGAAAAATATTTCAGTTGAGAAGAAGAATGCATTAAAATTGTTCAACTTTCAAGACAAACAACGAATTTTCTGTAAAACAGTTGAATTTTCAACGCGAAAATTTGAATTTTCAACAAGAAATTTAATTAATTTTTAATCAAAAAGTTACGTTTTTAACCAAAAAGATTAATTTTCAACCAGAAAGAATAATTTTTTAAAAAGTCGAATTTTAAACACAAAGAAATTGATAAAAAAAAATAATTTTTAACAAACTAGTTTAATTTCATTCAGTTTAATTTTTCAACCAAAATGAAAAATGGTTAAATAAGAAATAATCAAAAATGATAAATTATAAAAAAAAAATAATAAATTTAAAAAAATAGATGAAATAAATTTAAATGATAAATAAATGGAACAAAAAGAGTTAATTTTTAATAAAGCAGTTTAACATTCAAACAAGTAGTATAATTTATATAATAATACTTCAATTTTCAAATAAAAAAAAAAATCAATTTTGAACCTTAAAAGGAAATAGTTAATTTTTCAATTAACGCTATTAATTTTCAAGTATGAAAAACGAATTATTTTTTTAAATTAAATTTTCAACCAGAGAAATAAATTTTCAAGTAGTAAAAATTTTCAATTAAAAAAGAAGAATTCTAAAAAAAAATGTAACAATTTATATTAAAACGAAAAAAATTTCAATCTTGAATAAAAAACATTTCACATTTCAACTGAAAATATTTTAATTTTGAATAAATAACAGATACATTTAACCGAAAAGATCAATTTTTAACAAAATTTTTTTATTTTTATCAATAAAGACGAATTTTCAACAAAATACATGAAGTATTAAACAAATAGTTGAATTTTCAACTAAAAAATACCAATTTTCAGGAAAAGAAAACGGAATAGATAAATTTTAATCTAAAAAAAATTAATTTTCAACAAAAAAGATAAATTTTTAACAAATTAGTTAAATTATCAATCGCCAAAATAATTTTTTAATTAAAATTATTAATTATTAACAACAAAAAACTGAATTTTTAAGAAATTAGTATAACTTGCAATCAAGCGGTTGAATTTTCAAACAAATAAATATAAATTATCCACGAAATAATTGAATTTTCAACCAAATATTTGAGTTTTTATCTAAAAAAGATCAATTGTTGACAAAAACTTGAATTAACAAAATTAATTTGTAAAAAAAAGAATTTTGATATTTTAACGACAATAATAAATCCTTACCACAAATAATTAACTTTTAAAAAAGAAGTTTAACTTGGAACCAAGTACTTAAAATTTTTAATTGAAAAAAAAATTATTCTCAACAAAAATGTAATAGTTGATATTTCAGCCCATAAATAGTTTAATTAATTAATTAATAAATTTACTATATTTATGAATTTTTTCCTCTAATAAATCCTATCTTTTTGTTTAAAATTCAACTTTTTGTCAACATCCTCCTTCGCAGAAGTGCAATTTACATGATTCACAGTTGCAGTAATAAGGAGCTATGGAGGGAGGGAGGCATATATATTGAAAACTACCCTTCCGGGGAGGATTCCATAAGCTTTTCCAGGAATTTCTGTCCCTTCGACGTATATTACTGCATAAACATATATATTCGCATGGATATGCTAGGGTGGTATCAATAATGAGCTTGAAAAGAAAAAGAGGGAGAGACCCTTTCCCAGGGTTAGAAGTTACTCGGGTCAAGTTTATTTCATTCAAGGAAATTGCCAATTTTTTGCGAAATAAAAAAAAATTAATTAAAAAAAAAAATTAAACAAAAGTTGAATAATCCACAGAAGAAGATTAATTTTCAACCAAACAGTAGGAATTTTAAACAAAAACGATGAAATTTCTACCAAAAGAGGTGACTTTTCAAACCAAAAAGACAAATTTTCAAAAAGATTGTTGAATTTTCAACCAAAAAAGAGGCATATACAATAAAAAATTAATTTTCTACCAAACAGTTTAATTTTCAAACCAAAAGGATACGAGGCTGGCGGACTGCGGTCATCGCCGACTGAAACTCTACGCGGACACGCTTGGATATTTTTAGTCATATCTCAGAAACCCGTGATGATTTTTTAATTTTTATTGGCTCAAATTATAGACAAGATTTCAAAAATCGAGTCCTGTCAATTTCATTTTATTCCAACAAGTTTTCAAAGTTGTAGCACGAGTTGAAGTTAAGGTAGAAAATCTGAGAAATTCTCTGCGATGACCGCTCTTGCGACTAAAACTTGACGCAGACACGCTTGGACATTTCAAGTCATATCTCAGGAACCCGTGAAGATTTTTG
>CAKNXH010001018.1:0-44040 GCA_932178445.1 Andricus quercusramuli
CGGCCTAGCCCTTTTTATAAACAAACTTCACTATAATAGTGAGATCATAGATAAATCAGAGTATTGGATATTGGTTCGAATTTATAGCGCAAATAAAATTAATTTTATTGTAGGGATTTGCTATTTTAACCCGACAGTAGATACATAAGTAATCCTACAACTTTTCGATGAAACCTTATGCGCCCTGTCAGAGAAATACAACAACGTTCCTATCACTATATATGGCGATTTCAACTGTAGGGTGGGGAGATTAGGTCAGGGTACACCTGATATGTTCTCTCACACAAATTTTTCAATGTATTGGGAGAGTCACGATGTTGCGCACTACAGGAGGGGGCTGGGATTGGTTGAAATGATGGAGGTGTATGAGTTTTATGTTTTAAATGGTAGATCGTGTAGCGACAATCCAGCTCACTTTACTTTTGTTAATGCAGGGGGTATAAGTGTCAATGACTTGGTTTGGTGTAATGCTGAGGCATTAGGTATACTTAAAGACTTGAAGGTGGATCAATCCACACATACTTCGGATCACTTCCCGGTCTTAGTCTCCTCTTGTAGCTCTCCCATCTCAGCTGGTCACTCAAGTGCGCTGAGTGTAAACAAAAACAAAAGCTTGACGTTTCTGAGATGGACGGACGACAAGCGAAATATCTTCTCGAACGAATTATACTTGTCTCACAGACTAGAAGTTAACTTTGAAAAAGTAGTCATAGATTATCTTAATTCAAACCTTACCAATGCTATTGTCGACAGCGCCAAAAAAGCAGATATGCGGTCAGTAAAAAAAAATGTTACTGAGAAATTGTACCGTGATAAATGGTTTTGATTTGATTCTGACTGTCGCCAAAGTAAATAATATCTTTCTAATGCGCTGAAAGAAGCCAGCAGGGCAAATTTCTCGGATGAGGCTAAGTTGGTTCATGTCAAAGGTAAAAAATCGTACCAAGCACTGATAGCTCATAAGAAAGCAAACTTTGAATCCAGTATTCTGACAAGCCTGGAGCATGTCAACGATAGCACAACATTCTGGGATACTGTTAACAGATTTAGAGGTTCAAAGATAAAATCTAGAATCCTTCCTACAAAAGCTTGGGAAAATTTCTTCCGCCTGACACTTCCTCTTAGACGTCTGTCACCGTCAATGCTGACAGATGTGCGAAATCCATTATTGGATTGCAGAATTACAGCTAAAGAAATCTTTTTATCAATTAACAAACGTAAACTAAATAAGGCTCCGGGGCCGGATCAAATTTCAAATAATTTTTACAAAAACTTACCGCCTAATTGGCTCCTTTATCTCGAAACTTTTTTCAATAAAATACTTAAGAATTAATATATACCGCTCGATTGGACAGAATCTTTAACGCATATGATGCATAAAAAACAAGACCCGGCCAATCCCAATAATTATAGACCTTTTGCCCTTCTAAACTTGCTTCCTAAAATTTTTACGCAAATCCTGCTGGCTAGATTGGAAAAATGGGAGTCGAGGTGTCGGGTCCATATCATCTCACATGCGGCAAGTCTATCTGCGGCAAGTCGCACCTGCGGCAAGACACATCTGCGGCAAGTCACACCTGCGGCATGTCTCACCCGCGGCATGTCACATCTGCGGCATGTCACATCTGAGGCATGTCACATCTGCTGCATGTCACATCTGCAGCATGTCACAACTGCGGAATCTCTACCCAGCGGCTTGTCTCACCCGTTGCTTGTCTCCAGAGCGGCATTTCTCACAGTGAAATTGACATTTTTGCGGCATCTCTCGCCAGTGGCCAGTCCACCAGTGGCATCCCTCCCTTCAACAAAATTTTTTAAGTCCAAATAAAAATGGCAAAACTGCAGCAAGCCTTACAGGGCTAACTGTCACATCTGCGGCATTTCTACCCGCGGCAAGTCTCCACCGTGGCATCTCTCATCCGGGAAAAATGTTCAAGTCCACATCAAAGTGACAAAACTGCGGCAAGTCTACCCAGCGGCATCTCTCCCCCAATACAATTTTCTAACTATTTCTCAAGATGGCGAAAGTGTGCCAAGTCTCTCCAGCGGCATCTCTACCACAATAAAATATCTTAAGTATTTGTAAAAATGGCAAAACTATGGCAAGTCTACCCAGCGGCATCTCTCCCCCAATAAAATATTTTAAGTATTTGCGAAAATGGCAAAACTGCGGCAAGTCTACCCAGCGACATCTCTCCCCCAATCAATATTTTAAGTATTTGTGAAGATGGGAAAACTGCGGCAAGTCTCTCCGCAGTTGGCAGTTTTGCCATCTTCACAAATACTTCGAATATTTTATTGGGAGAGAGATGCCGCTGGGTAGACTTGCCGCAGTTTTGCCATCTTCATAAAAAACTTAAAATATTTATTGGGGTAGAGATGCCGCCGGGTAGACTTGCCGCAGTTTTGCCATTTTTATAACTGTTTAGAAAATCTCATTGAGAGAGAGAAGCCGCTGGAGACACTTTCTCAGTTTTGCCATCTTCACAAATACTTAAAATATTTATTGGGGGAGAGATGCTGCTGGGTAGACTTGCCGCAGTTTTGCCATATTTATAACTGTTTAGAAAATCTCATTGATAGAGAGATGCCGCTGGAGAGACTTGCCGCAGTTTTGCACTCTTTACAAATACTTAGAATATTTTATTGGGAGAGAGATGCCGCTGGGTAGACGTGCCGCAGTTTTGCCATCTTTACAAATACTTAGAATATTTTGTAGGGGTAGAGATGTCGCTGGGTAGGCTTGCCGCAGTTTTGCCATCCTTAGAACTAGTGAGAAAATTTTCTTGGGCGAGAGATGCCGCTGGGTAGACTTGCCGCAGTTTTGCCATTTTCACAAATACTTAAAATATTTATTGGGGTAGAGATTTCGCTGGAGAGACTTCCCGCAGTTTTGCCATTTTCACAAATGCTTAAAATATTTATTGGGGTAGAGACGCCCCCGGGTAGACTCGCCGCAGTTTTGCCATTTTTATAACTGTTTAGAAAATATCATTAATAGAGAGATGCCGCTGGAGAGACTTGCCGCAGTTTTGCACTCTTTACAAATACTTAGAATATTTTATTGGGAGAGAGATGCCGCTGGGTAGACTTGCCGCAGTTTTGCCATCTTCACAAATACTTAAAATATTTTATAGGGGTAGAGATGCCGCTGGGTAGACTTGCCGCAGTTTTGCCATCCTTAGAACTATCGAGAAAATTTTCTTGGGCGAGAGATGCCGCTGAAGAGACTTGCCGCAGTTTTGCCATCTTCACAAATACATAAGATATTTATTGGGGAAGAGATGCCGCCGGGTAGACTTGCCGCAGTTTTGCCATTTTTATAACTGTTTATAAAATCGCATTGATAGAGAGATGCCGCTGGGTAGGCTTGCCGCAGTTTTGCCATTCTTAGAACCAGTGAGAACATTTTCTTGGGCGAGAGATGCCGCTGGAGAGACTCGCCGCAGTTTTGCTATCTTCGCAAATACATAAAATATTTTGGAGGGGTAGAGATGCCACTGGGTAGGCTTGCCGCAGTTTTGCCATCTTTACAAATACTTAAAATATTTATTGGGGTAGAGATGCCACCGGGTAGACTTGCCGCAGTTTTGCCATTTTTATAACTGTTTATAAAATCTCATTGATAGAGAGATGCCACTGGGTAGGCTTGCCGCAGTTTTGCCATCCTTAGAACTAGTGAGAAAATTTTCTTGGGCAAGAGATGCCGCGGGGTAGACTTGCCGCAGTTTTGCCATCTTCGCTTCTACTTAGAAAATTTTATTGGGGTAGAGATGCCGCTGGAGAGACTTTCTGATAGTGAGAGATGTCGCAGATTTGACAATTCATCCTGAGAGATATGCCGCAGATGTGACAATTAGTCCTGTGAGACTTGCCGCAGTTTTGCCAATTTGATGTGGACTTGAACATTTTTCCCGGCTGAGAGATGCCACGGTGGAGACTTACCGCGGGTGAGAGATGCCGCAGATGTGACAGTTAGCCCTATGAGGCTTGCTGCAGTTTTGCGATTTTATATGGATTCGAAATTTTTTTCTGAATGAGAGATGCCGCTGAGGAGACAATAAGTCCTGAGAGACTTGCCGCAGTCTTGCCATTTTTATTTGGACTTAAAAAATTTTGTTGAAGGGAGGGATGCCACTGACAAAAATGTCAATTTCACTGTGAGAAATGCTGCTCGGGAGACAATCCACGGGTGAGACAAGCCGCTGGGTAGAGATTCCGCAGTTTTGACATGCAGAAGATGTGACATGCCGCAGATTTGACATGCCGCGGGTGAGACATGCCGCAGGTGTGACTTGCCGCAGATGTGACATGCCGCAGGTGCGACTTGCCGCAGATAGACTTGCCGCATGTGAGATGATATGGACCCCGAGGTGTCACATTATTCCGGAAGCCCAAGCGGTTTCTCGCCGAGGTAGGGGATGTATGGATAATATTTTCACCTTAGCATCTGTTTCGCAAATTTACTTACAAAAAAAGAATAGACATATCTCTGCCATTGTGGTGGATTTCTCCAGAGCCTTTTCATCGGTTAATCACGCTCACATCTGGTCAAAACTTTTTGATATTGGGATCAGCTCAAAAATAATTAGAATTCTAAAAAGTCTGTATGAGAGAGCCTCAACTTGCATTAAAGTGGGAAATGAGTTCTCAGAGGAACTGCCGTTCACTGAGGGAGTTTCACAGGGAGAGCTTTTGAGCAAATCATGTTTAACCTCGGATATCGAGATTTTTTTTAGACAAAAAGGTCTTGTGGGTCTCAGAATCATGGGCGACACGGACATTATTGTGTTGATTTACGCGGATGATTTAATTGTTTTTGCAGAATCTAAAATATACGCGATAAGAAAACTCAATGCTCTCCAGGAGTATTGTGATATAAACAAACTAACGGTTATTAATAACAAAACTAAATATACTATATTGAAGAAAGGTCGGATCAGCGCAAAACTCGTGGGTCTGAAATACGATGGTATCTCTTTGGAGTTTGTTTCTTGTTTTGAATACTTGGGTACGATTTTTTATAGAACAGGTGCTTTCAACATAGCTGCGCATGCAGCAGTTAGCAGAGCCAACTCAGCCTCAGCCTCAGCGTTCAATATTCTAACTAGAACTAAGTGCTCGTCATGGTCTTCCATCATAAAAATTCATGACTCTATTATCAAGAGTTCCTTATTGTATGCGGCTCACATTTTCGGATTAAATTATCTAGATGTCTTCGAAAAAGCACAAGTCCGTTTTTTCAAAAATCTTCTGCCCCTACCCAGAAATACGCCTGACTTCGCTGTCAGATTAGAACTAGGTCTACCCTGTGTGTCATACCAAATATTAAAAATGGCGCTGAAGTGGGCGGCAAAGATTTTCCTTATGGAAGACTCGCGCTATCCCAAACTTTCTATGCTAAAACTTGCCGAAACCGCAAACAGCAAAAATGTTAAATATAACTGACTAGGTCAACTTATTAGATGTTTGGAGGAAGCGGGAATATGTCACAATCTCATGGATCTCAATGGTCCCAATCTCATCGCTCAAATCGATGGCACAGCTGATGGTTACCGTGATTTTTTCCATTCGCGGGATCTGTTAAGATTGGAAAATAGCAACTTTAGTTACATATGCAGTAAAATTATACACAATGATGCGCTTCCCCAGCAATATCTGCTATTCAAAGCTCCTTTCGTTTTTAAGCGCGTTTTCGCACAAATAAGAACTTCCTCCAGGTTCATCATTAAGTTGACCTCTAAAGCTGGAACAACTGTAATTGATCGACAGCAGATTTGCCAATTATGTAATCAAATAGAAAATGAAGATCTTTTACACATCATCGCCAAACGTCCAATCTACTCGCCAGTTAGAAATCATTACTTGCGCAACATTGGTATGATAAATGAGAACAATCTTCACTTATTGTTGTCAAATATAAAACCTGGAATGCTTTGCTCGATTTACAGCTTTTTAAGTACATGTTTAAAAATCAGAGCTTTCTCTCTATTCGAATAATACACTGCCCGACCTCAACCAGTATGACGTAACAACCTATTGTACATACGATATTATAACTTTTTTTTTTAAATTTGATATCTATCTTTGTTTTATCGATTTTGTAATAGTGGCCTTCCCTTGCCACAGAATCTTGTATTCTTAAAGGCAATAAACATACATACATACATATATACATATCTTTTTTATTAATAATTTGCTACTCCCTCTCCTCTGTTCCATTTATATTTCTCATTATATTTAGTTATGTTATTTTACTTCCTATTCCTTTCTTAGAAACTTGTTTATTTGCTTCTACGAACTGTTCTTGTACCTTATTCTTCTCACAAGAAAAAAAAATGTGTTGCAAAAAAAATTTGGAACTGTTAAAATTTGAATGTATTTCGCAGAAACTGTTCTGAATGCTTATCCAATCTTTCAATCATATTTTGCAAAACCTCTTCTTCTTTTGCTAATGCTACTACATCGTCCTTTTTTGCTAAATTCAAGAATCTGCCCCCTGCTGCCACCAATCCTCCCTGTTTCTTGAATTTCCTTCGATGTCCTGTGAGAACACCGCAACAATAAATATCGGGCTCAGCGGGAATATCTGCCTCAATCATATCTCTGTCAAGAATTCTTTCAAAGTGTTAGACCTAATTTGTACCTTATCTCTTGTTCGTTCTTCAGTTTCTCTCACTTTCTCTAACAATCCTATCTATATTTCTCTCTTCTCCATTAACTTCTACAACCATTTCCTATCTACTGAATGATGTGAATGATGCTTTGAAATCAACACTACATTTAATGTACGCCTCGTTACCTGACGGAAGACCACCTTTGGCTTTGTCTGTATTTAATCTTTTAATCTGTACTTCTGTCTCCTCAATTTCCAGTTCTTCCTCTTTCTCTTCTCATATACTTCTCTAGCAATGATCAATTTTATTTTCACTCGAGCCGTGCAACATTCCTTCAAAGCACTCCACCATTCATCTATGCTGATCTTATCCCCGTTTCCTACTTTTTTCTCCCTCATTTCATTCGTAATCTTCGATGCCTCCTATTCTGATTTAGATTTACTTATTTTCTCATCTAATTCATTTTTCTTATTTTCCTCTTTCTGTTAACATAACTCAAAATTATATTCTCAAACTCTAACTTCTTCGTATTTTCTATACAATCTTCCTTTGCTTCCTCTGTTTACACTTCTTTCTCTTCTAATTCACCTTTATTCTTTCGTTAATCCTCACTCATCCTTCTTTTCAGGCAAGGTCCTATGGGGTGGTCATCTGCTTCTACCCGAGCTTCTGTTCACGTTTTATATTAGATAGACTCCTTTAAGCCTCTATATTAGTGAATATGTAAATTACGACTCTTCGTGTTGCTTCTTACATATGTGAGTTCCCCTTCGTTGTCTCTTTTCTTATTTCTATTAAGTATATATAGTGTAGGTACACCAAATTTGGTCCCCATGCCAATCATAAAGGAAAATAGTGTACAAGAATTTGACCAAGAGTTGTACAAATATCTTGAAGAAGTAGCTTGAAGGTTATCGCAAGGAAAAAAATTAAAAAGATTGAAATTATGGAATTTGAAGTTATAAAATAATATAAAAAATCATTATAGCATGAACAATTAAGAATATAAAAAATCGAAATGTTAATTTAAATTTTTACCTAGTAACACTATACAATTTTTTTAAAAATTATTTTGTCATCTGGCCATGGAATTTTTATTATTGATGTGAGTGAAGTTAGTAAGAAAGAGAGTTTTGATTTCAATATTTAGATAATTTTTTTATTTGACGTAAAGATAAGCTTTTTTCCTTTTGTATATTTTTATTATTATAATTATGATGTAGTAAAATACGTAACTTAAGGATAGAATAGAAGTGAATTTAAAAAAATCATCATTGTTTGTCGAAACAGAGTGAGGAAGAACTTCCTGTTGAGTTTACTTTATGAACTAATTATAATGATTTTGCTATTGTTGCAGAGTTGAGCTCACAGTTTGAAGTTTTACCTAATGGAGACCCTCTTCCTGGCGTTCCTCGTCCCGGCACAACTAATTCTCCTGACAGAAGTCGTTCTACTGATAGGTCTGCTACTCCTGTCGAGCATCATATTCGTGCCAGGTCAAGGTCGTCTCCTCGCAGGCATAGTTCTTGGCTCATACTTGGATTTCAGCCTGAAGATCTTAGATCCATTCGGCTTATTTCGCACTCAAATCCGAGCCAGGTTCCCCCGATACCAACCGAAGAGCGGAATGTTTTAACAACATCCACTGGTGATATCGTAGCAATATTCGATCGTAATAACTCAGTTCTTCGTGGAATATTTACAAATAATAATAATCGCTCTACAAAGCGTGTGAAAATGAACATAGAAAGTGGCCTGGTTGTTCCGATGAACCGAAATGAAATCCAGGAAGCTCCCTTAGACAGAAAGCACCCAATCGTTGATAAATATAGAGTCGTACATGTAAACAACATGTGAAACAAAATCTTCTACAACACAATACATTTGAAGAAACTGTAAAAGTAAACCATAATATTGTTTATGATCCGGAATCGGATCAAAATACAACGAATAACTGTTGATTACAATAATAGTATATTGTGCTACAAGTTTTAAATCGTCGCTTTTTCAATGTGTGGGACACGATACTTACTTAATAATTTTCTTAAAAAGTGATAGTTTTTGTTTACATGTTTTTTGTGTAAAAAGAAGGCGATTTTTTGCCGATTGATGCAACAGTAACACCATATTCTCGGAGAAACTGACGCTGTTCTAAGTTAGGGACGGAGTCGGAAAATAGAATGAAGTTGGCTGCGCACGATGCACGAGCACACCCGAGGCAGCACGAACACCCGGAGTACCACGAAGTAGTTTGCACTTTATTTACTTTTTTCACTGCGTCCATTTATTGTTTTCACTGCGTCCGTCCACTTTTTTCACTGTTGCCCGGAAAGGTCGGCACTGCGCATGCGCCACGTCATTGTCCAAAAATCGGTCACTTTTTACACCAAAAACAGGTGGAAGAACTGGCACATTTTCGCAAATTATAGAAAAAGTACATTATTGTATAGATTTGTAACGATGTACCTATAATAACTTCCATATAGGTCTAATGGCATCAGCTTACAAGAATAAAGAAACATTTTCGTATTAAAATAAAGTCTGTAGACTCAGTTGGCTATTCATGCAGAAAAAAAACATATCCCGCAATTAGTGAATTAGGTCCATATAAAAACTTCCGCAAAGGTGTAAAAAGACGCCTGTGAAAAGCAGAGCTCTTAATATTACTATTTAAAGGTCGCTCATCCCGAATTCCTATTTTCCATTTAAATAGCATGTGCAATTTTTTTTTTAATTTATAGTTTTGTAACTCTTGAACGGCTCGATGAATTTCTAAGACCATAACAAAATATTTTAGGGAATTCGTCGCTCTACAAAAAAATGTCTCTTATGATTTTTTCATAAATTTATTCCGTCAAAAGTAATTGAAGGTTAAAGTTGAATACATAATAAATTTATCGTTTTTCTTTCATAATTTTTGACAAAAATCTGAAATGTATTTAATTTTATTTGAATATATTTGAAGTCGCATTCTGGGATACCGGGCGACCTCTCAGAGTACCAGCCTCATCCTTGCACGCGGGGTTCTACAAGGAGGGACGAACCCTTTCCCTAGCTGCTCGTGGGAACAACAATGAAACCACCAAAACACCAGAATGTTTTAGATTCGGCTCAAAACAATCGAACGCGCAGAGCACCCGACAATGGGTCGGAAAGCAATGCCGATCGTCCTAAAGTTCGGGGTGCTGAAAATAATTTAGATGGAAACACGACGACGAACCGGCGGAACACTCACATTGAGTGGACGGATGAACTTAAGAATGACGTGCTAGACGGCTACAATGCCAGCCTTATCCCTGTTCGCGGAGGTTTTATGGCGCGTATGCAAACTCTGTGGTGCCAGAAACACCCAGAGCTTTAGCACGTTTCGCATCAGTCTTGCCAAATCAAGTCGACAACCTCTGAAAAAATGGATATGTACGCGGAGCGATCCCCCAACCGCTGCTTAATCAAGCTGCAGACGAAGATGAAAAAGCGACATTAACACCAACTGCAGAAAGCAGGCACCTTCTGCGAGATGATCGCAATTTCAGTACAAGAAGGAACATCAACATGCAAGTTACTCTTAAGCCCCAAGATCTGGTTGAACTGGATGCCTCCCTTCGTGGAGATATCTCACAAGAGTCCGACCTCTGCACCATCAATTGCTCAGTTTATGGTGCTGCAAAAGCTTTGGCTGATTCAAATCGAAGGCTAAAATCGGCGATGGGTCAAAAGACCAAAAGAAGCTTGCATCAACTGAACAAGAAAATTGGATGGGCAAGACAGAATGCGTCCCATGTTCAATGTGTGGTTGACAACATAACATCTGGTAGACCGTTTGCGGAAAGGGCTCGAAAGCTCGCGCAAGAACTAAGGATCTCGAATCACACACTAAGCAATTCAAAGCTGCTGACAATCAAGCAGAATATTGTTGACAAAATACGCCTGTTATCGGACGCAAGGGGGAGGATAAAGAAGAGGGGGAGATGGATCAGGGAGAATCAACAGTTTCTCGCTAATCTATCGCGCTTCTTCAGCGACCTCTCTGTTTCTGTAAAAAATTCACCCAAGCCCAAGGAGGTAGAGACTTTTTGGAGAGACGTGTACAAGATCCCGAAAACACTAGAGTTGAAAAAAGATACTGACAATATCATCCACTTCAAGGAATTTTGCAAAAAACTTATAAAATCTGAGGATGAATGTCCATCAGTCACTGCCGAAGAGGTGAAAGAAACACTTAGAGGCACGAAGAACTGTTCCGCTGCTAGACAAGATTGTATCGAAAACTTTTGGTCGAAGAAGTTTACTTTTATGCACCAGCATTTGGCCCGCATATTCACCTCATATTTGAAGTCGGAGACGCTCATTCTGCAGTGGCTGGTGTTAGGGCGCACTATACTCCTGCCGGAAAAAGGCGACTCGTCCAGCCCAGAGAATTACAGGCCAATAATTTGTTTGAACACACTGTATAAGATCTTTACAGATGTCCTAAAAAACAGGATTGTTCGAATAATTGAGCCTGTATGGCGAGAGATGTAGGAACAACGTAGCTCGAAAAAAGGTGTAGCATGCTGTCAAGAGAACCTGCTAAGTGACAGGTGTGTCTGTAAAGACGATGCAGCCCATTAGCGCGTTCTGTCAATGGCCTGGATTGACTACCGGAAAGCTTTCGATTCAACCTCTCATGGACTTATCATCTGTCTGTTGGAAAGTTTGAAGGTACATCCACACATAGTGAGATTCATAGAGAGATTGATACCTCTTTGGGAAACTAGATTTACTATCTCATCTAGAAATTATCGTCTGACAACGAACAACGTCACCTTGCAGAGGGGCGTCTTTCAAGGTGATACTATGAGCACTTTGCTTTTTCGGATCACACATCTGCCTCTATCTCTCGCCCTAAGAAATTCTCCTGGATACCACTGTGGCGACATGAATCAGCGCGAGCATAAGGTCACTCATGTATTTTATGCGGATGGCCAGAAAGGAAAGATTACTGGCTTGTGGATATACGTGTTATTCGGTTTTTCGTAGCAAAACTTTCTTCATCAACATAATTTAAAGTTGATGCAAGAACGGAAAAGATGTGTTAATTCGGATCGAATCGATAGACCTATAATATTAGTTAATTAAATTTAAGAATAAGGAAGCTATGGTAATGCCTAATATTTGAAAATACGTTTTTTCATGGTAAAACTTTTTTCTTCAACATAATTCAAAGTTGATGCAAGAATATAAAAGGTTTCTTGTTTCGAAACGAATCGATTGACTTATAATATTAATACATTTGATTAAAGAGTAGGGAAGTTATGGTAATTCATATATTTTAAACATGGCTTTTTATGGTAAAACTTTCATCATCAACATAATTCAATGTCGATGCAAAAACAGAAGAAATGTCTTGATTCAAGACGAATCGATTTACTCATAGCACCAACACATTTTATTGAAGAGTAGGGAAGCTATGGTGTTGCATAATATTTGAAATCACGTTTTTTTCTAGTAAAAATGTTTTCGCTAACCTAATTCAAAATTGTTGCAATAACGGGAAAGATTTTTCGATTCGAGGCAAATCGATTGACCTACAATATTAATACACTTTATTGAAGATTAAGGAACTTGTGCTCATTTATAATATTTGAATCATCGGTTTCAAACAGAAAAACTTTATTCTGGAATTGAAGCTTCTAATGTGTTCCCTAAGGGTTTACATTGTTCTTGTATCTCTTCCCTATTTCTTCACACACCTCCCACATACTTACTTGGTGGTGGGAGGGGGACCTACAGTTTAAGGTGGGTTCCGAACCACCAAGAGCAACAGCCTTAAGTACTTAGAGAACCTTTTTCTCTATAGGTACCGGTCCCACGACTCTCCGGAGATGAACAACTCCCTTGCTAGGCAAGTGTTCACCGCATGGGCCACCGAGACTCTTCCAGAGTGCGAGGCGGGAATCGAACCCGCAAGCCGACGGAGTGGGTCCAAAGCCTATGCTTCAACCCCCACGAGACCATTGTCCCACTCAGAAAAACTTTATTCATCGACATAATTCAAAACTGACGCATAAATGGGAAAGACTTTTTGATCATACATTTCCAGGAAGAATAATTCCGACAATTTTTTCAAAGAAATGAAGGGACACGCTGCATACGGGCGTAGGTGCCAAATTTCTGAAATGCATTTTACTGGCCTGAAATAATTTTTTTAACCTAACTCATATTTCTGTAAAAGATTACGGTCCAGTACGGTTTAAAAGTGGGTTAAAATCCAAGTGTAGTATTTTTGTATGGAGTAATTCAATCTTTTTGCGTGTTTTTTTCACTTCTAAATAGAACTAAGTAATAGGTTGAAAGTATAATTTTTCTTTTTTATTAATTAGGAAAATAAAAAAAGTTATGCAACTCTTTGTGTGTCCATATTTTCGTTCTTGGGGATGCACCGCACTACTGGCGAGGAGTTTTTTTTCGGATGGGACTGCTTCTTTTAGGATGCTCTTCTCGCAGGCTGAAAGAGTTAAGTAATAGATCGAAAGTACTTATTTTTCTCTAAATTCAAAAATAAAACAGTTGAGCAACTTTTTAGCCGTCAAATTTTGAGTTTTTTTGGGATGTGCCGTTATCTGACGAGGGATTTTTCACACATGGTTATTTTTAAGCTTCATTTTAGAAATTCAATAGAAATAAACAATAATAGTGCAGTACGTAGGTAACATTGAGCATGCACAAATAGTGTAACTCAGTTTCTCTTCGGATTCATGTTCAGGGTGTCCTAGATAATAAAAAAATGCAGGGTGTCGGCTTCTGATAGTGTGCGTTTACCCGGGGGTTGGGGGTAGGGGGTGAGTTCACGGACCGGCGGTATCTCTTACGAATGAATCAGTTAATTTGCAACTTTTTACTCGAATTAATTGTATTTTTCTTTATGCATGTTTAATTGAACATATTTCAACCAATCTTAGTGAAACACTCCATACAAAACTCATATCATCCTTTCACAACCAACCTGAAGTATTAATTATTCCTAGAGCGGCACATGTACAATGCGCGTTTTTTGAAGATTTGGACTCACGATTAGAATTTCATTTCGATTTCCGAGAAAACGGGCCCCGCTAGCTAGGGGCCCCCAAAGCCATGGCCCCAGGGCCCCCACCAATGCAGAAACAATTGAAAATGTTTCATGCACACGCTTCTTCATCGACGTCGATGACCTCTTTTTTTTTTAGAAGCCAGTCCCTATTCACCTCTAAAGGTCCCCCCCCTTCACCGAACACAAACTTTTTAAACGTAGTTACGCCACTGAAACCTTTGCTGATGTTATAAACGCGCGCTGAATATTATTATTATTATTATTATTATCATTATACCATTAAGCCATTTCCCTTTCGGGGTAGGCGTGACTTGCTGGGTTGGAGAATAGTGAACTAGGTATATAGGTATCAAGTAGGTCGGTATATGGGTATAAGGTAGATAGGTATATAGGTGTTAGGTATAAACGTTTTAGATTGATCTGGAGAACTCTTGTTATTTATTTAAATGACATGTTCACTCCGCAACACTGCTCTGACCCAGGTTGCGGATCAATCTCTCTAGCGATCACCCCAAGTGAGGAGCCTCACAAAAATTGTTATGTATGGTTCCCCACTTGGGCCCATTAGTATCCAAGGTCCTTGTTTCAGGTATCATTCACTCTATTGTCACTCTGTTTACAAACTATTTGTCGCCACACTTTTCTGTCCTGGCATACTACTCTAGCTTCTTTCACGTCCATGCATTTTTTCATGCAAGCTCTTGTATTTCTATGGCTTCTTATGTCTCTTTGGATTGATGTCTCATTTAAAGATTCTAACCATTCTTTCGGCGGGCTACCTCTGGGCATTCTACCATTTACTTTACCTTCATACACTTGCTTGGTCAGTCGTTCATCTTTCATTCTTTCAAGATGTCCGAACCATCTTAACTGATTTCTTTCCTATATTTCAACTAGTGTCTCTCCTGTACCACATTCTTTGAGGATTGTCTCGTTTCTGACTTTGTCCATCAGTTTTTTTCCGCATATTATACGCAGAGGTAAATCAGTGAAATGCAGTAAAATAGTGAACTGCGCACATTTTGATAACGCAATGTAACCTGAAGATTCGAACGTTCAAATGAACGGAATGAAGAAAAAATTAATTGTTTTTTCTGCAATTAGCCTAGCAGAATGAAGAAAAAATACAACGAGATTGAATTTTTATAGAGTAAACACTCTCAAATGTTAATGGTGATGGTGCCAACACACAATGTACAGAATAGCCGCCTTTATACATTTTTGTTCAAATTAAAAATTGTGTTAAATTACCTTGTCATAAAACAATCTTTTTCAGTGGCCAAAGTAGCACCGAAAATACTTGAAGTTACACTTCTTTAATCAGACACAATTTTTCAAAATTCATAATTTCTAGTTCTTACCAGCCCTACTCGTATTCCACTTCTTGCAAAAACGCTGGCTAAAGTTTGATGACAGCCATGGACTAATGCACTGGCGGCGCTACTGCGCTTCTTGCTGACCGATACATTAGGCGATATGACAACTGTAAATCAAAAGTGAAGTATTAATATGGTGCAGATTTTCGTATAAATTGAATACCATTGCAACAAAAACGAGCCCATCAGATTTAGTGTGGTTGCGGCCTAATCATTTTTTTGTTGAATACTTAACGATTATAATACTCATTGGTTTTTGAAGTTATTCATCAAATGAATATATTAAATTACTTTATTTTTATTTATGAGTTTTATTTTCGAAATTTCAAATGAACATATTGTCACATTAATTATGTGTATTAAAGAATAGAGAAAATCTCAAATTCTACCATGTATTTACATTTAAATTCTACATGTAGTTATTTTTCAGCACTTTCGTAGGCTCATTAACATCGGTGTGTTAAGTTTTTTTAAATTTAAACTTACCTCGTAAGTTTCATTTTTAGTTGAACTTTTGATAGTGATAGCACTTTTTTCAACTTTTTTCAAATAAAATGACGACCTGATTCACGCTAAATGTAAATTCTGATTTTTTTTTATTTTCTCCCAGCGTCATTCATCCGCGAAATGAACAAATCTTCCAATTTCGAACTTAAAAACGAACACTTTCATACTTCAGCATAAAAAGTTTTAAAAAGGGCTACAACTATGAAAAATCTGACCATGAATGAAGCTTGCGATATAAAGTTTTAATTTAAAAAAAATTAACACAACGTGTTTAATAAGGCTATGGATATTCTGAAAATGGTTATTTTTTGTTTTAATAAATTTAAATTTAAAATTTAAAATTTAAAGATTTTTCGGGTTTCAATCGTTTGCGAAACTATGAATGTTGCCGACGTTTCGTGAACATTGCAGTTCACTTCTTCAGGGCTGACCTGAAACTGAAGTTTCAGGTTATGTTGTTCTTATATATGTATTCTCTACGATGCCTGTGATTGGCCAGACTGCCCCATGGTGGGGACTCCTTGAACTTGATTGGCCAATCAAGTCTTTTTTAAAAAACCCGGGAGGACGGAAAGCCAAATCGGATTGGTATTATATCCATTGTCCCTATTGATGTTATTAGGGTGTTTCAAGATTTCGATTGCTTCTCTATGTTTTCTTGGAAATTTATTGTACGTTTTGGCAATGACGGTTGTTTTGTCAAATAAAATACTATGTCCTGTTTCGATATGATGCTCAGCTACTGCTGATTTTGTGAAATGTTTTAGCCTAACTTTACTCTCATGTTCCTTTACACGTTGACTTACCGCCCTCCCGGTTTCTCCAATATAGACTTTACCACAAGAACAGGTGATTTGATATACTCCCGGATCACTGAAAGGTTCCTTTTTATCTTTAGGGTTGTTTAGAAGTTGTCCTATTTTTGCGGGTGGTTTAAATATAGTTTGGATGTTGTGTTTATTGAGAATTCTTCCTATTTGTTCCGTGATACCTTGAATGTAGGGTAGGATGGTGGTTGTTTTTCTGTCTCTTTCTTTAGTAGGTTGTGTTAACTTATTTTCTTGAGTGTATTTTCTTATTGCTTTATTAATGTGTTTGTTTGTGTAATCGTTTCGTATTAGGATTTGTTTAACATTTTGTAATTCCTTTTGTAAGTTATCTTTATCTGTTATGGAGACAGCTCTGTATACAAGGGAATTGATGACCGATTGCTTTTGAGATGGGTGGTGGTGGGAGGAGGCATGCATGTATCTGTTTGTATGCGTGGGTTTTCTGTAAACTTCATGTCCTAATGTTTTATCAGATCTTTTATAAACTAGTACGTCCAAGAAAGGTAATTTTCCGTTTTGTTCAATTTCCATAGTAAACTTGATATTAGGGTGTATTTGATTGATGAAATCGAAAAATTTGTTTAGTTCGTCTAGTCCGTGTCTCCAGATGACAAAAGTGTCGTCAACGTAACGGCACCAGAATTCCGGTTTAAGCTTGGATTTGTTAAAGATTTTAGTTTCTAAATTTTCCATAAAAATGTTGGCTATTACAGGCGAGATTGAAGATCCCATTGCTGCTCCTAAGGTTTGTTCGTAGAATTGGTTATTGAAAGAGAAATAGGTATTAGTGAGACAGTGTTCTATTAAAGGTGTGAGATTGGAGGGGAAGTTTGCAAGTGATTTAATAATATCGATTGTATCAGAGATTGGTACTTTTGTAAAGAGAGATACTACGTCGAAACTTACTAGGATGTCTTGGGGTTGAATGTGAATTTGTTGTATTTTTCTGATGAAGTCAAAAGAGTTTTGGATGTGTGTGATAGAGTTTCCTGTGAAAGGCTTAAGTTTTTTGGCGAGAAAGCGTGTTAGGTTGTAAGTTGGAGAGTTTATTGCGCTGACGATCGGTCTGAGTGGGATGTTGTTTTTGTGAATTTTTGGAAGTCCGTAAAGTTTTGGAGAGATAGGATTAGTAGGTTTTAATTTAGATATTGTATCGCTGTCAAGATTTGAGTCTTTGAGGAGGCTTTGTGTTTTTCTGGTTATTGTTTTGGTGGGGTCTTTTTTAAGCTTTTTATATGTATCGTCAGTAAGAAGGTCCATGATTTTGTTGTTGTAGTCTTCTTTATTCATAATTACTGTTGTGTTGCCTTTGTCTGCGGGTAATATTATGATGTCTTTATTCTGATTGAGTTCTTTAATAGCTGTTTTTTCTTGTTTTGTTAAGTTTGAGGAAGGAAGTTGGGCTTCGCGTAAAATGTTGGCTATCCTACGTCGTATGTCATTTGCTTTTCCGGGTGGAAGGGTGTATATTGTGGATTCCAAATTACTGATGATTTCTTCTTTTGGGATTTTGGAGGGAGCGACTGCAAAATTATGTCCTTTAGATAAGGCTGAAATCACTTCGTTGCTGAGATGATGGTTAGAGATGTTTTTTACTGTATTAGTTAATGGTGCGTGCTTTACTGGAAGTAATTTGTCAAATTTTATTTTTTTTTTCTCAGTGCAAAAATCTTTAATCCGTTGGGATTGGTCAAATGATATGCGGTCCAATGTGGACCAAATGTCAAATCTAAGAGTGTTTGATAGAAAAAGATGAAGTTTGAATAGTTTTTTGGAGGTGGTATGCAAGTCAAATAATTTGGTATGTTGTATCCTTTCTTTTAAGAGAAGCAAACTTGTTTTATGTAGAATTGATTTGGATTTAGATGTTCCCAAATGGTTTTTTAACTGCAAGAATTTTGGGACGATGTTATTGTCCCTACACCGTTTTAAGAAAGCTAAAGATGTTAGTAGTTTAGCTTGAGAAGACCTGAGCTTACTAAAAGTGTTAGTTTTAGTAAGGAAACTCTCCCCGTAGAGTTCTTTAATAATAGATTTGATACTTTCACGATGATTCATTTTAATAAATTTAAATTTAAAATTTAAAATTTAAAGATTTTTCGGGTTTCAATCGTGTGCGAAACTATGAATGTTGCCGACGTTTCGTGAACATTGCAGTTCACTTCTTCAGGGCTGACCTGAAACTGAAGTTTCAGGTTATGTTGTTCTTATATATGTATTCTCTACGATGCCTGTGATTGGCCAGACTGCCCCATGGTGGAAATTGAACAAAACGGAAAATTACCTTTCTTGGACGTACTAGTTTATAAAAGATCTGATAACACATTAGGACATGAAGTTTACAGAAAACCCACGCATACAAACAGATACATGCATGCCTCCTCCCACCACCACCCATCTCAAAAGCAATCGGTCATCAATTCCCTTGTATACAGAGCTGTCTCCATAACAGATAAAGATAACTTACAAAAGGAATTACAAAATGTTAAACAAATCCTAATACACAACGATTACACAAACAAACAAATTAATAACGCAATAAGAAAATACACTCAAGAAAATAAGTCAACACAACCTACTAAAGAAAGAGACAGAAAAACAACCACCATCCTACCCTACATTCAAGGTATCACGGAACAAATAGGAAGAATTCTCAACAAACACAACATCCAAACTATATTTAAACCACCTGCAAAAATAGGACAACTTCTAAACAACCCTAAAGATAAAAAGGAACCTTTCAGTGATCCGGGAGTATATCAAATCCCCTGTTCTTGTGGTAAAGTCTATATTGGAGAAACCGGGAGGGCGGTAAGTCAACGTGTAAAGGAACATGAGAGTAAAGTTAGGCTAAAACATTTCACACAATCAGCAGTAGCTGAGCATCATATCGAAACAGGACATAGTATTTTATTTGACAAAACAACCGTCATTGCCAAAACGTACAATAAATTTCCAAGAAAACATAGAGAAGCAATCGAAATCTTGAAACACCCTAATAACATCAATAGGGACAATGGATATAATACCAATCCGATTTGGCTTTCCGTCCTCCCGGGTTTTTTAAAAAAGACTTGATTGGCCAATCAAGTTCAAGCAGTCCCCACCATGGGGCAGTCTGGCCAATCACAGGCATCGTAGAGAATACATATATAAGAACAACATAACCTGAAACTTCAGTTTCAGGTCAGCCCTGAAGAAGTGAACTGCAATGTTCACGAAACGTCGGCAACATTCATAGTTTCGCACACGATTGAAACCCGAAAAATCTTTAAATTTTAAATTTAAATTTATTAAAATGAATCATCGTGAAAGTATCAAATCTATTATTTTTTTGTTGTTGTTTAAACACAAGTTTTTTTATTATATCCCCATAAAGTTACTTTTGCAGCACAACGACTGTCAAATACGTCAGATTGGATTCAATACAGTTTCAAATTGTGGAATTAAAGTTTTCTCTGTTCTATAATACACATAAATGTGACATTTTTCTGTACCTTTGCATCGTGTAAATAAAATTTCTGAATAAAATTTTGGTAATTTATCAGCCGATTAAACAAATGTGTAATTGAACCCACTTTGTTGAAAATATAAATGTTTCTATTCACATCAAAGTTCTCTTTTCTGTGAATATTAACCAATTTTTGTGTTTTAATAATAAGTATATATATATTTTTAATTATAAAGATATATTTTCATTTTCTAAAAAATTCCAGTAAAGTTACTTCAGATATTAATTTTATAATGCTGAGAAAAGGACTTCATACCGAAATTGATAACAATTCAAAAGTAGGAGGTGTAGTAATAAAAATAGATTTTTCAATTTTGGAAAGATGTACGGGTCTAAAAATGTTACATCTTCCATATTCTTAATGGAAGGTACTCCATGTTTCCCTCGTCGATTTGATTCTCCCTGACATATGCTGTAGTACTCAAAAAACTAAGCGACAGGTATTTTTTTTATCTGCGGAAAAAATTTTATGGGGTGAAACAGCCCCTCAAAGATAGGGGTCGCAAGTGTCGATTGTATAGTTTTGTGTATAAAAACAAAATTGATCTCGACCAAACCTACTGGAAAAGTTTCGTCGTGATGGAAGATGACTAACGTAATTTTCTAAAACATAATAATAATAATAAGGGTGTGAATCACCCCTTCAAATTTTTTAAGTTCTGCTGAAAATTGCTAAATTCACAGTAAGGGATGACTTAAAAGAACTAGGACATGATTACTTAAACTGGATGGAGGATGCACAGGATAGAGATGTGTGGCGGTCTCGGGTTGGTGAGGCAATGAACTTTCGAGTTCGAACTGCTAATCTATAATAATAATAATAATAATAATAATAACTACCCCTAAACACTTTTTATTTTATGTCTATGATAATATATATTTTTCATACACAAAAAAATGGAAAATTGTTTTTATAACGAAGGAAGTGAAATAGAGTCCATCCAACATGAGTAAGAAAATTACGCGGCGGTAAACCACCCCTACCGATTTTCAGAAACGTTCTGAAAATTGATAGATTTATAGGAGAAAATTTTTTTAAAACATATGTTTTGAACTTGAGACAAAAATGTATGTTTTCTTCAAATTCTTGTAGTTTTTTAAAATGTGAATTCATTAGAAATTGGTATATGACTTTTTCGTAGAACTCTTCTGGAACTCTAATCGATAATTTCTTCTAAATTTTTTAATTTATCAAATGTTCTGCCTTTCAGGTTCTTTTTTTGTATATATTTTTTATAGAACTCCTTTGGAATTAAAGGAACGCGCAAAAAATTTAAGTTCGAAAAGGGAGGGGGCTGTTTCTCAAACATAGTTTTTAGGCGAAATTAGCCGAGAATGTTTCTCAAAAACAGCAGGAACTCTATAGAACTATGCTAAATTTACTCAGAACCGTACACAAATTCTACCTCTGCAAAAGTAGGGGGTGGGGGGGGGGGCTGTAAAGTTCACCCCCTATTTGTGAAAAGTGAGTACAGCTTAAAAAAATATATTCAAAATTATCAATGTATGATTTGATAATATTTATCAATAGAATTCAGGACAACCTTCACGTATATGACGAGAGTAATCCTCATACTTTCTTATTAGAGGTTGAACTTAATAATGTATGGTTGAAGACTTTCACTGACAATCTAACTATTGAATATTCTAGAGCTTATCTAGTCATGTAATTCACACTATATTCGTATTCTTATCATTATCTAATCGACAACAAGCAAAAAGGTAATCTTTCTAAGATATTTACATTTCATTAGATACAGTTACTTCAAGGAAAAATTTAGAAAATAAAATCTTTAAAACTGATGTCATAATTTATATAATCTTTTTCTTTCTAGGGTCCTTCTAGGCCCTATCATTCCACATTCACATCTTCCATGATGGAACGTGTTAGGTTTATGTGAATTATTCCTATCCACTTCTTGTTAATTCTCGACGTTTTGAGATCCCCTAAGTCAGGAAAACCGGTTTTGATGAGAACGTCTGTCTGTCTCCTATCACCAATACTTGTGGTATGAGAAATGCAAAATAAAGATGGGAAAATGAAAAATTCAACTTCTGAATGAAACCACACTAGATTAGATAAATAATTCAGAAAAAAAAATTACTACTTCTAAGACGTTCTAAAAAATCGCCTTTTTCCGTTTTAATTGGGGTAAAGGTATTTTTTGAACGTGGAAAAGCCATAAGAAAATGAAAAATTCAAATTTATAGATAGAAATGCAACATTAGGTGAAAGGTCCAGCAGTAAAGTTTCTGGCGCTCAAAAGAACAATAAAATTGCACTTAATCTTTTCTTGATAGCCCCCATAGCTGGGCTTAAAATTGAAATTTCCACATTCTCAGTTTTTGTAATTTCTCTACGTTTGGAGAAACAGCGAGTCAGAAAAATGAGTTTTCCAAACACGTATGTCTGTTTCGAGGGAATTTCCTAATCAGATTTTCCTTTGATACACCCTTTTGTGAGAGAGAACTGTCTCTAGCAATCCAGATGACTTTATCATAATTACGTAATATGCACAAGTGGCATTACTGGAACATTTGTTAAAATAAGTTCTGTGCTAATAATTATATTAGCTTTACATGATCCCATATGAAGGTAATCTAAAAAAGCTTGTGAAGAGATTTTTTGACGGATAACCACTAGGTTGAATAATCTTTTCCTAAAATTAGTATTAGGACCACGAGATATAAGAAATGTATTGAAAAATACATAACTACGCTAAGGCTATGTCAAATCGAATTTTATATTAATATATACGTAGGGGAGGGTGGTCCTAAGTCGGCACAGTAAGAGTTTTTGTCGAAAACAAAGGGTAAACCGGATTTAATTACCACTATCCTTCATCTACAATTCTATGTCGTTCGGAGCAGTGTGGAGTGCTTTTCGCGGTCGCAATGCAGCGCAAAGTGAAGAAGTCGATTCTTTCTCTCTCGCAAAATGGTGGTCCTAAGCCGGCATTCCCTGACCCTGAGCCGTTACATAATTTTTTCGCTCAAAGGCAACAGAAAGGGCAAGTGATGTAAGTTTTCAGAGGAAATGGACAAATTTAAACAATGCACAATGAAAAAAACATGTACAGAATAGAATCAGCGAAAAATCAATGAGAAAATGCAGAAAATAAAAGGACACCTACCAGAGACAAGCAACATGCAGTCAAAACACAACTGAACTAAAAAAAACAACAAGAGACGAGTGGCATGAAATTGAAAGACAAGGAAATGAAATGACAGAAAAATAACAACAAAAGCGACAAAAAAAGGTGCCAACACAAGAACACCTGTCTCGTGTCGACACAGGATCACTATGAATGTTAACACATTTTAGGCTATCACGTACAGGAAACATATCCGAATAAAAAATCGACTTCATCAGGCGAAAGCACATAGAATACAGAAACTAACGCACTCAATGAATTGAACATTTCAAAATATTCACACACCTATAGTTGGTTCACAAGAATGGAAGAAAATGAAATTCCGTTTGCACGAAAAATGTAAACCCTGCTCACGTTGTCAATCGAAAACTAAAATGACAATTGTATGCGTAAATTACGTCTATGTCTACCAATAGGTCATACGACATAATGGCTAAGGCGACACGTTTGCCATGTTTGAAAAACGCCAGGGTGCCGACGTAACCCACAGTGCCGACCTGGGACCACTCTCCCCTATGTGGTAGGAGTTTTGGAAAATATATATTTTACATTTTAATAATAAAATTTCTTATCAAAAAAAGGAAAAAGATAGATTTAAGTTCCTTATTGACTTTTTTGTATGCACATACACTATTATTTACACAGATTTATTTGTATTTTTTTCAATTAAAATTTATTTCTTAATGTTTGTAAGTATATTATTTAAAAATACATTCACTAAAGAACCGTTACTAGTAATACCTGCGGAGAAGTGGGCAGAGCCTTAATAATTATTATTATTATTTCTGAATAATAATAATAGTCATGATAATAGCATGGTTCTCGAATATCTCAGGCACTTAGGCGCTCGGATTTCACGTTGGAGGTCCGGGTTCGATCCTTTAGTCGATAGCACTGGCAATTTTTGAATCTAATTTTACCGAGGTTCTGGTGGTTCGAATCCCAGCTTGAGCTGCAGGTCCCTCATTATGCTCTTGACTGCAATCCGCACCGTGGATGGTGGTGTTAAATTCTGGCTTTGCTCAATATGTCAAATTGAGCTTACTGCTCCCATCAGATCACTTGATTGTATTAGAAAAATGCGACCGTGATTAATTACGTAAACCGGAGGGGCCCCTTTCAGACGATTCAATCATACAAGTCTAATAAAAATGCCTTCGACAAATTGGACTGTAACCTTCTTAAGCCTGAGAAAAAAATGAGCTTAATTTTTTTTTATAATATGGTTCTTGAGACAACCTCACGGTTCGCACCTTTTTCTTGGAATTTTGGTTTTGCTGAAATATAAAAAAACTGATGGGGACATGTGACATTTCAAATAGATAAACCGTCCTCAAATCATGAAGAATATTTTCTAATAAATTTCAGACTAGTATTTATTGTGATTTGGAAGAAAATGAGTATTATCCCCCACTCAAGCCGGAGAATAATTATTTTTGCCCTGAATTAGTAAAAAGCGAATATCTTCTAAACTAGAAACAGCAAAAAGGCTCTATTTTATGCGGAGTACGTTCACATAACGCCTCTATTCCATACCGCTGCACGTTTGGTCGCTGTATAGTTTGAGACCTATTAGAAGATCTCCAGATAAGAAAATAAAAATACTGAGAATCAGAAACTGGTCAGAAAATTCAAGCAGACCTGCTCTCGCCTTTGACAGATAATTGAAAGTTGCAAACATTTTATGAAAAATAATTTATGTAATATGCATTTCTTAATTAAGCCTTGAATATCAAAGAGTGTTTTTTCTATGTTATCTCCTGGTGACGGTCACTAGAAGGTACCGTTTTCACATCTTGGTGACTTGCTGAAATTTTTTTTCCGAAACTCACTCTAATTAAATTGTAAATATCTCAGAAGAACACGCGTCACGCTGATAAGCCACGTGCTAACGATTATAGAATATATAATATGATGTAAGAAGTCTTTAGTATATTCATTGGTTACAGTATTCAAGAAAATCTATAATAATGCATTAACCATTTTTGCGTCTAATTAGGAAATATAATGATTTTATATACTCTTGTCATCTCCTTCTCCGTTATCTTCAATTCTATTGGTAAATATACACACAAGAGACTTTTCGAATTATATAATATATTTATAAATTTATTAAATTTTTTAGAAACTAAATACAAACTACGATTCTAGCGATTCATTCGGCATCTTTCCTATTTGATATTTCCTTCCCAACTTTATTTGATTTTGTCAGAAATGAGTAAGAATTTAATGTAATTTAATTCCTGAGAAATCGAGAATGTGTGTGAGTGGAAGTGGGAATTTCTCCGATGCCCGCCTCTGTCATAATCCTACTAAAAATCTCCAGACGAGGACCTATATAGGGACTCATTTACGAATCCCCATAAATTCCTACATAAAATCGTATGGGCCAATTGGGACACGAAATGAAATAATTAGCTGTGTGGGAACCCATATAAAACCTATATGAAAACCTACAGGGGAACTTTCATCTAAGCTTCACCTTGAATTGCTAAATCTTGTGAGCTTTCCACAATAATAATAATTATTCCTTCTGAAAAGAGAATGCATAAGCTCAAATTGTTCAAACTTGTTCTAACTTTCTTTTAATTGTCCATTATTTTTTCTTGAAAAAAATATCTTTGTGGAAGAATCCAAAAACGATACTAAAATTCTCGAAACTTGTTAGCTATCTGCAAGGTTTTATAATTTTCTTCACAAAAACAATAATTTTCGTTTAAAACTAGAAGTACCGGGATTTCTGTCACCGTTTTTTACCACGAGGGGTCAATTTACCCATACCTGGGTTGGGTGTCAAATAATGATTTTAAACAGTTTCTACAGTCAAACGTTAATGATAGAAGTATGCTATATTCATATAACATCGTTAATATAGGTTGAGAAAATTAGTGAGTCCTGAAAAAGTAAAACAAAGAAGTGAAAACGATCGCCTACACCAGCGTAGTCCTACCGACGTCGCACGTTTTTATCCTAATTTTTCAGATGTACCTTGTTACGTATAATCTGCGAATTGACTAAAGAAGAGCTTGATTCAGTGTTATTACTATCTAGCAATAGTTTTCAGTAAGTTAGAGTGAGAAGAAAAATTGTTTATAATGTTTTAAACACATTAATGAACAAAAGCCATTTTTTGTGATTCACAATGATTAGTTGTTTGAAATTCACAGTTCTTATATAGAATATGAGAGAAATGTATGCCTAATTATGATTATTTAAAAATATCTGCTGCTTGGCAGCATCATTTAAACAATTTTTATAAAGAAATACACAGTTTTCGTATGCCACAATGAATAGGTTCTATTTTTTTGCAGAATCGTCCAAAAATGTCTTGCTAATGGCTTCTTGCTGTCATTTTTTCAAATTAACAACAACTGGTGATTATTCAAACAATATTTGTAAACAAATTCACATTTTTAACATTATTCCGCGAAAATGACCAATTTTTTTGCGAAATCTAAAATGTTTTGTGATGAAATGCCAGCCAAAACGCGATAGGGGTCAATTGACCCCTGCCGGTAACAGACTATAAAAACTCGATTTTCTTTTAAAGTGCGCATCCAATATTTCCGAAAAAATTGTCAAATACTCCTATTTATAAATAATAAACAGTCAAAAAACGCCATCTTTTTGCAAGCAACTGCTGCGGAGATTTACTACATTAAATATCGAAAGGGGTCAATTGACCCAGCCTGGTACTTCTAGTGTTAAAACAAAACATAAGAATAACCTCACAATTTTAAAGCTTGTTACAGCTTCTCAAAATATCTATTAATGATATTTTCTTCTTCCCAAATATTCAGCTCCGTGTTAAAGATGTTTCTGTACATTATTGCTAATTACAACAATTTTTTTGTGTTACCAAATTGTGACGCATTATTCCTCAATGTGTTATGATTTTTTTCTTCACACATATATGCGAAATCCTGGTGTGCCCGCCGTTTACATACATAAAAAATGACCGATTCCGCACTGTGCGCGAAAGCAATGAGCAGGATCTCCAACAACGGTGAACAAAACGCTATCACCGGTTAGCAAAATGTTCTCCACGGTTACCAAAACATTTTGGACAACGGTTACTATGTGAACATCGTTTAAGGTGAGGTTATGTTTTCTTTTATTTTCAGGAAAGATAAACATTTTCGAGTCGGCTTCGTTTGCCTCAGTCTCGCATCGGGTTCACGCGGCGCCTTCACATTTGCAGTGACCAAAACGCCCGTTTAGTCTCTCGCATTGAAATATACTATTTTTAATCCTACCACTCTGTGTTGAAAACCTACTAATTGTTTACCATGGCTACGGTGACGATGATAGCTCAGTGACCCTGAATTAATTAAAATACATGGAAAAACAAAGTTAACATTATATTTTTGAATAAAACAATGTTGTCACATTTTTCATGAGAGAAATTAATCTAGAAAGTTCAGAATATTTTTTTAAGCAATTCTTACTCCAAAAAAGTTAAAGCGCTTGAATTTTCAACTTAAATTCCCTTTGACTTCCCGCGAGAAGTTCAGAACGACATCATACTGTTTTATTGCCATAGGGAGACTCTATGGCATGTGTGCAAGCCATGTGGTGCCAGAAATACCCAAAGCTCCATCACGTTTCGCATCAGTCATTACGAAATCACGCTGCCTACCTCTCGAAAGATGGAGATGTGCGCGAAACGCTTTTCTTCCTTCAGCATAAACAAGCTGCAGACGAAGATAAGGAAGCTACATTAAGACCAACCGCGGAAAGCTTCTAAAAGATTATCGCGATTCCAGGACCAGGAGAAATATAAACATCCAAGTACCTCCTTAACCGAAATATCTGGCTGAAATGGATGCCTCCCTTCGTGAAGATACTTCTGAGGAGTCCGACCTCCGGACCATCGAAAGCTAAAACCGACGACGGATCAAAAGACCAAAAGACGCTTGCATTAATTGAACAAGAAAATTGAATGGGCAAGACAGAATGCGTCCCGTGTTCAGTGTATGATTGACTACATAACATCTGGTAGACCGTTCACGAAAAGGATTCGAAAGTTCGCCCAAGAACTCAGGATCTATCATCACGCACTGAATAAGTCATAGCTGCTAACAATCAAATAGCATCTTGTTGACAAAATAGGGTGTTATTGGACGCAAGGAGAAGAATACGGAAGAGGAAGAGATGGATCTCTCTGTTCCTGTCAAAAATCCTCCCAAGCCCTACGAGGCAGAAACTTTTTGAAGAGAGGTATACAAGAACCCGGAAACACTGGAGTTGAAAGAAAAAACTAAAAGCATCATCCGCTTCAAGGGGTTTTGCGACAACCTCATAAAATATGAGGAGGAATGTCCATCAAACACTGCCGAAGAGGTGAAGAAAGCACTTGGGGGCACAAAGAACTTTGCCTCTGCAGGACCAGATAGTATCAAGAACTTCTGGTTGAAAAAGTTTACTTCTATGTATCACCATTTGGCCCACATATTCACCTCATTTTTCAAGTCGAAACCGCCCATTTCGCAGTGACTGGTGTAAGGAAGCACTATACTCTTACTGCAAAAAGGCTACTTGTCTAACCCTGAGAACTAGAAGCAAATAACTTGTTGCACAACGCTGTATAAGATCTTCACAGCTCTTCTGAATGACAGGATTATTCGAAGAATGGTCTCATAGACTCATCATCTATCTGTTGGAAAGCTTGAAGATTCATCCACGCATAAATTGTGTTCACTATCTCATCTGGAAATTATCGTGTGGCAACGAACGTCACCTTTCAGATGTGCGTCTTTCAGGGCAATATCAGGAGCCTTCTTCTTTTTTGCATCACACTTCTGTTTCTTTCTCTCGCACTTCGCAATTCTTCTGGACACCTCTGCGGCGATACTAATCATCGCGAGCATAGGGTCGCTCATGTATTTTATATGGATAACCTTGAGATTTATGCTTCTGGTGTGAGCAAACACAGGAGAGATTGGTATGGACTTTGGAATGGAGAAGTTTTCCAAGAATTATCTGAAGAGCCTGAATATCAATTCATATGTTTTGCGATTATGCTTTCGACGCCGTCAAGGCCGACGCGGACTTTTGAATCTTGAATGTCTTTATAACATAATTGTTCTGAATATAGCTGATATCGTTGCAAATGGCAGAGATTCTCTCCTAAAAATGGTCCAGAATCACGAGATGATTGGCAAAGGAACGTTCCTTTACAAAGCCGCGGAGCGGGCGCCCGAGATCCTGGGCCTGAATTTTAACATCCGAAGTGAGGAAAATGCATTACTCCATCCAGATGCCTGACTTCCACAAGCCTAAGTAAAGAAAGCAGAATGTAAACACTTCTGCCAACAGCTACTCGACAAGAAAATGCATGGAAAATGTCACAAAAATGTAGAGGAGCAGTCCTTAACGAAGGAGCAAAGTTTTGCTTTCCTCAGATCATTAAGACTTAATTCAGGTACAGAGGGTTTCATTTTCGCATGCCGGGACGGTGTCATTTTCACCTTGATATACCGTGACCGCATTTTATGGCAAGAAGTTCCCACCGGTAGGTGCAAGCGTCGCTGTAAGAACGTATCTCTACAGACATAATGCGGCCCTAAGAGTGCTGTAATACCATCTTTGTCGCTGTCACGGTGTTAGCCGCCACCCTGCCCTACCGAATGCTTCATCGGAGATAATGTCCAAAACGAGAAGTGCCAAATTTTCTGCAACTATGATTTTCGGACAGCAGTCTCCGTTGCAAACTCGAGGCCTGACATATTTTTCAAGACTTCGAGAAACGAACTATATTCGTGATCGATTTATCGGCTTCAGCCGAGTATTATATCACTGCCTAGGAGAAGGAAAAGGAGGAAGGTATCAAGACCTCAGAAGGAAGCTACAACGACTGTTCCTAAAATATTCTATTGAAGTTGTTGTCAGTGTGATCGGTGCTCTCAGAGGTGCGCAAAGATCACTGGTTCATAACCTTAAGGCCATAACCGCATGCTGAAAATCATCTACCAATGCATTTGCGAGGTGGATGCAGAAAGCTGACATTCTTGGGTCGCTTCGTGTCTTCAAGACACGCCTGCGTTTCGCAGGCATATCGTTGTGATTTCTTTGTGCCCTGTGGTCGCCCATCTCATGGCCGTGAGACGTAGTTTTACTGGGAACCGGTGTCATTTTCATAGCTGGCAGATGCTCCTACTGGGATCCTACAGTGTTTGTTTAACTTTGTTTTTAATTATATATATTTGTATCCGTATTCACAACATAATTTGGTGTTGTAATAGTTGTTCCACGTCCCTTGAATATCTGATGTTAAATGAATGTAGTCGTAATTATGTCCGATAATAACTTGTTAATTTAGGGTGGCATCTATAATGTCGCGGTTTTAATGTAAGCTAAACTCGTAAAGTTATTGATCCCTACTTCGAGCTGCTTTCTTCAAGAAGCATATTGTCTGTATAGAGCAAATGTGAAACATCTTCGAGCCCATTAAATCTGATTCCAATCAGGCTCCTCAGCATAGCGGATAACGTCCCGGTTTAATAATGCGACATCCTATGCTTATAGAAGCATAGTATGTAATGAATTTCGATTGTTATAAACAAATTTTAAACCTCAAAATAATGCAATTGCGTGCTAGGTAGAGAATTTTCCATTGTATTTCACAATTCCCCACACAGAAAACTCAACCCTTGTACTGTACCTATATAGGCGCAATTATTTATGGAAAAGATGCTGAAAAATGTACGTAAAGCAGACACCACAACTTGAAAATTTCTTATTCAATACAGTACCAGCGCAGCGGTTAGAAAGATTGAAAAAACACTGCCTGTAGGCTGATTGAATTTTGCATCGATTGCGTTTTCTTTGAAATATTTTTGATAAATAAGAGCAGAGATAACATGCGATAAAGTCCGAACTATTTTCCGTTATTGACCAATTGTCCATTCTCAACTCCCACTTTCTGAATGCTGTTACGAAGTGCATAGAAAAAATTGAAACTTTGCTAGGAATCGTCCATATATTACGTAAGATGTTTTCAATTCGTTTATATCGTTGTATCCTTCTCAACTTCACAGCAATTGTATTCTCGTCTTTATTAAAAAAAAAAGAAAAACGCCTTACGTAATATATGGACGATCCCCTAGATTAAATTCCAAAATTTCCTCTTTAAATGAGGTCAAGAATATATTGAAATATTCACTAGTTCTCGAATTAGCATGAAACATGTGGATTCGAGCATATAAAACAAATGACGAAAGTGTCCAGTCACCGTTCGAACAAGCTATTTTCGTCTTGGCACACATTAAATTTTCATGATAATTCCTGGATCAGCAGATGTTTCATTATGTTCTTGGTCTCATTTTTAACAGGAGATTTTTAGTCATAATTGAGTAATATTCCATTCTTTTGATCTAATTTTCAAAAAGAGCTTACCCTCAATCAGTTTTTTATATACATATGAAATAGTATATTGCGTGACGAGGGTCGAAAGTCGACGATTTCACGAGTGTGAAGTTAGCCCGAGTCATGCGCACACAATTTTCATTATATCGATAATCCAAAATTCGACTTTCGATTGAGGTATGATCAGAGAACATTATTTTGTAATTTCCATTTAGGAATTGCACACAGTCAATTACAACAGACAATTGTCTACTTTAGGAAAAAATTAATACTCTGTTTTCTGTTGCAGATTTGAGTGTTCAATTCGACTGTTTACCTAATGGTGAACCCATACCTGGGGTTCCTTGTCCCGGCACTTCTAATGCTTCTAACAAAAATTATCCTCTTAACAGGTCGGTTTCTCCTGACAGACCTCATTTTCCTGACAGATATGCTGCTCCTGACAAACCTGCACTTCATGTCAGGTCCAGGTCTCCTCTTGCCAGACATGTCTCCTCACTCATACTTGGATATTATCCTGAAGAAATAAGCTTTATTCGGCTTGTTCCCCACTCGAATTTGCGTCAGATATTCGAAATTCGCAGATACACATTTCCTGCCGGTAAACTAATTTGTTTGAGATCAAGAGGTAATGCTCATATACCGATGCCGACCGAAGAAAGATATGTTTTAACAACATCCACTGGCGACATCATGGCAATATTGGAGCGAAATAATACAATTCTTCGTGGAATATACACAATAATTTCAACTCTAGTACGGGTGAAAATGAACATGCATAGCGGCGCGGTTGCCGAAATGAACCAAGATGAAATAAAGGAAACTCCCACAGGCAACCATAGCCCAATCACAGCGAATTTCCGAATATCTCATCAGTATCGTGTCTAGAGAAAATAGCGCACACAGAAAACATGGAAATTGCCCTATCCATGTTTAAGGAAAAACGCAACACAGTCAATCCCAGAGATATTTTGCACCTGAAGTTAGATAAAAACGTTGCAAACAATTGAAAACTAAAATTATCCGACGTCTGATAATTGTTATCCACCTCCCAATAAAAATTATCCTACGTCAGATAATTTTAGTTTTCAAGATCTCTGGAATTCACTGTGAAGTCATCAATTACAAAAAAATGCATCATGCAGCTATTTTCTCCATAAAAGCACAGTTTCTTCTCTAAAAAGTATGATTAAATTCCTATTTCGTGATTTTTAGTTAAACTATACCTTTATTCAACTGCTATCATCGTTTTTGTGAATTGTTATTATGAACTAATGCACCATATCTCCCTTTTCCAAACCAAAATTACCGTTTCTTCACAGAAATATATTAATAAACGCGTTATGCATCATATTGATCTACATGAAACAAGTATTCAACAACATATTGAATTCAAAGGAAAATTATGCATAATGCGTCTATTAATACTTTTACGTGAAGAAATGGTGCTGTTATGCAGAAAATCATTTGCGCAGTGGCAAATGTTTCTTTCATTTTCGTAAAAGAACTTGTTTTGTTCAAGTGCATTTGAAAGTTTCCGCAAATACACCCAATGTGACGGCCACGTATACCTCTGTCCGTCCACGTATGTGAATAACGTGTAAACGAAAGTCTTTCAAAACATAATTTAAGTTCAGAAAATGTTAAATTCGAAGATAATATTGTTTGTGATCTCAGGTCGGTTGAAACCCCTACAAAGAAATGGTAATTACAATAAAGAATCTATGTATAATCCTTTTCCAGGCTGAACTCTTCCGTCAATGTACCAATCTCTCTTTTCAAGAAACAGAAGAAAAAAAAATTATTTTTATTGTCGCATGAAAATGTTTATAATAATACTATATAAGCCTATAATAAATTCCCTTCAGCTGAGACTACATTAAATTATGTTTGAAAAAATGTCTCAACTCCTAATGGCATCACTCTACAACGATGAAGGAACATTTTCATATTTAAATAAAGTCTGTTCATTCAGTTACATATTGCTGCAGAAACGAATATAAAAAAATTATTGAATTAGATCTACTACATTTTCTTGTGAGACGCTGTGAAAAGTACGATCAACAGGTAATCGAATCAAAGGTTTATCGTTATGAGAAGTTTTTTGGCTCCGGAAGAGGAGGGTAAGAAAGATTGGATTTACCATTACCATTAAGCCATTTCCCTTTCGGGATAGGCGTGACACTACCCGATTCGGTCAGTGTTTCTAGGTGGATAGTTTCTTGTAGTAAATAACTACAAGTGTGGGCTCACCGCACCCACGACTAGCCAACAACACGAAGTAGTATTATTCCTCAATGGTCACCCATCCAAGTATTAACCGCGCCCAACACTGCTTAACTTCAGTGATTTAACGAGAACTGTTTTTTTCAGCGTGGTATGGCCTATTTAATATACACTGTTATAAATATCTGGTTGAATTTTTAACCACATGTGGTTGCAGTCTTATACAATTACCTTCGTTGAAAGTTCAACTGCTTGTGAATGAAAAATTAGCTACACGTGTAATTTGAATTTCAACCATGCAGTTGAAATTTTAGTAGAGATCGTTGAAGACAAGATTTGAGTCCAGAGCGTTTTCAGTGACTTCAAGTGTCTTACACAAAGTGACTTGATGTGAATTCATATGACTTCGAGTCTTCATGTGAATCCTAATGGGGCGCTGCTAAGCAAGTATGGCAGTCGCTCACGTATTGAATCGCTCGACAAAATTTGGTTGTTTACGGGCTGAGTTTGTGCAGTGTGATCTATAAAGTGATTTCAAAGTAACTCACTGTCACTCATGTTCACGTTTCTAATGATTTGTGAGTGTTATAACCATTGCCGCAAACAATTTTAAGCAACAAGTTGTTGACGTTCAAACCGCCAAATCTCAAGGTCGTTTTGTCAGGTGAATAGTGTGTTAGCGCTGCCATCTCTGTGTCATGTCAATTACTCGATACAATGGCTCTCGAAACCTCAGAGGATAAATTTAAACTTTTAATGCAAAAAATGGGGAATCTAGAGCCCTCACTTTCAGCTCTTCACAGCAAAATTGACCATCTTACGCTGGAAAACAAAGAGTTTAAAGTCGAGCAAGACAAACTGAGATCGGTTATTATAGAACAAGACCGGAGAATCGAGGCAATGGATAGAGCGCTAAGTAGCAACAACTTGATGGTTTACGGTGTTCTTGAGGAAGACGACTTGGACCTGGTGCAGTCGATATGTAGTATTTTCAAGCAGCATCTCAGTATTGAAATCCGCTCATACCAGGTCGAATCTGTTAGACGGATTGAAGGAAAAATCCAGGACAAACCTTGTCCCCTCCCAACTCAGCTACGTCCCTTTGGGGATAAGAAAATGATCTTGTCGCATCTAGAAAAATTACGCGTCACTGGGATCCGCATTGCGGAGGACTATACTGCAAAAAGTCCAAACTGACAGGAAGACTCCGCTTCTATACCTTAAATAGGCTAGAAAAAGTGACCTAAAAGATTTCTTAATCTATAATACAAATATTTGGATGGCAAAAAAAATCGAGTCCAAAGATCTGTCACTGTTGCAGTCTGTACTCCAGAATGCCAAATTATCTGTGAATAGGGCGGAACCAGTTCAAAAAGGGAAAATGGGGGAAGCAAATGGCATACAGGGAAAGGCGAAGCGCAAGGCCTCGGAATCCTCACCAGCCATTATCAATGAGCAGGTGGGAAATCCTACGAAAGGCAATTTGCACGATCGGCTATCATCAAATAGGGAGACGAAGAAGAAAAATACGAATGGTTAAATAAACAAAACACATCAGGACGAGTCGACAATGCTACAAACTTTTTCTTCTGGAGCTATCATTGTTATGTAAGATTTTTAAACTCCTGTATTAATTATAATGAGTTTGATATTATAGGAATCGTCGAAACATGGCTCACTCAAATTCCCAAAAACTTGTACCTGGATATTAATGTGATTATTTATTTTCTGACGCTTTAAAAGAAAAATCAAAAAGTAGAGCCAGTGGCGGCCTAGCCCTTTTTATAAACAAACTTTATCGTAATCGTGATATCATAGATAAATCAGAGTATTGGATATTGGTTCGAATTTATAGCGCAAATAAAATTCATTTTATTGTAGGAATCTGCTGTTTTAACCCGACGGTAGATACAGAAGTGATCCTACAATTTTTCGGAGAAACCTTATACGCTCTATCAGAGAAATCTTAATTCAAACCTTACCAAGGCTATTACCGACAGCGCCTAAGAAGCAGATATGTGGTCAGTGAGCAAAAATGGTATTGAGAAATTTTACTGTGACAAACCTTCGTTTGATTCTGACAGTCACCAAAGTAAAGGGTATTCTTCTGTGGCCTTGAAAGAAGCCAGCAGCGCAAATTCCTCGGATGAGGCTAAGTTGGTGTATGTAAAAGCTGAACAATCATACCAAGCACTGATAGCTTATAAAAAAGCAAGCTTTGAATCCAATATCCTGGCGAGCCTCGAGAGTGCCAAAAATAGCAAAACATTCTAGGATACTGTCAATAGATTCCGTGGTTTGAAGACCAAATCTACAATCTTTTCTACAAAAGCTTGGGAAAGCTTCTTCTGTCTGACACTTCGTGTGAGGCGCCTGTCACCGTAATTGCTTACAGATGTTCAACACCAATTATTGAATAGCAGAATTACAGCCAAAAGAATCCTTTTTTAAATTGACAAAAGTAAATTAAATGAGGCTCTGGGGCCGGATCCAATCTCAAATGATTTTAAAAAAAACTTCCTAAAATTTTCACGCAAATTCTGGTGGCTAGACTGGAAAAATGGGGGTCGTTGTGTCACATTATTCCGCAAGCTCGAGCAGGTTTTCGCCAGGGTAGGGGCTTATGGATAATATTTTTACCTTGGCATCTGTTTCGCAAATTTACTGACGAAAAAACAGTAGAGATATCTATGCCATTATTGTGGATTTCTCAAGAGCTTTCTCATCGGTTAATCACGCTCACATCTGGTCAAAACTTTCTGATATTGGGATCAGCTCAAAAAGAATTATAATTCTAAAAAGCCTGTATGAGAGAGCTTCAACTTGAATTGTAGTAGGGAACGAGTTCTCAGAGGAATTTCCTGTCACAGAGGGAGTTCTCCAGAGAGAGATTTTGAGCCCAATCATGTTTAACCTCGTAAACTCGGATATCGAGATTTTTTCTCAGACGAAAAGGTTTTGTGGGACTCAGAATCATGGGTGACGCGGACATTATTATGCTGATTTACGCAGATGATCTAATTATTTTTGCGGAATCTAAAATAGACGCAATAAGAAAACTTAATGCTTCCCAAGAGTATTGTAATATAAACAAACTCTCGTTCAATAACAACGAAACGAAATACACTATATTCGTGAAAGGTCGGATCAGCACAAAATACATAGGTCTGAAATATGATGGTATCTCTGTGGAGTTTGTTTTTCGTTTTGAATGCTTGGGCACGATTCTTTCTACAATAGGTACTTTCAACTCACTTAGCTGCACATGCAGCAGTTAGCAGGGCCAACTCAGCCTCGGCGTTCAATATTCTAACTAGGACATGATCTTCATCATCTTCCATTATCAAAATTCATGTATCTATTGTTAAGAGTTCCTTATTGTATGCGGCTCACATTATCGGATTAAATTATCTATATGTCTCGGAAAAGCGCAAGTCCGTTTTTTCAAAAATCTTCTGTGTATACTTTGTATACTAAAACTATTCAAAACCGCAAATAGCAAGAATGTTAATATAACTGGCTATGTCAACTTATTAGATGTTTGGAGGAAGCGGGAATAAGTCACAATTTCAAGGATCTCAATGGTCCCAATCTTATAACTCAGATCGATGCTATAGCTGATAGTCACGATTAGAGAACAGAAAATTTATTTCTATATACAGTAAAACTTCACACAATGATGCGCTACTCCAGCAATATCTGCCATTCAAAGCTCCATTCCTATTTAAGCGCATTTGCGCTCAAATAAGAACCTCCTCCAGGTTCATCATTGACTTGACCTCTGAAGCTGGAACAACTGTAATCGATCCACACCAAATTTGCCAGTTATGTAATCTAAGAGAAATTGAAGATCTTTCACACATCCCCCCTGAATGTCGAATCTACTCGCCCGTTCGAAATCATTACTTGCGCAACATTGGTATAATAAACGAGAGAAATGTTCACCTACTATTGTCAAATATAAACCCTGGAATGCTTCGCTCGATATACAATTTTATAAGTACATGTTTAAAAATCAGAGTTTTCTCTCTATTCGAATAATACACTGCTCGAACTCGACCAGTATGGCCTAACAACCTATTGTACATGCGATATTGTAACTTTTCTTTCATTTTGATATTTATTTAAATAAAATAATAAAATATTTATATTTAAATCATTTTCAAAAGCTTTGCAATCTATCTTACCATTTTTGAAGCCTCTAGAATCGTTTCGCAAGCAAACTTTACCTGAAAGAAAAATTGAGGAGGCTTCAGCAATAGTAATTCAGGTTCTGGATATGCTGATGGCCTAAATATTCCTAAATTTTAGGATAGTCGTCCCGAGAAACTTACGAAGTTGAAAAGAAAGCTTGACTAGCTGTTTCTTCAATTCGGTATGACTAGCCAAGTTTATGAAGAATATTCGACTACTCATTCCAACATTTCGAGACGTCCGGACACTTTGATTTTTTTTAATAGCTTTTTCTCCGCAAAACCTCAGGTTGTTGATTGATATGTTTTAAATAAGACATATATCTCAAGGACTTCAATAAAGTCTTGTAAATTCAAGTGACTTCAGCTGGAGAATTCGCCGACACTGAAAGAATTCAAGTGACTGCAATTGAATTTATTTGAGTTTATCTAAATTCATGAGACCTAACGTAAAATAAAATGACTTCAGATATTTCATAAGATTTAAGATATTTTAGGAGACCTCGAGAGAGTTCATTGCAAGCGTACACCTGACTTGACTATCAACCCCTCGAGTTTTCATTTTTTGAAACACAAGCTTCGTGATACAAGTTAGGAAGTCCAAACAAGAAGTAGTGAACATTTTCTTAGTTTTTCATATTTTTCTGGAAAAAAATCCGCAGATTCAAGAGAACACGAGATCGCGTGAACTCTGGCTAGACCCCCACTCCCACGGCCCCACCTGGTATTTGGATAGCTCCTTTTCAATTCTTCAAAAGACATTTGATAGAATTATAGGACGTTTCGGTAGACACTCTAACTCTAGAAGCTCGCATTCTCAATTCTTCGATTACTCATTTTCACATTTTTCTCACAAATCATATAAAAAGTCGTTTACTATCAAATAAAATCTGATAGACTTTCAAAAATAATCTATCAACTGTTTGCTGGCAATCCTATTCTTGAAAATTATTTGATATTCTTTTAAACTCCAGACAAATGTTTATTACATTCTCATTCATGAGAGTGTAATGTAATCGTCCAAATTTTCGATCTTCAGGATTTAACGGATTTTTACATTTTGGCACTCGCAGAGTCCAAAAAGAATAAAATTTTGTCCGTGTCTCTCTGTCTGTCTGCATGTATGAGTGAGTGTTTCTGATCAAAATAAAAAATTTAGAGCATTAGCAAAATTTGAATGGAATTTTATTCTAAGACTTAGAAATTTTTAAGAATGTTTCTGGTACCTGTCAGGAAGGCTTGTAAATTAACCTTATGGCATTTTCAATTCAAATAAAAATTTAAAAAGTTATATACTTTTCAAGATTATGAACGTTTCTGAAGGAAAAAATATAGATTTTTCTGATAGATTCAGAATTCCTACGAGACATCAATCATATTTCGCTACTATACCCACGAAATTCGTCGATTAGACAGTTATTTAAAAAGTTAGACCACTTTCAAAGTTTGAAACAAAATTTTTTGCAGAGTTCTGGAAATTTTTATCAATGTTTCTTGTACATGATGAAGTTTTTTGCAAATTATTCTAATTCTAATATAGGGAAAATTTCAATCAAAATTTTTACTAGATATCAAATATATTTCAAAACTATCTTCATGGAATTTTTGATTATAAGAAAATTAAAAAAACTAGATCATTTGGAAAAATATGCAATTTTTGTTTTTAAGAGAATATTTTTAGTAGATTATAATAAGATTTTTAAATAAACTATTAATATTTTCCAATTAGACACCAATTGAAACTGATATAGACAATTAATTATCAAGTAGATTAGCTAGATCGGGATACTTTTAAAACGCAGTGAAATGATTCTTAATATATTTTTTAACTGACTACTAATTTTTTTAGAGTTAAATTATAATCCAAGTTTGAAGAAACGGAATCAAAGCTTATATCTTAATGTCTCTGCTTAGTAAATTTGAAAAAGTCTATATTTTATTAACATTACATTGAAAATTATACCAACTTCCCATATTGCGTTCTATTTTGTATTGCACACGAAAACGAGCCAGAAGCGCGAGAGCGTGCAATGAGAATGTTACCGTGCAGTAGGGATATTTTTACTTATCAAGAAGGAGCGCTTGCTTTTTTAAATACATCAACATGGCATTTGATAGACTGTTTTTAGTGACTGTTTTTGAAAATTAGTTGACTTTTCTTCTACTATTTCATAAAATTTTCTGAAATCTCATCAGACTTTTCTCTCTATCCAGGAGTCATAGAAAAGTCACTCAAAAATGCGATTTTTTTTTGTGAAGTATAGTTATATAATTGTGATTTAAATTCATTCCTTATTAATGAGGATGCTCAAATCTCCCTGATTATATATCAAAGATGTATATCACAGTTTTAGTAATTTTTTTAAATAATTAATTTCGTTGAAACTGACTTTGATGAAATGCTAATATCTCGGAAGGACAAGCTTGACAAATACAATCTATGAGATAACGACAATAGGATTATGTCTTATATAACCCAAGGTAGCACTGGAATATTTTTCAGTTACAGTATTAATAAAATTCTCTAATAATACTTTGCTAAGTTTCCCTCTAATTGAAGAAGATGAGGATTTTCTATATTCTCGTCATATCCTTCGCGATTATCCCCAATTTTATTGGTAAATATAATCATATATCTATAATTTTGAGTAAATTCTTTTTAAACTAAACGCAAATTATGATTTGTTGCGATACAATCTGAAATCTATCCCAATTGCCATTTACTTGCAATCTATACTTGAGTTTGGCCGAAATGAGTGCGAATTTAATCCGAATTCATTCTGGGGGATTTTAAAACTACAATTGCAGGGTACCCTACCTAAATATCCACATGAGGTCCTATATAGTAACTCATATAGGAATCTACATACGTGACGTGTGTTTCCAAAGTGGAACCAAAGCGTCATGCATATAATTTTCATGATTTTCGCATTATATGGGAGACTCGTAATCTATCGATACGTGGAATAAAATTTTTTCAGTTCTGTTCATGTTAGATACATTTCTTTGTGGAATGTCACATATTTCTATGTAAAATAGTATGTGCAAATTGGGACGCGAAACGGAATTGGGATCATAACATGGTGGTTTCGAATGAACGTCTATTTGATTTTACATGAAACTCAATATTCTGTTGAATTTTATAAGTTCCTACCAGAAAGTTGTACGGGTACCCGGGTAGCCGAATTTTTTCTAAATGATCAGGGCACCTGAGTATTACCAGACACATCGATTACCCGCCGGGATCCCAGGTTTTCGGGTATTGATACTCTATGTCCTAACTTTACGAAAATGTTGCGGAATCTTTCCCCAATTTTGTCTGTTGACGAATGCAAGTATTGCTTTTACTAACCACTTTTTTTGCTTCTCTACTTTAAATTATATGAGTCAACAAAAAATTATCCGGCAGTTTGTCTCCTTCCATTCAAAACACATAACCGTCAGTTCTGCAGTGGCCGTCGCGTGCGCTGTTAATCATTTATACATTAACATTTAGCACTTGCAGAGTGTACAAAGTCAATACAAACATATCTTTGTAAACTCAAAGAAAAAAATAATACTCTATTTCTTATTGCAGACTTGAGTTTACAGTTTGACTGTTTACCTAATGGTGACCCTCTCCCTGCTTTTCCTGGTTCCGGCACTTCTAAATCTCCTGACAGAAATCGTTCTCCTCACAGGTCTGCTTCTCCTGCCGAGCCTCATCTTCATGCCAGATCTGCTTCTCCTGACGAGCCTTCCCTTCGTGTCAGGTCCAGGTCTCCTGTTTCTAGGCGTCGTGAATCACTCATACTTGGATATTATCCTGAAGAACTCAGATTTATTCGACTTATTCCCAACAGGAATCCAAACCGGGTATTCGAAATTTGCAGATACACTTTCCCTGCTGATAAACCAATTTATTTAAGAGTAGGACGTGGTGTCCCTGGGCCCATGCCCACCGATGAGCGAAACGTTTTAACAACATCTGCTGGAGACATCCTCGCAATATTGGAGCGTAATAATACAATTCTTCGTGGAATATATAAACGTGAAACTAACATTTCCAAACGTGCGAAAATGAACATGTACAGCGGCACAATCGTCGAATTGAACAGAGATGAAATCGCAGAAACTCCTACAAGCAGAAATCGCCCAATCTCAAAAAATTTCAAAATAATGCATCAATATCGTATCTAGGGAAAATATCGCCTACAGTAAACATGGAAATGGCGCTTCCGTGTGACACAGAGGCCCTTTATAAGCCACACATTTTTGAAGAATTTTTCCAAAAATTCTTCGTCTTCCTCAAAGAGCATCACACAAAGCATGAATCAACCAGAGCAATGTCATAAATGTAAACACCCGAGTCGAAATATAGGCACTACGTTGATGCTCTAAGTGGAAGTATTGCCTCTACTTTGAAGCTGCTTATTCTACTAGCTCCTACTTAGCCGCTCTTGAAGATATTTTCATTCTATTTTCCTTCTACATAAATCTTAGCCCCTACATCGCAGCGCTTGTCTCTACGTTCTTGAGTTTTATTAACGTCTCCTTTGAAGCTCTATAATCTTCACAGAATTTTTAAGTTCTCTTTTAACGCTCTGTAACTTTTTGTATATTTTTAACTCCTCCTTAGACACTTCTCAATCTCTAAATTTCAAAAATGATTTTTTTAACTCCTCGATAAACACTTCTTAATCTCTGTATAACATTTTATAATAATTTTTGTTAACAAAAATCAAATACAAAGTTTGATATGATATCAAGACATCTATTCTAGAGGAAAATTGGCTCAACACTAATGTTTTATCTTTTCTTTTTCATAATATTCATCTTTGTTGTGAATTGTAATTGTAAAATTTGTTAAGTTGAATGGAGGGTCTTGAATGAAAGTTCTAACCTCAAAAGTCGATCTCTTCACATTTCTTAAGAAATATCGTCATCATAAGCAATTCCATGTCAAATCATCTCAAGGATTTCAGCTATTGTTAGTAATGCAGATAAAAAATCTAGTATACGTTCTTCAAGGTGTTGAAAGAAAAATCTTAGAATAATTTTTTTCTTAATCAAAAAACTTGAGGGATATTCAAAATTGAAAATTTTGGTCCTCTTTTCTAAAATTTTTAAAACTTTCGTGATTTTAGTGATATCGAGGTCATTTTTTTTAATTATTCGTAATAGGACGCAGTTAAAAAAATATATATTTCCAAAACTGCGTCCTATCACGAATAAGTTAAAAAATATACCTTAATATAATTAAAATCACCAAAGTTATGAAAGTTAAAAAAGAAAAGACCAAAAATTTTTATTTTGAATATTTCCTAAGTTTTTGGATTTTTTCAACAATTATTTCGGGTTTTTTCCTTGCAACATCTAAGAGGAAGGATACTAGAATTTTCATAAAAACTATTAACAATGGCTGAAATTCTTCAGATGATTTGACATGGAATTGCTCTTGTATATTTTTTACTCTGTAGAGTAACTTCTTTTATGAAATAAATAGGATAGCGACTACCACGTACCTATAACTGTATAATGTTATCTTTTATATTATCTTCATATATATTTTCTTTTGCTACAGTCGGCACCAGGTGCCGTTTGTCTGATTGGGCGGTTCTTAACGACAATGGTCCCGAAAGTACAAACACGGTTAGAAATAAGGAAATGAAAATTTCTCCGATATAATTAGACCTGGAATCTAACAGCTTTGACGTATTATTAACTTTGATTTATTGACTTCGCTATCTTTGCAGTTCGCATACAGTAACTGAAATTTTAAGTTTTCACGCTCAAATATGGCGTCGTTGCCTTGACGCCTGCGCTCCCGTAACAAATATTTTGTTGTTTCCTCCCAGCTCGAACACCGCAGTTTGTAAAAATGTCAATTTAAGTGGGTATAGTCCAAGAAAATATCTTTGTTTTCGTGATAAATAATAAAATAATAATATATAAAATGGTTCCAAGAAAAGAGAAGTTTGCGCTGGTCTGGTGGATCGATGATAAAAAACAAGATGTCATACACTTATCAATGATTCCGAAGGAAAGTAGAGAAGTAGGCTGAGTAGCACTTTTAAAGTCAAATGATATGAAAGAAAAAAAAACAATTCAGTTGGAAGCAAAAGTGCTAGCTATTAGCGGTAAATAGATCAATTTACTTTATATTGTACTATATAATTACATTTTTTCATAATAATGACTCGAAATCTA
>CAKNXH010001018.1:49040-60679 GCA_932178445.1 Andricus quercusramuli
TAAAAAAATATTTTTGAAATTTAGAGATTGAGAAGTGTCTAAGGAGGAGTAAAAATATACAAAAAGTTACAGAGCGTTGAAAAAGAGAACTTAAAAATTCTGTGAAGATTATAGAGCTTCAAAGGAGACGTTAATAAAACTCAAGAACGTAGAGACAAGCGCTGCAATGTAGGGGCTAAGATTTATGTAGAAGCAAAATAGAATGAAAATATCTTCAAGAGCGGCTAAGTAGGAGCTAGTAGAATAAGCAGCTTCAAAGTAGAAGCAATACTTCCACTTAGAGCATCAAAGTAGGGCCTATAATTCGACTCGGGTGTTCATAACTATCTTATCCTATTTTAATGCTAGAAAGTTGCGGATTTTTCTGAAATTTTCGACTTTTTGTCCACTTTTTACTTAGAGCCAGGAAAAATTTGATGCAATTTGATAAATGTATTTGTTTAAATGAATGATTATTGTTCAAAACTATCTTCTTCTATTGCAATGCCAGAAAGTCACGGGTTTTTCCGAAATTTTTCACTTATTATAAACTTTCCAGTTAGAGAGAGGTAATAATTAACTAAATTCAACAGAAATAATTTTTCAAACATTTTATCACTATTTATAACAATATTTTGTTAGAATAATGCTAGAAAGTTGAAGCTTTCTCTAAAATTTTCAAATTTTTGTCCACTTTTTATTTACAGCGAGAAAAAAATCAATACAATTACACAAACGTAACTGTTTATTACTATCTTCTTATATAGGAAGGCTAGATGTCCAAAAAAAAATTCGAAAATACGGGAGTTTAGATTTTGGAAAATTGTAAAGTTCAAGACAAACTGGCAGAAGTGCGGCAAGTCATATTGCGGCAGCAAAAGAGGAATTTTTTTCATAGCCAAAAATTAAAAAAAAATTCTGGTTCAGATGCTCCAATTTTTAGCGGTATCTTAAAATATTAATGTAGTGAATCTCTCTTTCGGAAAAGCCCATCGTTTCATCGACGACAAATAATTACACAACATGTAAACAAAAAAACATCAAAATTCAAAAAATAAAGCTCATCATTCCCTCAGGCTCAATATGGTTACAGCCCAATATGTCAAAGGTATTTTTGATAGAGATGAATTTTTGAAATAGTATGCACCATGGTGATTCGGTATATATCATTGGTCACGGATGCTTGGTTGTAATGCAATCAGGTGATCTGATAAGAGCAGTACGCCTGATTTTACATTTTGGGCAAAGCCTGGTTTTCTTCTAACCCACCATCCACCGACTGAGTTTCAGCCAAGTGCATGCTGGTGGAGTGGAGGGGGGGGGGGGGGGGCGCAACAGCTTGAGGTGTGATCCGAGATACCAGAACCTCGGTAAAAGTACAAAAAAAAATTGCAAACATAACGACTCAGATTGAAACCCGGATTGGAAAGAAGTCAAACATGGATAAATTTGTATACTATTGAATATCAGTTTAAGTAAGGTTGTAATTTGAATACATATTTACCGGTGAAGCAAATATTTGAAATAGGTACATGAGAAAGAGGCTCGAATTATCTGAGCTGTGATATTCGTTAACTACACGGAAAAAATAAGTCTTGGAACATTTCCTAGATTAGTGCTAGACTTTTGGACGGGCCATCATTTTCATAAAGTCTCTCATACTTTCTATAAAGTGCTCATAAATTTTCATGGAAAAATAAAGGAAAGTCATGGAAGTTTTCAAGTGCAGTCACGGGACAACAGTCTTGGAATTCTTATCAGACAGTTAACAAAAAAATGCATATAGTAATGAAGTGGCTGTAAAATAACTCTTCATATTTGCAAATACTTGAATCGAATAAGTGCGTAATTCAAAAACTGAGAACTCGAATACGAGTCAGGAAAATAGTCCATGACTGTCTGTGCGAATTTTTAGAGGCGCGCTCAGTGGGTCTCAGAGACAAATTCACAATGGTATGAGTGTAGTAGACACTGGATGAAGATTCAGTGCTCCCAAAACTCGGATCTTTATTCACTGCGCATGCGTCAAGTCGGCAACCAAATTGGTAACCATTGGTCTGCTTATTTAAAATGATTGTATGTGCAAATAAATTATGTACGAAAAAAAGTAATTGTGAAACGCATAAAGATATTCGGAATGAATTAAAATTATTATTTATGATAAAAAAGGTATGTAAGGTTATTTGAACATTGGGATTTATTTTTTTGCTAATTGGGCTTGGCATTCTAAAAACAATATAACAAACAAATATCAAAAATAGATTGAGCGGTTCTTGGGAAGTTTTTATTTTCCAGTGAAATATAGTTTTAAAGAAAGATATTAACCAGTTAGTTGTCTGTAAAGTTGAACTTGTCAATGATATTTTCGGTTGAATGATATTACTGTACATGATTCGCTTCAAAAGCGAATATCTGTACAGAAATCCATAAAATCTTGCATTTAACTTATTCCCGAATATTGAAATATGTTCGTGAAAATTTGTAAGTGTTTTAGAACCAAGAGCAAATCTTACGCGTTAATTTTTTCCCAAGAACACGAGTACATATTACGTGATTGCTAAGTCATCATACAAAATATTTAATCGTGAAATGGAAATATACTTGAAGCTAAACATAAGAGATTCGTCGCTTGCATACATTTTTATGTAAATAACAAGTGAATCGCTCGCAATAATATTGTCATATTCCAAAGATTTGAAGCATCTGATAGCAAGTGAACGTAAGTGACGAATTTCATATTTTTAGCTTTGCAGATATTTCCACTCCACCACTGAAGTTTTTTTATGCTGACTCATTAATTACGTAATATTTATATTTCTAGTCAGAATTTCAAAAAAATAAGGATTTGTTCTTGTTTTTATGTAATATTGTTTAAATCATACATCAAAGTAATATGAAATAGCATGAGCGAATGATTCTTGCTAAAATTCACAACTATCTCTAACTGGCAATCTCTTGTGTCAAGGATGTATTTGTGACACGAGAAGAAAATGCTGCATTTAAACTTCGGAAATGCAGCAGATGGTAGTTTTGCCACTTTCCTTTTTTATAGCAAGTAAAGAAATAAAGGAATTGAATCTGTAATGAAAATTTCTATTAGTTTAGGGTAGGTTTACAGATTCTAGTTGCTTTTGAAGAGATCTCCATAAATAATCGAGCAATATAACAAATATCAAAATCTGGTCTTTTAGAACTTTTCAAGTTGAATAACAAATAACGAAATTCTTTAATAAGCTTAATTTATGAAAAGAATCTTATTTAAAATCGGTTAAGAAATACGACCTCAGGAGGATAAGCTTGACACATGTAATCTATGAGATAACGATTACAGGATCTATGCCTTATATAACCTAAGGAAACACTGGGATATTGTTCAGTTACAGCGTTATCAAGTTTTTTGAAAACACGTTAGGCTTTTTGTCCAATTCGAAAAGATGAAGATCTTGTATAAACGCATCGTGTCGTTTGCGGTTATCCTCAATTCGATTGGTAAATATAATCCTATGATAAATCTATAAATTTAAGTAGGGGAGACCGGGGTTAGTTGGGACAACTTCGACTCCAGAATTTTTCGCATCTTTCTAGCAACTTTTTCAGAATCGTTCTATACTTGCTGACTAAGTGCATGTCCTTGACTATTGACGTGAATTTTTCGGCCGCATAATATTCATTATATAAATTTTGGTGAATTTATAACTGATATCCAGTTGTCCCAAACGGGAAAAATCACTTTTTAATTCTTCTCACTTATTTTTTGAAATTGCTAGTTGTGTTCAAGTACAAAGAAAACTTATCGAGTCACTTTACAACATTTTTAGATTTAATTACTTTTCTAACTTCTGGTTCCTTGATTCTCGTTTTGTTATTTTTCCGGTTTCTGCTATACATTTCGGAAAGTTGGTTTCCTTTTTCTTCGTTTTGCCGCTGCAAGAGCATTTTTGACTTGTCTGGATTTCTTGCAGTCAGATGCAATTGTTCACATCGTCTTTAGAAGGAATCTGACCTGGCAATTGCAACTTCTTGCAATGCCTGTAGAGAGTATTAGGCGGTGTCATACTCGCGCGCGGCTGCTCGCAATGTCATTTTTTCGAACGGAAGGAGCTTGACGACTTCCTGTATTCTCTCCTCCGAATATCCGGCTCTTTTTGTTTTTCTCTGGTAATTCCGCACCTTCATAGATTTTCAGAGTAGACGGAAAAAAGTCCATGTTCAGGCAACAACCAAAACTCACAAGCTATGCCTAGCAGTGCTCTAAATACGGTAAAATAAACTTGCGTTAAAATGTCACAACTTGCCACGCGACAATCTGTCCCAACCTACCCCGACCGCATTCTTGCTGAACAACATTTGCAAAAAAGTAAAACATTTACGGTTCGAAAAAATTCTTTAACGAAATCTCGCAGCTTTTGGTATGCACTATCCATGCTCACATTCATAAAAAACATATTCAAGGATGACTTAACAAAAAAAAAAAAAAAATAAAAACTTACTCAACACGCAATCACCGGGAAGCGGGATCCTGTATACCTCTTTCCAAAAAGTCTCTATCTCCTTGGGATTGGGTGGATTTTTTACAGAAACAGGGAGATTGCTGAAGGGACGCGATGGGTCAGCGATAAACTGTTGATTCTCTCTGATCCATCGCTCCATCTTCTGTATTCTCCTCCTTGGGTCAGATAACAGCCGTATTTTTCAACAATGTGCTGCTTGATTGTCAGCAGCTTTGAATTGTTCAATGTGTTCAATGGTGTACCAGATGTTATGTAATCAATCTCACATTAAACACGAGACGGATTCTGTCTTGCCCTTCCAATCTTCTTGTTCAATTGATGCAAGCTTCTTTTGGTCTTTTGATACATCGTCGGTTTTAGCCTTCAATTTGAATCAGCCAAAACTCTCGCAGCACCATGAACTGAGCAATTGATGGTCCAGAGGTCGGACTCTTACAAGGTATCTCCACGAAGGCAGGCATCCATTTTAGCTAGATCTGGGGACTCTACGAGGAACTTGCATGTTCCTCCTCCTCCTGAAATCGCGATAATCTCTCAGAAGGTGCATGCTTTCCGCGGTTGGTCTTAATGCCACTTCCTTGTCTTCGTCTGCAGCTTGATCAAGCAGCGGTTAGAGAAGCGTTTCGCGTAAATATCGGTTTCTCAAGAGGTAGGCAAGATTACTATTGGGTCGTTACTGTCCAGACGGATACAAGAGAAAAAAGATGTAAGACTCTATGCTATCGAAATTTCTTGCCCACTTAACGGGATATTGTGAGCAACCTGTAAAAACTATAAGATCCATAAGTGCAGCGAGCTGAGCAATGAACTAAGGAGAATATTGAGGATTGTAACACATGAAACCATGTACCCTGTTGTGATGTTGGTGACGGGCAAGGTGCAAGAAAGGTGCACTGTACATCTCAAACATCTAAACGCCAGTGGGGTCCTGTCAGTAGCTCAGAAACACCTGTTGCATTGTAAGAAACTTCCTGTACCATCAGGAAGTATGCGATTGAAACCCTGTAGAGGTACAGATGGTAGCTCTAAAAAAGTATCCAAACGCGATTGACGTCACGTTCAACGCACTCGGATGCTGTGGAAGGTTAACAGCGGTAAAATATGAACTTGAAACTACATCAAGCTCATAATTTTTTGTCTGCACTTGAATTAGACCATTGCTTATGACGAAACCACGGCATAAAAACCTAGGAGAAAGTTCGAAGAAATAGTAATAAAAATGCAGTTTTTTAAATTAGAATTATTTTTTAAATATAAGAAGCTTCGGCGGCTCAGGCGGTAAAGCGCTATGACTTCACATCAGAGGTCCCGGGTTCCATCTCTGGCCTGGTCCCTCTGAAAATCTTCCAATTTAGTTTGACCGAAGTTGTGGTGGCTCGGATCTCACCTTCAGATGTAGGTCCCCCCATCATTCACTTGGCATACTGCTCTCATCAGATAATTGTATTTCATTACAAAAATATCTCTGAGACTGATGATATATACCGGGACATTTTGTGTAGACTATTCGAAAATCCAACTTTAACATAAATGCCTTCACAATATTTGGCTGTAACCATCTTGAGCCTGAGAAAAAGATGAGCTTTCTATTTTTTGTTGAGATAAACAATTTTCCAACCAGAAAGCGATACAATTGCGCTCCAGGTGGAGAATTTTTCATTATATATTTAGAATTCACGTGATAGCATTTGTTGCTCGCCTAGCGTTACTTTTCTGCATAATTCTGAAATAGAAAGCAATCACTCAGTATGCTCCAAAATATACAAGTCAACAAAGGAATGGCACATAGTCAATACCAATATACGATTGGGTACTCCACGATGAAATTAATACTCTGTTTTTCTTTTGCAGGGTTTAGTTCACAGTTCGACTGTTTACCTAATGGCGACCCTCTTCCCGTTATCCCCCGTTCTAGCGGTTCTCATTCTCCCAACAGGTTTCATCCTCCTAGCAGACCTCATTCTCCTGACAAGTCTCTTCCTACTGGCAGATCTTATTCGCCTATCAGGTCTTCCCCTGCCGAGCATCATCTTCAAATCAGGTCCAGGTCTCCTGCTGTTGAGCAACATCTTCGAATCAGATGCAGGTCTCCTCCTACCGAGCATCATCTTCGAATCAGGTCAAGGACTCCTCCTGCCAGGCATTCTTCTTGGCTTATACTTGGATTTGCACCTGAACAACTTCGATTTATTCGACTGATTCCCAAAACGAATCCAGACCGGGTATTCGAAATTCGCAGATACACCTTCCCCGCCGATAAACCAATTTACTTGAGAGTAGCAGGTAATGCCCTTGCGCCCATGCCGACCGAAGAGAGGAATGTTTTAACAACATCCACTGGCGACATCCTCGCAATATTGGAGCTTAATAATAAAATTCTTCGTGGAATATATATAAGGAGACCCACTCTAAGACGGGTGAAATTAAATATTAGCAGTGGCGCAGTTGTCGAATTGAACCAGGAGGAAATACAGGAAACTCCAATAAGCAACAAAAAACGAATCTTGAGCAATTTTAGAGTACTACATGTAAACAACATGTGAACGGAAATCCTTCAAACCATAATTAAATACAAGAAAATGTAAAAATACAATATATAATAATATAGTTTGTGATCCGAAGTCGCCGTAAAATCTGACAAGTGACTAGGAATTACAATAAAAATTCAATGTATTAGCGTAATGAAATGATAAAAATATATTTTGATTCTGCAGTAATTCTTTAGAACATTCGAAGAAGAAAAAATTTTTCATTGAATAATAAACATGTCTTTTTTTGTGTAAATAAAGTTTGAATCTTGAGCCTGTTGTAAATAAAAAATAAAGATCTATCGGAAACTAAGTGTTACATATGTGTAGAATTTTTGTCGTAAGTTTCAACGGTGTAAATTTATAAACATTTATTTTCAGTTCGATTTCATGTTAAAATAAGTAAATCGAAGCTTATAATGTGTTAAAACTTAGGTAACAGTGTAATAATTTTTTTTTACAAAAAGATTTCTAATATTAAACATAATACGGTGTATTTAAACAGCAGACATGTATACGGTGCAGATTCCACATGGAAGATTTATTTTTGCATTAATCTTCACTTTTTTCATTCACCAATCATTTTTAACTATGATAAGCAAGTAAAAAATGGTTTCAAGGCCATGTAATGAAAATGTCACGTGAGGATTCCTACCTTACGGACACTTTTTATTTGTCAACTTATTTTCACACGAATAGCCACATCGAGTTGAAAATTTGGGATAATGAGTAAGAAGCACTTAGAAAAGCGGTTCTGGTCTCAAACTGTAATAATCATAAAAGCATATTTTTGTGTAGAAAATTTTTTTCTGTTTTTTTTTTTCATGATTATCATGGTTTAGGACCAGAGACGCCTTTCTTAGTGCTTCTTATTTATTATCAAAAAATTTCAGCTCGATGTGACTAGTGTGAAAATAAGTTGGCGAATAAAAAAGTGCCGGTAAGGTAGGAATCTGGTAACGTGACACACTCATCACATTATCTTGAGCTCAAATTAAAATCCATCTTGAAAATTCTACTTGGATTCCCTTGTTCGCACTTTGACAGCTTAAAAATAAAATAGATTAGAGTACTGCATGCAACCGATCCCAATATAACGTGACGTCATGTTGCGTGTACGCAACCCTGGCGCATCGCTCGACATACAGAATTGTTCAGGACGAATGTGACAGAAATAAAGGTTTGTGTCATCAATATACTTTATTGCATTACAAATAATTAGGAAACATATAACAGCGATCGAATTTCGCAAAACTAAGTGAAACAAGAGAAAATAAAATGAATTTTAGGATTTTAAGTCATGATGAACATCGAAACACTTCACGTGCAGTGCTAAATTGCATTTTTTGCACTGATAAATCGTTTGCGAGTGGCAATAGGCACATCTCAATCGTCGTTTTTGCGGGTTTTCGCAGATGACGTGTTCTCGGATGTTGATTCGTGGAAGTTTTTGTGGTCTTTCTTGCCCTGCAGCACCTGAATCCGATTCCACATCTTCTGCTTCCGCTGGCTGCTTTTCAACGAACGTCAAGAGAGCTCGCGTCACTTCCGATTTGAATTCGATTTGGCTGAGAGATTTGGATTTATTCTTATAGCGATGAGACAGTGGATCTTCCATGCATTCACTGAGGCCGTCTTGAGACAGTTCGTGAACAGTGGCCACCACCATTTTTTTCCCCGTATGGAAATTCGGTAGTTGGAGACAGCATTGTAATGCGAATCTACTCTTCCCATATGTTTGTTGTATTCGCACATCATTCGAGGTTGAGGGATGTTGATTTTTTTTTTCTTCTCGCGAATATCTGGAAGCTTTTTGTGTTGGCTCAGCTCCGATGAAGTTTGAAGCGACTGTGACTTCAGAATTGTCCTGCCAGCGGCAGACGGATATCTTGTTGGTATTTTCGAAACACGTATCGTACGAACGTTTCTTCAATTTTTTCCCTGTTAGAAGTACATTGTTTGCTCCTCTCAGCCGGTTTGATCTCACAGTGCCGATTGCCCGAATCTTTCTCTCATTCAGCAAGCAGAATAAATAATATGACGTAAAAAAGTTGTCGAAGTAAAACGCATGAATCTCCGGATCTTTGATGGATTCAATCATAGAGAGAATCATCGACGCACTGACTCCCACGTTTTTATCGTATGAACTCCCTTTACCAGCGTACGGAATGACATGGAACAGAAATCCCGAATCGGAACAGAGGCACCACAGTTTGAAGCCGAAGCGAATTGGTTTCCCTCTTATGAACATTTTGCAGTTGTGACTCCCGAAATACGGAATCATCTGTTCATCAATCGATAAATGCGTAGCGGAAATCCCAACTTGCTAGTATTTATTGTTCAACAGATCCATCAGGGGTCGAACTTTGGCAAATCTGTATGACTTGTCTATGCTACTGTTGTCCATCAGATGCCATATCGATTTTAGTGTCCGAAAAGAGTGTCGAGTAATTGATTGTTTCACGATAGGCAGCTCAAGATCCGGCTGAACCGACCAATAGTGCTGCGTCAATTCTCTCTGACTACGGAACGACCTCGTTCTCCATTTTCCACACGTAGGAATACTATGACTTATAAAATGTATAAATGGTTTAACAATCGACTTCAGCGCGCTATTTATTCTTTTCAAACATCTAGCTGTGTTTGAGAATGCAAGAGGGCTGAAGCCACCTGCTGGAGGAAGTCGAACCTCACAGTGGTAAACAACTATAAGCGATATCGAACACGACCCGCCCAAGTGTTGCTATACTTGTGAAGCAAATAATACGAATAAGGGTAGCAAAAAATGTAGAATTATTCAAAAAACAAAAACTAATCATTAAAAAGAAAAAAATAACAAATGACCTATACAAAATGCACCACAGAAACACGACGGAAAGTCGAATTCATTTGTTGAGTAACGCGCCAACGTTGCGTACACGCAACACAGATTCGAGACTTATCTAGAACACGCATAATGACACCCAGATAATTCACAAACCAATTATAATTTTTCCTTGCCATAATGTGAACGTATTTTCATGTCGACCAAAAAAAAGAATTAACGTTTGACAATTTTTAGTGTGCGATTCAAAATTTGTCTGAAAAACATGTGTCTACATATACAAGTGAGTGTGTCAGTGTGTGTCTTGTAGGTGGTTGAGATATGGAGGGGAAGGAAGCCTAAGGATATACCTTCCAAACAAACAAAAAAATTCATCGTAATACCTCACACACACTGCACATACAAATTTTTTAAATAGTAACGTTGCGTATACTCAACAGAGGAAGGAAATGGGTTAACACAAGAACATCGAGGTGACTCTAGTTTTATCAAATGGAATGAGGTAGAAATTATGCATATTGAACCTAATGAATATAAACGTGTTTTTGCTGAGATGGTTTTTATTAAAAAAGAAGGTGAAAATTGTATGAATTTAGTTACAGATCTAGATTATTTTTGTGCTTCTTATAATAAAATTGTTGAATTTATAACTAAATAAAAAAAAAACATTCTCTAAATTCATTTCAAACATCATTACCACAAATTTGAATTGTAATAAACATATTTTATCATAAAATAGTACTGTAGAAATTGTCACTGACATTGACCCTTCTTACACCAATGTGTTGCATTTCTATGTGTTGAATTGTAATTCTTAATGTGTGTGTTCACAAAGTACCCAGATGGAGACGGGGCATACTTGCTCCGTCTTCACAAAACATTTTTTTATATTTTTCATTATTTTTACACAATAGTTAATTTATAAAATAAAAAAATACTAATCAATTTACAGGTATGAAAAGAGAGGCCTCGGTGGCTCAGAGGATGGCGCGTCGGACTTCCATGCAGGAGGTCCGGGGTTCGATCCCTGAGCCGGGTACCAATGGAAATTTTTCTATGTACTTCTACCGGGGCTTCGGTGGTTCGGAACCCACCTTAAACTGTAGGTCCCCTCAGAAAAAGCTGGTATCGTACCAAGGTGGAGCCCCATGTCGAGGGGAATAGCCTTGGAGTTCGAAGCCGATTCTGTGAAGACTCGAAAATGAGTCAGCGTTCATCTTGCGCTTGGGAGCATCTATAGGAGGCACCACGCTCGATGGTCGCTGGCCAATTTTGAGTAATGAACACACACACATACACTGACATAACACACCAGGACAGTGCTTCGAATCTGTGCATCTACCTGATGACCTCAGAGGGATCGCTCCATACACCCTAGCCTGCTAGGGAGGCTGCCGAATGGCAGAGTGGGCGAGGATCACTTTGCCTGATCAACAAAGGAGGACGTCGTTTACTGTGCGATAGGTATGCCTGGCACCTGAGAGGTACAATCTCAGAACGTTGATAACAACGGAAACCACCGAGATCCAAAAACACTCGGTGAAGGATGGCCGGGTTCGGAGTACTGCCTTGAGAGTAAACACGGGTGTGGCACAATAGGCTTCTCAGCTTGAGCGCCAGGGGTTGGGACCTCACGGAGCCCTCCCCGCCTACATTACAAACTAACTAACTTTCTAGCACTGCATAAAAAACTTTATACGCCGCACGCATGATTCGGACGTATTACGTGCCTGTTTTCAGGAACTTAAGTAGCCCTTTATGGGTCAGTGGTGGGAGCAGTACAATAATGGCCTCATA
>CAKNXH010001018.1:60779-92890 GCA_932178445.1 Andricus quercusramuli
AAAACTACAGATAAAGGGGGAGGTACAGAGAGGTGTCGGGGGTGAGTTCGGGGTGAAGCTTGGGGGGGGGGGGATTTTTGAAATTTTTTGAAAATTTTGATACATGATAATCGGGGGCAAAAAACTCTCAAATTATGCCCTTGGTGTATAAAGTATAAAGTGCACCATGGAACTACGTCGGTCATTGCGCCTTGTGTGTTTGCAATTCTCGTCTTCGCCTCACGCTTCGCGCTCGTCTACGACTTGTATTGCAAACTCACACGCGGCGTATAATGACCGACTTAAGTTCCTTGGCGCACAATGTACTATTATGGAACACACACAGAGGGAAATTTTCTAAGAATTTTTTTAAAATGTTTTAAAGGTATTTTCTTATTATATTTAGAGAAATTTTGTCAGTAAATTATATTTCTTCATATTATAATTTTGAATACGTTTTTTATACAGATCTGATGAGCGAAGCCAGCTGGGTTTCCGAAACGTTATCTTCTCGTATGTTTTTCAAATAAAGTTTAAATTATCAGTCTGGAAGAAGTCGTATTTATTAGGTTCTGTCCTAAATTTCTGAATGAACGTAATCTGTTTTATTCATTATAACACTTTTTTTTTTTTGCTTTTTCAGCTCAAGTTATTATAGTATCGTTATTATTGCGGATAAACTGTTTCGTTTTATCAAAACTCTAACAAATATCTGGTAGACATCTGTAAGGAAATTTGAGAAATCTTGCATTCAACTCATTGCCAAATCTATAAAATTGTGCCTAAAATACGTAAAATCAAGAACAAATACCACTCGTTAAATCTGGTCCAAGGACACAAATAAATATTAAGTAATTGCTGAGTAATCATGTAAATATATATAATCGTTGAATGGAAATTTCAGTTAGCTAAAAATAAGAGATTCGTCGCTTGCGTTAATTTTTATCAAGTGGAACGTCAGACCTGAAAATCAAAAATTCCAGATGGCTTTCTTTTATTCATGAACTTGTTAATCAAGAGCGAATAGATCATAGTTGAAAGAAAATGATTAGATTTTAAAAATTCGAAAAGGAACTGCGTTCAAAGGGACATTGTTGGGTTGTGACGTTTCGTCTGATAACAAATGAACGAAAGTGATAAATTTAGTTCTCCCTTTTAAACGAGATGCTCAGCGGCCCGCAAACGTTCACAGTACGTAAGCAGGAAACACATTTATTTTAATGTGTGAAAGCAAACTTTCTTCCTCATTTTTGTCAAATGTTCAGTTTATTCTTGTCTCTGTATTACAAGAACGATTTTCAAAATATTTTTTACCACGCAGTAAAATCCACCGGAACGATTTATACGCCTCTGACTGTTCACGTTTGGCTTCAAAAACAAATTTTTCTTATCTCAATAAATGTTTAAAAATAAAAAAATAAAAAATTTATTTCCAAAGATTGTATTAAAATAGTTCACTTATCTAACTTTCAGGAAGTTATTTCCAAGATCAGCACTGTGTCTTTTTCTCAAATTAAACGCTGAAACTAATAGCGCGACAAGCTTTCCAGTAGGAGGCTTAGGTTGGATGTCTCTGCTGGTACCGATTAAAATTTTGCTATGTATTCCTACCGGGACTTTGGTGGTTCCGAACCCACCTTAAAAATGTACTTCAGAGATTGTATAATCCAAACATTGATTGAATTTGTGGATATACAAGGGACGGAAAATGGAAAAGACGTCTTCAAATCCGCAGTCGTATTCGGTCAAAAAATATCGCGCTCTTAAACAAATTAATACAGGTGAGAGCGACAAGACATCTGGCAGTTCTTATCCAAGTCCTCCAAAAGGTAATTTAATTTGTTTAGTATTATTTGAAAAAGAAAATGCTGAAAAAATGTATACACTAACCTCGATAATTGTTATAAATAAATTGATTTAAAATCCACCCTCAAAATTTAATAGTTTAATTTTAAAGAAATAGTAGGAAAATTATACATTCTTTCGCTCTGCACAGACACTATTTGTACCAACTTCTAATGCAATAAATATACTTTTCGGAAATACAGATGTAATTTCAATTCGAATTAGGAGAACAAATTAACCTAGGGTAAATGTGAGAAAATCAAACAAGGGCCTGACGAGTTTGCCCTACATGGGGCGTTCGAAAATGCGAGCGTAACGCGCCTTGTAGGGTGCTTCACAGCTTTCCATACCAGGACCACACTAGAACCAGGGCAAACTGGAGAGAACCCCACCAGAACCCCATCAAAATTTCTGCACGGGAATTTCCATGTGAAATTTCTTTCTGTACTACTGTATTTTTTTTCGTTGCGTTTTAGTAAAATTCTTATCATGAATAAGCGCTGCATTGATATTGCTTCATCGACAATGTCTTTTTGAAAACTAAAGATTATATTATTAAGCAAGAAGGCACACAGAAAAATCCAAATTTGTTGAAAAATTGTTAATTGAATCCGCATTTCCTTTTTTTAATGAGCTATTTAACTGAACATACAAAGGTCATGGAAAAGTTTTTTTTCTACCGGCTGCAGGACCATTTCAGAAATTTAGCAGACGCTTTCCTACCTAATGCTTACACAGGGGTAGGAAAAAATAATTTTATCAAAAATAAATTTCTTCATGAAACGACTTTATTGCTTTCAGAAAAGAATAGTAAGAGGAACAATGAACAAAAACAAACAAGCATCACGCTTTCAATTAGAGAAAACATAAATGAATTAAGAACTATTCCACTTCGATCGGTACAGCATTGTCGCTTGCATCTTTTATTAGCTTGTGTTCCTTTCGGGTCTTCAGTAGCTTCAAAACATCAGGATGAACGCTGCCATCCTTTCGTTCTGGAAGTACCCTCTTACCCGTAACAATAGGGTCATACGAAGTGAGAAATGCTCTGAATGGAAGTTGATGTTATTGCATTGCAAACCTCCCCATCTATGATTATAAATAATATATGATGAAAATTTTTTCCGTTAAGATCGCTCAAAGAAGGATGAAGGTCTTCAATTTGCATGTCGATCCGTAGTTTCTTTCATAAAGTAAAAACCCACTTACAATAACGCGTAGAATATGGCCGTGGATTCTGCCGGAGTATTATTTTGCCATCAAAAGTCGGATCACCTGCTCTCATCAGAAAAAATATGAGAGTTCAAAATTCTGATTGTTTCTTCTATTTTCAATGATGAAAATGGATGAACTCCACAATATCTCAAACAATTATTTTCTTTTAAATTTCATCAATTCTCGATTGTCTACTATCGTAACAATTTACATTGATATTTCCAGTTCGATATTTATTTTTGGCTGCAAAAATCACTTCTATGAATTAGCAAATTTTATCTACATGCAAATTTTATTTGAACACTATCTTTTAAACATTTATCATTTATTTTTCATGTCTAAATAGCAATTGTTGAAAGATTTTTTTTGTTACAAATATCTGAACATTATACATATTATGAATCGTCAATTGAAGCGCCAAGATTTCTAAATTATATTTTTTCAGAGAAGTTATTTCTACTGAAGTCGGTGAAGGTACGCACAAGTGGTACTGCATTATTGTTCTAATGAGCGTGAATGATACAACAGAGTATAATGTGTGAGGCGTTAGGAACAAGCTACACTCTTCGTTAGAAACATCGACTCACCAATTCGCTATGAATTTCTCTTCTTATCTTTGTCATCCACGGTCTCTCTGTAGCGTAACAAAAATACGGAGACACGCACAAATCAAGCTATTTTTCGAACTCTACGTCACGCCGTGCTTACTGAAACCTACTTTGTAATTCATTAAACGCACCGCCAGACGTCGCTAAAAATGCGTACTTTTGCGTTTGTCTATGAAGACATGAAAACACGCAATGATTAAAAAATGATTATAAAACACGTTTTATGATTGCGTTCTGAAAAAAATGTATAATAATGTTTCTTCTCAGCAGATCACGGGTATGGGCAGCTAAATCAACGTTCCTTGTATTCGTAGTAAACTCTAGGTTATGAACATAATTTTTTTTGCTGAGACTTTCCGGGTCTTTTTTCGAATATTTCAAACATGGCAGCATTTACGATCGGAAAGGAGTTGAAGTTTGATTTGTAGCATCATCTTTGCAGGTTATAGTAGGGAATAACAACACTCATTTTCTAAACCTTTGATAGCATAGTTTAATCTTCTTCGACAATATTTTATCAAACTTATTTCTGCAGAGAGTACGCATCTACTTTTTGGGTTCTTTTTGTCGTTATAAAGCACTCTAAAGCTCAAATTATTATTGTATTGTTCTTTTTCGGGATCCCTATAAAGTACTTTAATAGATAATTAAAATTTTCTTGTGGTTTCCAAAAAATACTTTTGGCCAACAATGTTCTTTCTCTAAACACTGTGAGTTGGTGCACGAAAACCCACAGAAATAAAGTATTATATTTTTTCGATCCCATTTTTATTTACACCTGCTTGTATTTTTGCAAACCAAAAGGTCATAAGCGCTAATATTCAGCAAAGCAAGCAAGCATAAGCATGAAAATATCCTAGTCAGCATTCTTTTTTTGTCGGCGCATGGCGCCTGCTGAGCCTAATTACCTTTTACTGCACTGTGACCAAACTTTGGCGCTTATTCCCTTTCGCTGTAGCAAACATTGGAGCTTAAGCCCATTCCAAATTCCAAACTTCAACTCGTATGCCTTTTTATTTTGTCAGATGTTGGCTACTATGCCCTTCTGCAGTTTCAAACATAGGCGCTTACGCTCATTTGCAATGCCAAATGTTGGCGCTCACGCCCTTATGCTGTGCCAAGTGTGGGAGTTTATGCCCTCCTGCTACACCAACTTTGGAAATTATGATCTTTTGGAATTCCTAACTTTTACGCTTAAACCCTTTTGGTTTGCCAAATACTTCCGCTTATATCATTTTGAAATTACAAACTTTTGTCGCTCATTTCCTATTTGTTTGCCAAGTGTCCGCGCTTATGCCCTTTTTGAAGTTTGAGCTTTGTTATTTATGCCCTTTTTCTGCAGCAAACCTTTGATTTTGGCAAGAGGAAAGTCCGCTGGAAGAACGGATGAAAATGTTGCAAAGGCCAATAAAAGTACTTGAGTTCGAGCATGGACGAATACTGGCAGCGAGGCCATTAGCCACGACTAAGCCATCGTCCATAACAATGGGACAAACATGGTTGAAGATTACCACAAGACTGAACCAGCCTTTTCCTACGCTTATCCCATTCTGAGCAATTTTGAGACATGGGTCACCCGTTGAACGTTTTTCAGGCGGATAGTTATAAGGTATATGTGGCATCCACTTGAAAAGGGCTCTTATGGCCGATATAGAGTTAGGTACAGGGTCATATAGCCGAATAAATTCGCAATATTTTAACCTCAAGATAAACCCTTTAGGTTTAAAGATAAGCTATCGCAGCATCTTTAAATATTAGACTTCAAAAAGCCACTTTTCGTAAAAAAGCAACTAAAGTTGGCGAGTGCCATAAACGCACGTGCAGTACTCTTTCTTTAAAAATGAGATATAAGCAATTCCAGTGGCTTTCAAAATAAATTTTAGTGAACCTTACTAATTCCTATAGTCCAGGAATGATATGCGAATATTCTACGTAAATTCAAACACTAAACCTTGTGCAAAAAAGCCTCAGAGGCTCTTCTATGAATTTAAACTTCTGACGTACCGTGAATTCTATTTTCGCAGTTTTCGTAATTTATTTTAAAAATATGTTGTTTTTGCATCAAAATATTCTACAAGGAATTTGTTAATTTCGTTAAAATAAAACTTGTTTGTGAAAAATATTTTTTCAGATGATAATAAACAGGAATTTTTTTATTTTCCATTTCTAAAAAAAGCAATTTGCTGACCAGATCTTGGCAAGTAATTAATAAATTAATAACATTAGTGCTTTTCTCATATCTGATGCTTCTCTAATAGTATGTGAGCCCATAAAAGTGCTTAACGAAAAATTTGGTTTTTTGTGGTTTTTGTGCACCTCCGATTACGGCAAACATCATCAGCTAAATCGCTAGCATTTTAGCGAAAAATGTTGGCTGGAATTTAAAAAAAAATCTCTCGAGTCACCCATAAGTATTATTCGAGCAGTTTATAAATTAACGAAGCAAATGATAACTTGAATTTTGAAACAGTAGCATCTTAATATAACCCCATTTTTCGATTTCTACAGGAAGCAAATTGCTTAAGAAAATTAAAACTGTTCACTTACTCAAAAATGATTCGAAAATGAGTGGGAATTAAAAACCTATCCATTCATGATAATTTTTGAGAGAAGGTTCTTTGAATGGGATCATTAAGCTCAATATTACACGAAATTACAAATTGGCAATTACCCCCCCCCCCCCCCCTCCCATATTGCTTAGGGCTTTGTGAGGGCATCTCAAATTTTATATTATACATACATATATATATTTTTTATATAAATAAAAAATTCATTTTGTCAATTATTTGCTTTAGTGGAAGTAAATACACACGCATTTTCTAACTAAGGAAGACCATTCACTAGATGAATTTGGCAAGAAAATATTGATTATGAGAGAACTTTTTTACCTGTAAACTCAGTGGTCAGCCGTTTTCTAATGATTGTTTGAAGATGGCACACAGTCGGTACCAAAACAACATTGTATCCATCACGAGGAAATTAATACCCTGTTTTTTGTTGCAGAGTTGAGTAAACAGTTCGACTGTTTGCCTAATGGTGACCCTATTTCTGGTGTTTCTCGTTCCCTCACTTCTAATTCTCCTGAAGTAAATTGTTTTTTTGGACAGAAATCGTTCTTTTGCCAGGACTGCTTCTCTTGCCGAGCCTCATATCCGTGTCAGGTCCAGGTCTGCTGGTCGCAGGATCAATTCTTAGCTTGTACTTGGGTTTCACCCTGAAGGATTTGGAACTATTCGACTTATTTCAAACAGGAGTCCGCACCGGGTATTTGAAATTCGCAGATATACTTTTCCTGTCGACAAACCAATCCATCTGAGAGGAGCAGGTCAGGCTTATACGCCCAGGCCAACCGAAGAGCGAAATGTTTTAACAACATCCACTGGTGACATACTGGCAATATTGGAGCGTAATAATCCAATTTTTCGTGGAATATATACACGTCGTGGTTCCGGTACTGACAAACGGTTGGATATAAACATGTGCAGCGGCGAGTTTTTCAAATTAAACCGAGATGAAATCCAGGAAACTCCATGCGACAAAAATCATCCAATCTCCCAATGTTTTAAAGTAGAGCATGTCGAAAATGTGTAAACAAAAATCCACTTGAACATAATTCAGTTTAAGGCAATGTAAAAATGAAATATTTTCATCAATCAGAAGTCGCATCAGCATCACATAACAAAACCGGTAATTATAATAGAAGGTCAATCTATTAAATATTTCGTCTATACCCCAAACTCTCATTTGCGGGAACAGGCAAAAAGTTTTCTTTTTTTTCTCGTTCGACAATATTCGAGGTTGATGATTTTTGTCCGCTTATCGTGACTTGTTTTCAATAACTTTCCAGTAGCTGAGACCACAAAATGCCTGGACGAAATACAAGGTATAATTAAAATTGAAAACCAACCCTCTTAGGGTGCTCTTTGAGGTCGGTAATCAAAGTCTGTTGCCAAATTACAAGTAATACAGGGTGTCCAGCGATTGTTAGGAACAATTTCAAATCCTTTCCCAGGTTTTCCAAGTCAAGAGGTCTAGTTTTTCCGGGTCTTTTTTCACATCAAATAACGGAATAACTGTTTGTCTAAGATGTAAAAAATAAGCCATTTAATTGTTTATTAGCCAATAATTTTTAAAGAGAACAGAACCATAAATAAGCAATGCGTAATTTTTTGCTAACATAATTCATATCTAAAATTCTCGAAATCTTTGTGAAATCTTTGAAATCTTTTGAAACCTTTGAAATATGGTGCACTGTGCCTTTTTTGGAATCTTCGGATTTCTTGTATTTTTTGGACATATTTATGAAATTTTTATAAAATATTAAAATATTTGTGAAATCTTTCTGATATCTTTTGTATTTGTTAGGAATCATGAGAATATTTGTAATCTGTGTAAAGTCTTTTGAAATCTTAGAAATCTGGTTTATTGCCCTGATCTTGTTTGCCGAGTTAAAGGAACTCTTTAGAATGAATCTGCGTCTTGTGGTCAAGGCACTCGTTAGACTTCTCTTCAACATCGTATGCTGAATGCGCTGAGATTCGAGAATACCCGGGTACTTTATGACTCGCCCTCAGCCATTGCTTCGATGTCATTCTCGAAATCGTCCTCTATCTCTGCAGTCCCTTATTGTTCTCTGGTTGATTGGACTGTTCTGCATTTGAAGCCTCGACAGAAATAACGTGATGTCAACACATATTTTGTATCCTTGGAGTTCCATATGGGTTTTATAAACTGTTTCTCTATTCTGTGGAAGCACTGCGATCAAAAATTCGAAAATTGGATTCGGGTGCAATTGCAGAATAGGGGCGTCACCTATATTCTGGCTGCAGAAATTACTTTTTTCGGCAACATACTATTAGAATCTTTAATTGGACAATAAATGAAGCGATTTGATGAAGGGGAACTTTTAAATTATTGTTACTTTTGTCACTACGATGTCTCAAATATGGGTCTGTCACGATATGAGACGAGAGGTCGCCCTTGGCTATCGATGGCAATCGAGACATGTGTGTCACAAAAATAAAAAATAGATATTTAATGGTCACAAAAATAATGTTGAATAAACCCCTACCAATTGCCAACGTCTTGTGGGACGGGAAGGCACCCCTTAGATTGGTCACAAAAATAATGTTGGTCAAATCCCTACTCCTTTCCAACATCCCGTCTCCTCTTGTCTAAGTGACAGCTGATGTGCGTGAAACTCTCCTTTTTTGCCGACATAATAGCTTATATCCGCATAAAGAAATATCCAAATATATTTTGATCAATTAAAAACAACTCGATTTCAATTATTTATAGTCTTTCTCACCGTACGGATGTTTAAAACCACCTAAACTGTGAGTTTATTATGATAATTTCGATATCATGACACATCCATATTTTAGACATTGTAGTGACAAAAGTAATAACAATTATAAACGTTTTCCTGATCAAATCGCTTAATTTATCCTTGAAAGATCCCGTCGCTTTGCGCATTAGTCTAGTGTTCCTTTGTTGCACATTATGAAAATACTTCATTCCTGTACCCGAAAGGGTCATTGCACGACGTAGACAGTCGATGATGCGTTGACAGTTTTTGTTTATTTTTAAGACTTCAAGAAAATAGTCATGTGTTATGGAAGGAAACGCTCCCTTGTAGTTGACGTATGTCGTGTGCAAGTTCCTCTGATGTTTACGAGTCTGCTTCATAGCAACACCGTCCATGGTGACTAGATCTTTACTGCCCCGCGAGTTTTTACAACATCCTTTTTGTTCTTCTGTTAGGATTTGTTTCTCGTCGCAGTGAGAGTATACCTTATCTGCAATGATGGCTGTAAGGCATGTATGAATGGTTGGAAGACAGGCTATCGGTCTAAATTCAGATACATTTTAAGCGTCTGATTTTTCAGGCAACATATACGTAGTACCTTTAAGTATAAAGCCGGCCATCAAATCTGGGTGTTCGACGATTTTTTGAAAACACCTCGCCCGCGCTGGATGCACACTCTGCAGGTACTTTTACTAGAAGTTGTGCAACATGTCCAAATCTTGAGCATACATACACATGTACAAAAACAGTTCAAAAGTTACAAGTCGGAAGTTAAAAATGTCTTCATCATAGTCATCATAAGATAATATAATACGATATCTGAAATTTTCTGCGATAATGTTGTAGGTACAAAATTAGGAGCATAGTGGAATGGAAGCTTCTGATGTGTTCCCTAAGGGTTTACATTTTTCTTATATCTCTTCCCTATTCCTTTACACACACCCCCACGCACTTACATGGTGGTGGGGGCCACGGGAGGGCGGCCTACAGTTTAAGGTGGGTTCCGAACCACCAAGAGCAATAGCCCACGACTCTCCGGAGATGAACAACTTCCTTGCTAGGCTAGTGTTCACCGCATGGGCCACCCAGGCTCTTTCAGAGTGCGAGGCGGAAATCGAATCACACAGTTTCCTTAAGTTTTTTTTAACTTTAATTTTTTCTTTCCTTGAGTTTTTTAACCTTGTGCTCTGGTAAACCCGTTTTTTTATCATAGCCATAGACTAAGTCAAGTGACTGATGAGATACGGATGTTAGAAGTTGATATAATACGATGTCTGAAATCTTCTACGCTGAGCTTGTAGGTAGAAAATTAGGAGCATAGTGTAGCTTGGAGTTCGTATTTTACCGTGGTTATCCATACACAGCGGCCGTGAGCGTTGGAGGTGAAAACAGTCGCCTCTGGATTCTTTCTTGGAGCTGCCATCTGCCACAAGAGGATGAATAGATGCATGTTTCACATTCCTCCATATTGTGCTCACTTCATGCATTAGCTCACTATACTTATGAATCTTGGTTGTATAGATTGCCTTCGAATTTCGGTGAAGTGAACAAGCATTGTCGAAGATATAGACTCTCCCACCTTTTCTTCTTCTCGCATCACGATGTCGGGTCGATTGGCTCGGATGCAATTATCAGTCTGGATAGTTACATCCCAACATAAGATGTAATCTCCGTTCTATAAAACGGGCATTGAAATGTATCTATAGGAAGGCATCCATTCTTTTAGGAGTCCTAGGTTTAGGGCAAGTTGTTGATGTATGATGCCCGCCACATGATTATGCCTGTCCGTATATTCTCATTGAGCCATTACGCGACAACCATCAATAATGTGCTCGATGGACTCGTTGGTATCTCCACATAATCGCCACCGCTCAACCACGTCGTGACGTCACACTTGTTTGCGATAATTTCTGGTGCTGAAAACCCGGTCCTGAATCGCGATGACGAATCTTTCCGTTTCTGGATACAAGACGCCCTTTCTCAACCAAATGTTGAATGCCTCGCTATCCACATCATACTGATCGAACGTTTTGGGGTGTTCTCCGTGGATGGCTTTCTGTCTCCATTTGGTTTCTAATTCCCCTATGGCTTCTGCCCTTTTATTCAAGGCCTCCTCTGAGGAAAAATTCAAGGGCGTCTGGTCCAGATCCGCTTTACAGATCGTGCTCTAAAGCGTAACATCTCGCTTGCTGTTGAAATAGTATATATAGTAGTAGAACTACCCTTCCAATCACCGAATTACTGTGGTGCATTCGGTGTTTCGTCATTTCTACGAGAATGATTCTGTTTAATCGTTCGAGGTCGCTGTTCGACCGTTTGATGAGCCCAGATCAGCACGCGAGGACAGGGATGGCATAGGTGTTGATTGCCCTGATATTTTATGCCGAGTTCATTATTATTCTTATTAGTTTATTATGAAAGAAGTTGTAGGCTCCGGAAGCTAAGATCATGGTTCCTCGAAGAAACCAATCCCGAAGGGCAACTGTGTTCCTTGGAGTCAGGTCTCTAGCCGCGGATGACCTCACACGGCAGACGAGACAATTAGAGATGAAGGTTTCACCTCTGGATACTTTTTTAGAGCTACCAATCTTTGTAGAATGTTATGAGGAACAGTGCTGACGGACCAGATGAAGTGATCCCAGAAGAACAGCCTTTTGCATTCGGTTCGCGATGGGATGAGCCCGACGCTGGCAAGCCGGAATCTTGTTGAGTTGGCTAATAAACGAAGCTTTCGTACCTCCAAGACAGCCGATTATGAGAACTACGAGATGGACTTTATAGCCTTGATACCGCCTGCTCAGCTCGGAAAGAACTGCTTGATATAACGCCCGATTTTCTTCCTCCTTTGCCGTGATATTACCATCGTCTGGTGCCGAGAATTCAATCACGTAAATAATCTTGTCTTTCAGATCTTGGAGGACAATATCAGGCTTCGTAGCACTGAGACGTTCAGTGATGGAGAATGAGAAATTCCAGCAAATCTGACACTGATCACTCCCCACAAAGGACTCGAGTTCCTCCTGGGCGCATGGCAATACGGGCAATAGATCAGCACTATAGAACTGCCTCAGATGGTAATATAACACTTTTAGAGCCGCATTGTGTCTCTCTATGTACTCGTAACGAGCATATTTTGAGCATCCACTGAGAACAGGTCCAAGTGTTTCTGGGTCTTGCTTGCACGCTCGGTAGTTGGTATCGCTTACAGGTACATTCATTATGCGCTCGCGCTAAACTAAGCTGTCTATAACGCCGTCTTGACAGGCAAAAATAAATGCCTCAGTCTCCGATCTCAATCCAGCAGACTTGAAAAACATGTTGGACAGACCCATCGAGAGCTCTTCTCTGCGTATGATGCCGTAGAATTTATCATGAAGGGGCTTGTCAGCATTTTCTCTCAGTGAAAGCGTATGCTCTGCTTCCTTTAGACGACTTTTGAACTCCAAGGGTGTTAGTGATGCTAGGTCATGCGGAGTGTCACTGGAATGAAATGGGAGGCCCAAGCTCCTCTACGGCCCTATCTGCGGCCCGGTATAGAAACGCTGCAGCATTAACGACTCCATGTCATATGCGAGTCGCATGAGGGAATCTGTGCTACTTAGAACTGAGCAAGCTGTAGCCAGAACCGCTTGCCGATGAAGACACTCTAAACTTAGCAAGTATTCACCTCCTTTATCTCGAGGGAGACATATTCGAGGCACGGAAAATCTAGGATGGAGACTTCGATGAATTGTCATCATCTTTTACGTTCTTCGGTCAAGTTACTTCAACTCCTCGACGTTCCATTTTACTGCGCCAAACGTGTAGAGCGGTATAGGAACGGCCAGCATATTGGTCGCCTGGATTTTATTCTTCCCAGATAATTCGGAACCCCAAATTTATCTGAGAATTTGGCGATACCTTTTTCCAAGGGCCGTTTTTAACACATGCACATTTTGGATTCCCGCTTGCGGTATTCCAAGATATGTTTATGTCTCTCCAATACCGATATGTTGGATGGTATTTCCGACAATGAGTTGAACATCCTGATCCTCACGCGATGATGTAGTCTTTCTTGATGTAGTTGTACGCAGGCACATTTTTGCAGTCCGAAGCTCATGTCAATCGCTTTAGAGTACGTATTTAACGCTTACAACAGGATGTTGAAGTCCTATTCCGAGGAGGTAAAGAGTTTAAGGTCGTCCATGTATAAAAGGTGGTTGACCTTATATTTTCTTCTGTTTGGCGGGCCACATAGGTATCCAGAGCTTTTGCTTCGAAGCACAATAGGTAGAGGCAAGAGGGAGATGTAGAATAGTATCGGACTTAAAGAGTCTCCATGGAAGAACCGCCTCTAATATGTGATATATCTTGTAGTCACTTGCCTTTTGTCAGATCTTATGAAAAATCTTCTCCGCCACGTGAGCATAAACTCTTTTATGCATCTCACTATTTTTGGATGCATCTCCAGGCACTCAAGGAGCTCAATCAGTAGCTCATGGTTCGTGTTATCGAATGCCTGGGCAATACACCTGTCTATTAACAGGTTTTCCCTACAACCTGCCAGCCCTCTCTTCCATCCACTTTGTTCAACTATTGCACTCCATACCGGCTCGACAGATGTTAATATTCTCTCTTTGAGGATGCGAGTGAATAGCTTGTGCTGGTGTTTAAACACGCTACGAGCCTGTAGTTCTTTGGACTTGTCAAATCTCCGGTCTTAGGGATTAGTACCGTGCGCCCTTCTACTAGCCACTGCAGGATGGATTGTTTTCCATTTAAGAAAGTAGTAAATATACGAGCTAGATGTTAGTGCGGAGAAGTGAACTTCTTCCACCAAAAGTTGTGGATTTTCTCTGACCCTGGCGCTTAAAAGTTCTTAGTTCTATCGATAGCTTTCTTCACTTCTTCAGTAGTAATTATTGGACACTCTTCCTCTGAACTCTGTAACCTTTGCCTTTGGCAAAAGTTACGAAAGAGTGATATCTCAGAAGCGTCGTCATTTAGCTGATAAGTATCTCCATATGCTTACTCCCAGAAGACTTGAATCTCTTCTTGACTAGGCGGATTTTTAACAGCACTTGACGCTTAGTTGAGGACACTGGATGGATGAGTAGAAAACGTGGAATTTTCCTGAGTCCACCTCGCCGTTCAAGGCGCTGTTTCCTGTTGAGAGAGAACTTATATTTTGCGTCCAGTGCTGCTTGATGGTCAACATGTTACACTAGCTCAGCGTGTGATTTGCTTTCCTTAAGTTTCGAGCGAGTGCCCTAACTTTTGAAGTGAATTTTTTATTTGATGTTATGTAGCTAATCATGCACTGAATATTTGATGCATACCGTCTCACCGTTTCAATTTTAAACTGAAACTGTGCAATACGCTCGCGTGTCTTACTCAGACCTACTGAAGTATCATTACTTCAGTTGTCGCTAATCAGGGAGACCGCCTTCTCGTGAACTACACAGTTCAGATTCCAGGGATTAAGATCTTCGGGGAGCAAATCGGGAAGCGCAGTATGAGCTTAAACTAATTTGTCCATCCTGAGGAAGACTTTTTGGTAGATAGATCTCCTTGTCCTCATGTTGGCATTATCGGCTGTCTGCAAAGGTGGTCTTGCTGGAACGGATGGAATGTTCGCTGGAGGATGTTGCTCTTCTTCTTGTTGATGAAGAGCTTCATATCCGTTTTTTCGCAAAAAGGACACCTGATCTCTTAAATACTGAGGCGTTTTATGAGCATATTCCGGAAACATATTGACCCAACGGTCATGTAACCTCTTCAAAAATCCTCGCCGCAACGGTGAGCTTCTTTGCCAACAGGTAAGGATGTCCCTCATGAGTGGTTCCGACCATTTAAATCGATGTTCTCGCGTTTGTTTGGGGCCATTGTCTGGTCGTTGCCTCGGTTCGTTCCTATTGCCACTCCCAACGGAACCATGGCCTCCATCCAAGAGAGACCTATTGTGGATGGCACTACGCGATACTGGTGTTGTAACCCCATAATTCATTGCATTGGGTAGTAATCCTGAAGCAACGTAGCTGACTCCAAGAGAGGGAGCTGTCAGGTAATGGGGTCGCCACATCCCTACGCCTTAAGTTAGGTTTATTTTTTTAATCTTCTTCTCGGGTGAACCTGGTTTTTCATCATAGCCACGGACTGAGTCAAGTGACTGATGTATAAGGATGTTAGATGTTAATATGAGACGATGTCTGAAATCTTCTCCGCTGATGTTGTACGTACAAAAGTAGGAGAATAGTGTAGTTTAGAGTTCGTATTTTACCGCTTTCATCCATACACGGCGGACACAATCGTTGGAGGTGACAACAGTCGCTTTAATATTATCAGTAATAATATTATTATCATCAACTTCATTACAACCCCTGTCTTCAGAGTGAATTATTTTTTTTCTCCACTAAACGTATTTTAGTACAAGTGTATTTTCTCTCGAATTATACATATTGGTTATATTTTTTAGCTGCCAGTATATTTCGTACAATATTATACAATCTTTTGTAAATGAATCCTCGATTACTGAAACAACGATAGTGGCGGTGGAGAGATGTTTTTATAATGTAAAGAAAAAATCACGCAGTTTATAACTGACAACGTGTATATTATTCTCACCATTTCATCTCGAGAATCACAGATAGTTTTGTGACTGAACAAAATTCAGATTAACATTTTACAAAAGTTGGCTCTCAGCACAGTTCAATTATATAAGTACCTCAAATTTTCTACGGTTTCGAAATCTGCCTTAGCAACAGTGAAACGCTTGTTTTCAGCTTGACCTATATTTAGGCTTGAAAAAAAAAATACGGCCTTTGAGATAATGATAATCTCAATAATTGGATTTGGACTAGAGGTACATTATTTCAGTTATCGGATGTACTCTGCGCAAAAATTCGGACTTATCCCTTTATATCCCTTGAAATTCTTGAAACTCTGTTTAAAATATGTTCAAATCCACTGTTGACATTGTTTCCAGACAGCACCTTTATCGCTGATCGATTTTTACAACTTGTGATCAATAATATGAAAGAATGTAATCCACCTTTCCAATTTTCTAAACATAATTTGTAGAACTCATTACAGTTGTTATTCAAGTCTCAATGAAGCCGTTATTGTAGACGCTATTTTTTCTCGAGAATGACTCTAATGAAATGTAAATATCTCAGAACGACAAGCATGATGCTGATAATCTCTGAGATACCGACTATGGAATATATATTTCGTATATAATCCAAGGAGGCACTAATATTGTTTTAGTTTGAGCGTTGATCAAATTCTTCAAGAATACGTTTATAAATTTTTCGAATAATTAGAATAAATGGAGCTTTTCTATACTCTCGTGATATCCTTTGCGGCCATCCTCAATTCTATGGGTAAGTTGAATGATGCCATATATCTATAACTTTAGGTACATCTTTTTGAGCTACACGAAAATCAGATGTGGCGCAATTTAATCTGCGTTCTATACAAATTTCTACTTTTTATCCATACCTTATCTGAGGTTGTCATACATAAATGAAAATCTAATCTTGATTCATTCCGGTGCAATCCAGAATGTGTGTATGTGACGAAAATAGAATTCGAAAAGTGTCCCCGTTGATACGGAACTTGTACAGATTTCAAAAGCAGTCAGTGCATCCGTACATGTGCACTAGGTTGGCTTGTGCAAATGCCCAAAAAAATTATTTCCTTAAAAATTTGAAGTGAAACCAGTTATTAATAACCCGTGCGCCAAAGAACATGAAGTTTCCCATTGACTCAGGATGGAAAAAGCTAACTTCTTCCCAATATATGATTGAAACGAGGAAATATTGTACTATATAGTAAACCGTAAGACATGATCTTGTTGACAATACTTAAGGGAATAAGAATCGGTCGTTATTTCCCATAATTGCAAATCTAACCATGATTGGATAAGTTTATAACTTCCCCTCATTTCTCGATAAAGTAGCAGCATGCACTTTGGGGTGCATAAGATTATATGAATAGTGATATTAATTTTAAAGAATTTTAGTAATTAATTTTCTTTCTTACAACTAACTCTGATTAAATGTAAATATCTCAGCAGGACAAGATAACGATTTTAATCTGCGAGATACGAATATAAGACATATTTCGTACATAACCCAAGAAAGCACTAGAATATTATTCATTTGATTAGGAAATATCAGGATATTTTAGTGATGCATTCGAGACGATTTCCAGGAAATTCGAGAATTTCTTCAAACATGTTCAGGTGAACTTAAATCTTCATGGAGATTGAGAATCTCGAATAACAAATTTCGAGATCTTGAGACGAGAATCTCGTAACTTCTCATTGAAAATTCTTGATCTCCATGGAATTTTGAGTTCACCTGAACTTGTTTCGAGAAAATGTCAAATTGTCTCGAAATCGTCTCGAATGCATCACTAGGATATTTCATACAATTTTCATATCCTTGGCGGTTATTCTCAACTCTGTTGGTAAATATGATCCTATATTTCATCTATAACTTCAAGTACATTTTACGAGGCTATATGCCAAACAGAATTGGTGAGATTGTGTGTGCCACTTTCATACGGAATTTGTATCGATGTCGAAAACAGAAAGTACTTCGCCTTGCACGTGCAAAAACGGTACGCTCACGACCAAGCAAGTTGTAATTTAGACGCGCAACATCTTCACATATGCACTAGGGTAGCCCTCACTTTTCCAAAGCATATTTTTTTAATTTCTCCAATTAATTTTCTTCAACTATCGGAAAAAAGCTGCGAAAAATTCAAGAAAAATCGGTTAATATCATCCCATACCCAAAAAGCTATTAAGTTTCAGGTAATTCGACGTGGGGAAAAGGCAACTTATTCTTAATATGTAATTTAAACGGAAAAATACGGATTTGGAATGAATTCTCTTTGTTAAATGGTCTTCTTTTTTATTTGGAATTCCACTATTTGGTTGAAAATTCATCAATTTTGCTGATAATTCGTATTTTGGTTCAATTCAGCTGCTTGATCTTGACATTTACACCGATTTTGCTTGCAAATTCAACTACGTGCTTGAACGTTGAACTACTGTATTTTATCTTGTGCTGAGTTCTAATTCAATTCTCATCACATATAAGCGCTGAATTCATATTACTTCATCGACAATGCTTTTTGCATCGCGTCTGGAAATCGACGAGAAGAGTTGGCTACGATTAACACATTTTTAGGGAACGAAATTGTTCAAACAATTCTGAATTGTTTATACAAATAATTGGTTTGAAATCTGAAAGGGATGTTAATAAACGAGAAGGCAAACAAGAAAATATATTTTTTAAATAATTGCTAATGAAATATGCATTTCCTATTCTTTTTAATGAGCTATTTAACTGAACATGCGAAGGTCATTTATAAGTTTTTTTGATCGGCTGCACGACCATGTTAGAAATTTAGCAGATGCTTTCCTACCTAACATTTACACAGGGGTCGGAAAAAATAATCATTCGCCAAAACTAAATTTTTACTTGAGTTCCTTTCGGGTCTTCAGTAGTTTCCAAAAATCAGGATGCAAGCTGCCATCTTTTTATTTGGGAAGAACATGCTTGCCCGTAACAATAGGATGAGACGAGATGAGAAATGCTTTGACTGGAAGTTAATGTTATTGCATTGCAGACCTTTCCATCTGTTATTATAAATAATAGATGATGAGGTGCAGCAACTTTTTCTCTGTTAACATCGCTCATACAAGAACGCAGATCTTGAATTTTCTTTTTGATCCGTAGTTTCTCTCATGAAGCAGAAACAAGTAGGTCTACCATATTGCGTATAAGATGGTCGTGGAACTGTAATGGTAGAAAAGATGACAGGAACATGCTTTTATCAAAGAAAATTATGACAGTTTAAAATTCTGTTTATTTCTTGTATTTTCAATGAATGCTTTGATTATTATTATTATCATACCATTAAGCCATTTCCCTTTCGGGGTAGGCGTGACTTGCTCGGTTGGAAAATAGTGAAATAGGTATATAGGTATGAGGTAGGTCGGTATATGGGTATAGGGTAGATGGGTATATAGGTGTTAGGTATAGATGTTTTAGATTGATCTGGAGTTCTCGTGTTATTTATATAAATGACGCGTTCACTCTAGCGATCACCCCAAGTGAGGAGCCTCACCAAATTGTTATGTATGGTTCCCCACTTGGGCCCATTAGTATCCAAGGTCTTCGTTTCAGGCATCACTCAATCAAATTAAACTGAAGTTTTTATATGCGCCATTAAAAAATTTGCAATATCTCAAACAATTATATTCTTTTTAATGTTATCAATTTTCGACTGTGTGCAATTGTGACAACCTACATTGATATTTAAAGTTTCCTATTAATTTTCGGTTTCAAAAATCATTTTTCTGAACAAGAAAATTTTATCTTTATGGACATTTTGTTTAAACGCTATTTTTAACATTTATTTTGTATTTTTTATGACTAACTTAACAATTTTTCAAATATTTTTTTTTCTAAAATATCTGTACAATATACATATTATGGCTTCTCAAATTTTCGAAAAAATTATTTATCAAGTTGAGAAATGTATTGTATAAATCAATAATTTAATTATTATATAATAATTTAACTTGCCGGGAATAACATATATGCGCGGCAAAATCAAAGTTACCTGTAATAGTGGTAAACTCAGGATTGTGTACATAAGTTTCTTTTTGCCAGGACTTTCTGGGCCTTTTTTCAGTTACTTCAAACATGACAATATTCACGATCAGAAAGTAGTTGGAGTTTGGGCTTAAACGCATCTCAGGGCACCATCGTACCTGACTTGGCCTAGCGAACCTTTTCTGTTGTGCGGTGCTCCGCCTCGAGCGAGCTCGAACTCGAGCTCGGCCAAGCGCTGTGGAGCTCAACCGGAGGCTACTGTGTATGTACGCGCGATGTTACCTTTAAAATTTAAATGGCTCTGTTCCCACCTCTATTTCCACTGGAGCCTACTGACAGTGTATGTTGCGGTGATAATGCAACGTACGTAACGTGAACGTTAAGGTTTACAATTGTTGGCTAACTGTCATTGCAAAGTAACGTACGTTGAACAAATAAATTAATAATTAGATAAATAATTAAATGAATAAATGAACAAATAATTGAATAATTGAATGATTAAATTAATAATTGAATTTTGACAAAAATTCAACTTTTTTGTTATACTTTCTTTTTTATAGAAAAATCGTCTTCTTGAATTGGAAATTTAACTGTTTGTTTGTATTTTTTCTTTGTTAACTGAATAATTTTTTCCCCCGAAAATTCAACTCTTCTGCTGAAAATTTCACTTTGTATTTTAAAAATTTAACTATTGGATTAAAAATTGATTTTTCTGTTGAAAAATCAACTTATTTTGAAATCTGAAATTTGTTAGTCTGAAAACTCAAATATGTAGGTTGAAAATTTGAGTGTTTGAAAATTCAAGATGTTGTTAAAAAGTCACATTTTTTGGGCGAAAATTCCACTGTACTGTAGAACATTCTTCTTTTTGGATATCAAATTTATGCTTCTGGACTGGAATTTTTTTTTGGTTGCCTCCGTAGCCATAGCCGTAGCCGTAGCCTCAGTAGCCTCCAGTGGAAATAGAGGTGGGAACAAAGCCATCTAAATTTTAAAGGTACCATCGCGCGTACGTACACAGTAGCCTCCGGTTCGAGCACCACAGCGCTTAGCCGAGCTTCGAGTTCAAGCTCGCTGGAGGCGGAGCACCGCACAATAGAAAAGTTTCGCTAGGCCAAGTCAGGTACGATGGTACCCTGAGATGCGTTTAAGCCGGAGTTTGATTTAGAGTATCGTCTTTGTAGCTCATAATAGAGAATACCCACACTCATTTGCCAAACCTTTGATCGCACACTTCAATCTATGTGGGTTCTTTTTGTCGACATAAACCACTTTGAAGATTAAATTATTATTTTGCAAAACCCACTTCTAAAGTTGCACTTTATGTGCCCCAATGTTCTGTGTAAAGTAGGCCTTTCAAGCACAATGACGTCACCGTAAATAACGTACAGTCAGTATACACGCTGACGTCACAGGTGAGCGTAAAGTTTGCCCATTATGCACGGGTGACAATTTCATACATTCTTCGCGAATTGGGGAATTAAATGACAACCAGAGTTAGTGTGCGATTAACTTGATGATTACAACAATAATAATCACTCTCTCAATTAGCATCTTTCTCAGTTGGGTGTTGCGAAAAATAGTGAACGAAACATGTGCGTATGATTTGGTGCTCAAAAACATCCAGAAACATGGAAAAAGTTAAACGGGTGAATCATTTCTTAAGATCTCTTAGCATGGGATAAGCGTGGTTCATGATTTGGTCAATCTTCACCAATCTTCTTCCCATGATCTCGCTTTCCGGAGAGGATTCATGGATGAATATTTTCTTTCATTGGACTCAGCAAAAGGGCATAAACACCAACATTGAGCAAACCAAAAAGGCATGAGCGTCAAAACTTAGAATTACGAAATGCATAAACGTCAAATCCGGCAAAACAAAATGCTATAAGCGCCAATATTTAGCGAGCTGAACGTGCATATGCGTCAAAAATTGGTAAATTAAAAAAGCATAAGCAATGCAATTTCAAAGTCTGAACGGACATAATCGTTAACATTTTGCAAACCAAAAGGGCATAAGCGCTAAAGTTTGAAATTCCAAAAGGGCATAATCACCAACACTTAGCAAAAAAGTTCAAGCTGTAACATTTGTCAAACAAAAAGAACGTATATGCTAGAGTTTGAAATTTCAAAAGTGGATAAGCGCGAACATTTGATGAACCACAAGGGCAACATAAGTGCAAAAGTTTAGAATGCTTAAGGAACATAAGCGTCAGCATTTGCCCCGAAAGAATGGCGTGAGCAGCGGCAGAGGTTTGGAAAACCAAAAAGGCTTAAGCGTCAAAGCTTGTCATTCCAAAACGGCATAAGCGGCAACATTTGAAAAGTTAAAGAAGAACAAACTCCAAAGTGTCAAAAAAATAAGAACATACGTTCTAACATTTGACAAACCCTTTTGGAATTCTGAACTTTGGCGCTTATCCCTTTTTAGTTTGTTCAATGTTGTCTCTTGTGCCATTTTGGAATTCCAAACTTTGACGCTTGTACTTATTTGCCGTGCCAAATGTTAACTGTTGCGCCCTTATACTGTGCCAAATGTTAGAGTTCATGCCCTTTTGATATACCAACTGTATAAAATTATGTCCTTTTGGAATTTCAAACTTTGGCGCTTATGCCCTCTTGGTTTGGCAAATGTTGGCGCTCATGCCCTGTCAAAATTCCAAATTTTTGTGCCTATGCCTTTCTTCCATGACAAACGTTGGCAATTGCGACCTTTTGGAATATAACATTTTAGCGGTTTTGACATTTTGCTGTGCCAAGTGTTCGAGCTCATTTGAGGATTGTATTAGATGTTGTCGGGAGTAACTACAAGAAATGGCTTTAACGTTGAACGCAAATTTTCCTTTCGGAGATATTGCTAAGACAGTAGGTCAAAAGATAAAATCTATTTACGACAAAGCTTATATTCCAGCAGTCTCTGAAACAAGGATTTACCAGAAGATATAATCGTATCACTCGACATACATGAACATTTGAAAGAGTTACGACAGAGGCTATCTCAAAAAAGATTCTAAGTTTAAAACCAGGTACGAAAAGTTCATGACTACATCCTTAATATTGTTTGAGATGGCTTCTTGAAATAACCCTTTCAAGAGGAATTGCGTCGGTGTGAAGCATGTCATCTGTTGCGCCTGTGTCGAACCTAGTGTCTGCAAATTCTCCTGTGAAAAGAGACAAAAAATACCAAAGTGCGCGCTGCAATTCATGTATGACCAAAGAAACGAAAGAAGGAATGCAATAGCGGAGCTAGATCAAAAAAATACGGCAATAATTACCGAAAGGATCGAGAGACAGGAGAAACAGCTACACAGGCATCAGGAAGTCAGCAACCGCACAAATCAGGTTCACGAAGATGAAGCTAACGCCGTCACTTCAACAACGCCTAAAATGTCTCCTGAAAAGGATGTAATTGTATATAATGCTCCCGATGGGGAAAGGCTTCAACAGCACAGACAGTAATTTCGCTGACATTGACAAATACAGCTCTGTTATGCGGACGATATAGGGTTTCAGACTGGGCTACAGCTGCTTCAAGTATTCTTGCCGACTTTGGGATAGTCACTCCCGATGAAACGGCTTTGGTGATAGATAAAAGTAAAATTAGGAAGAAGAAAATTCGGACCAGATGAAAACTCATACAAGAAGAAAAAAAAGATGAGTTCTGCATTCGTTGCCTCTGCTTTGACGGTCGCTAAGATGAGACGTAGTACGTCCATGAAGAGGGGGACAAACGTTTTCGTAAACCCGTGAGGGGAAACACTTTTCGTTGGTGCAAGAACCAGCCTCAGAATATATCACGTTTAATAGAGGTACACTTAAAAAAAGCAGTGCAATGGTCGATTCGACTATTATACTTCAATGAGCTCCCTCTCTGACATTTTTCTGAAGCGTTAGATGGCCGTACATTTGGTCCGAAATCTTACACAGGCCCGATAGGAAAGTCCCTTATTGGCTGTCGAAATCTACTAGTCATTGAATTTGAATCAGTCGATTGCATCTTGAAAAATATTGGCTCCAGCTTCCTTAGCACAGATCAAAGTTACCTTTACAGAATTTTAGGTGCAATTCGGTCAGGACACTGCCCACCGGATCATGGAATCTCAGATCCCAGAGCAATGAGCAATTAGTTACAATTATACTTATCTGTTATGTGCCATCGTAGTTCTCTGTGAAGACGAGGAGCTCCATAATTGATGGTCCCAAAAACCTCGCAATGGCGATTGAAAGTTCAAAGCAGTTGCTTGAAAATTTCAAACAAATTATTCACCCTGTCATATACGTAATGCATATTTTGCACCTCCTGAAAGCATCCTACTTACAATAGATTTTGATGAGTGCGAACACATCATGGAACTATCTCTAAGACTGATTGACTCGTCATCGGCCGAACTAACACCTCCACCAATCTTAAGAAGTGTAACGGAGGAGGGAATAGCCGCTCTGATCAAAAGTCGTGACATGCCAGAATGGAAAGTCAAATGTTTTCCATGCTACACGGAGGCGGTAGAGAGCCGCGTAAAACGAGTAACATCCTCTGCTATCAGCGCGGTAGATTATGATGCCAGAGACGGATTTATCTAGTCCATTCTGAATTCAAGGAAAGTAATGCCTTCCTTTGTGCATGCCATATCTGCTTGGTTGGTTCGGTAGGGTAGCAGTGGAACTTGACGTGCAGCGACCTTCTCGTGGTGTGTTCTGCGTCGCTTCGGTTCTTTATAAAGCGAGCCAAGAGCAGCACTTCACTCACGCGCAAACCCTCAAAATATAAATCAAATTTGGTCTGTTTCCATTCCCCTATATCACCAGGACGGGGTCCCAGACACACAAAAGTGTTAAATTATGATAATTTCAGTTCATTTCAGTAAGAAAAAAACAATCTTGACAGTCGGGAGAATTCTTTGCGATTCTTTAAGAAAATCCTCGAAATTGTTCGACTTTTGGAAACTTTGTATGCGTTGCGGAGACGGAAGATGCTGGCCGAAAAAAATAGTTGAAGATGACCCCAAGCTTGAACCAAGCTTACCTAAGGCTTCTATCATGCTGAGCAATGTTGAGATATGCGTCACCCGCTGAACCTTTTTCACGCGGACAGTTATAAGGCAGATGTGGACGCCCACTTGAAAAGTGCCGTTATGGCCGATATGGGGTCATATAGCCGGATAACTTCGCAGTATTTTATTTCCAAGACGAAGCATTTGACTCTAAAAGGTGAGTCACCAAGGCATCTTTGAAGTTTAATCTTTGAAAAACCACTTTTCGAGAAAAACGCAACTAAAGCTGGCGAGTGCCATGCACTCACGTGTAATACTTTTTCTTCAAACATGAAATATAACCACTTCTCTTTGTTTTTGAATCGCCCACATATTAAACACACATTCAAACTTATACAAAAAAAGCCTCAGAGGCTCTTCTATGAATTTTAGTTGCTAATGTACCGCTCTGAAGTATCGCAAGTAATCAATAAATCAATAACTTTGGTGCTTTAATGATAACTGATGTTTCTCTAATAATCTTTGAGTCTATAGAAGCGCATAACGAAAAATCAACAACTTTCTTCATAAATTAAAAAACCAGGAGAAATATTTTTTTTCATTGTGAAAACTAGTGTCACTTTTAAGCTATTGACTACAAGAAAAAAATGACGCTGGCAGTTTTGCGAAAAATGTTGATTAAAATTTTTTTAAATATGCCAGAAGACCAAAACGTATTATTTGAGCAGTATGTAAACTATCGAAACGAATCATATGTTCAATTTTGAAACTGCGTTTCTGAAACAGAGTTTTATTTTACGTATATTTTGCGATTTCTACAGAAATTTGTAACAGAGTGAGGAAGAACTTCCTGTTAAGTTTACTTTGCGAACTAATTATAATGATTTTGATCTTGTTGCAGAGTTGAGCTCACAGTTTGAAGTTTTACCTAATGGAGACCCTCTTCCTGGCGTTCCTCGTTCCGGCACATCTAATTCTCCTGACAGAAGTCGTTCTACTGATAGGTCTGCTACTCCTGTCGAGCATCATATTCGTGCCAGGTCAAGGTCTTCTCCTCGCAGGCATAGTTCTTAGCTTATACTTGGATTTCAGCCTGAAGATCTTAGATCCATTCGGCTCATTTCGCACTCAAATCCGCGCCAGATTTTCGAAATTCGCAAATACACTTTCCCTGCCGATATACCCATTGGATTGAGAACAGCATGTGGTTTGCTTGCCCCCATACCAACTGAAGAGCGGAATGTTTTAACAACATCCACTGGTGATATCGTAGCAATATTCGATCGTAATAACACAGTTCTTCGTGGAATATTTACAAATAATAATAATGGCTCTGCAAAGCGTGTGAAAATAAACATAGAAAGTGGCCTAGTTGTTGCCATGAACCGAGATGAAATCCAGGAAGCTCCCTTAGACAGAAAGCACCCAATCGTTGATAAATATAGAGTGGTACATGTAAACAACATCTGAAACAGAATCCTTCACAACATAATATATTTCAAGAAACTGTAAATGTAAACTATAATATTGTTTCTGATCCGGAATCGTATCAAAATACAACAAATAACTGTTGATTACAATGAAGTACATTATTCTATAGATTTGTAACGATGTACCTATAATAACTTCCGTATAGGTGTGACCAAACTGAAGTAAATAGGTAACAATGTCTCAGCACCTCATGGCATCAGCTTGCAACAATAAAGAAACATTTTCATATTCAAATAAAGTCTATAGACTCAGTTAGCTATTCATGCAGAAAAAACCATATCCCGCAATTAGTGAATTAGGTCTATTAAGATTTTTTCTCAAAGTATCGTTCAAATAAGTTCATTGAGTAAATAGTAGTATAGGTGAAACTATAATAATTTCACGAAAAATCAAATAATAGCCAAACTTGGTTTCATAAGCATAACTGTTGTCGCCTCATGATTAATGCCCTCTCGAAAAAAAGGGAAACTTTAGCAAAATTCTTCAATTAATCTTCATATAACCTTCGTGAGTTCATTTCAACGCCGAGAGATACCCCCTTAATTCGAAAATTCAGCGCAGTAAATCTTCAGTAGACACAAATTAAACAACCAGGGAAATATTTCCATTTACTCAAGAATAAATAAGGCAAATTTTGTAGATCAAAATGGATATAGCTCTAGAATATATTTTAACTCAATTTCTCTCCTAGCAATGTACAAAAGAAAAACTCCAACTTCCTCGGTACAATTTTTGTTCCATTTACAACTCTCATCACTAGCCCAAACAATTTCAATGGATACCTTCCTATAATTATCAAACAAATTTTCCAATCTGGCTGAAGAACACATGTCGTTCAATTGACGAGGAAAAATATATGTATGTCGTACGACGTCCATCCAGGAAGTGTCGGGAGCCAAACCTCTCGTGGCCTCGTGGATTATCCGGGTTTCCCACCAATCTTTTCATAGAGTAGTTTCGTACAAAGCCTGACTGGGATTGGCTTGTAGCATAACAAACATTTACCACTCCAGTATCGTTGGTAGATTCAGACTGCAGTTCGTGATGATTGGCCAGGTTATTCATTAGCAGGTAAGCGGACGTAGAAGGTCCTTGTCAGCGGCCCTGGGAATGGACAATTTCGAACAGTATTCGTTCTTAGATTGATTTGGCTGAACGCAATGTACCTCTTTTGACTCTTTAAATTTTTATGTATGTAGAATAGGTGACTTCCTTTCTGGACGACAGACGGAAATTTAAGTGCAATGTTACGCTGTTCGAAATTTATCATCTTTAAATAGAACCACTATCAGCTCGTCAGCATTTTAAGTCTAATTTATCAAACAATGCCTTCAAAATTAGATAATATTTCAAACCAATATGTATATAATTAAAAAAAAAAAGTTAAACAACCACCGCAGGGTCTCACTAAGAGCAACCCGCCATCCAAAAACTGTCAATAGCCCCCAGTAGGACCGCGGTAAATCACACCTATGGCCACGTCTCACAACCGTGAGATGGGTGGTCACAGGGCACGACGAAATCACAACGACAGGCCGGCAAAACCTTCGTGTGTGTTGAGGACACGAAGCGACCCAATGTCCCACTGTCAGCTTTCTGCATCCATCTCGCAAGTGCCTTGGCATATTTTTGGCACGCGGGTATGGCTTTCCGCGGTTGGTCTTGATGTCACTTCCTTATCTTCGTCTGCAACTTGATCAAGCAGCGGTTAGAGAAGCGCTCCGCGTAAATATCGGTTTCTCAAGAGGTAGGCAAGATTATTATTGGGACGTTACTGTCCAGACGGATACAAGAGAAAAATATGTAAGACACTATGCTATCGAAATTTCTTGCCCACTTAACGGGATATTGTGAGCAACCTGTAAATCTATAAGATCCATAAGTGCAGCGGGCTAAGCCGTGAAATAAGGAGAATATGGAGGATTGTAACACATGAAACTATTCATCCTGTTGTGACGTTGGTGACAGGCAATGTGCAAGAAAGATGCACTGTACATCTCAAACATCTAGACGCCAGTGGGGTCCTGTCAGTAGCTCAGAAATACCTGTTACACCATCAGGAAGTATGCGATTGAAACCCTGTAGAGTGACAGATGGTAGCTCTAAAAAAGTTTGCAAACGCGATTGACGTCACATTCAACGCACTCAGCCGCTGTGCAAGGTTAACAGCGGTAAAATATGAACTTCAAACTACATGAAGCTCCTAATTTTTTGTCTTTACTTGAATTAGTCCATTGCTTATAACGAAACCACGGAATGAAAACCTAGGAGAAAGTTTTAAGAAATAATTATGAAAATACAGTTTTTTAAATTAGAATTATTTTTCAAATAGAAGGAGCCTCGGCGGCTCAGGCAGTAAGGCGTTATGACTTCACATCAGAGGTCCCAGGTTCCATCTCTGGCCCGGTACCTATGAAAATCTTCCAATTTACTTTAACCGAACTTGTGGTGGCTCGGATCTCACCTTCAGATGTAGATCCCCGCATCATTCACTTGGCATACTGCTCTCATCAGATAATTGTATTGCATGACAAAAATATGTCTGAGACTAATGATATATACCAGGGGTCATCAGCGAGGGGAAATTTCTCGACTCCAGCTCCGTTAACACGTGTGGACCGCTCGCTGCGGCTCTCCCACCAAGAGTTTACACTCCACTCTAAGGGTTCAGGGTGGTGGTAAATTCTATTGTATGACGTCAGAATTTACCACCACCCCGAACCCTTAGAGTAGAGTGGAGACTCTTGGTGGGAGAGCCGCAGCGAGCGGTCCACACGTGTTAACGGAGCTGGACTCGAGAAATTTCCCCTCGCTGATGACCCCTGATATATACCGGGACATTTTGTGTAGACTATTCAAAAATCCAACTTTAACATAAATTCCTTCGACATATTGGGCTGTAACCATCTTGAGCCTGAGAAAAATATGAGCTTTCTTATTTTTTGTTAAGATAAACCATTTTCCAACCAGAAAACGACACAATTGCGCTCCAGGTGGAGAATTTTTCATTATATATTTAGAATTCACGTCATAGCATTTGTTGCACGCCTAGCGTTACTTTTCTGCATAATTCTCAAATAGAAAGCAATCACTCAGTATGCTCCAAAATATACAAGTCAACAAAGGAATGGCACATAGTCAATACGAATATACGATTGGGTCCTCTATGCAAACATTAATACTCTGTATTTCTTTTGCAGGGTTGAGTTCACAGTTCGACTGTTTACCTAATGGCGACCCTCTTCCCGTTATCCCCCGTTCTAGCGCTTCTCATTCTCCCAACAGGTTTCATCCTCCTGGGAGACCTCATTCTCCTGACATGTCTCCTGCTACTGGTAGATCTTATTCCCTTATCAGGTCTTCCCCTGCCGAGCATCATCTTCAAATCAGGTCCAGGTCTCCTGCTGTCGAGCAACATCTTCGAATCAGGTCAAGGACTCCTCCTGCCAGGCATTCTTCTTGGCTTATACTTGGATTTGCACCTGAACAACTTCGATATATTCGACTGATTCCCAACACGAATTCGGACCGGGTATTCGAAATTCGCAGATGCACGTTCCCCGCCGATAAACCAATTTATTTGAGAGTAGCAGAATGCCCTTGCGCCCATGCCAACCGAAGAGAGGAATGTTTTAACAACATCCACTGGCGACATCCTTGCAATATTGGAGCTTAATAATAAAATTCTTGGTGGAATATATATAAGGAGACCCACTCTAAGACAGGTGAAATTAAATATTAGCAGTGGCGCAGTTGTCGTAAGTTTTAACGGTGTAAATTCATAAACATTTATTGTCAGTTCCTTTTTATGTTAAAATAAGTAAATCGAAGTAAAAAATGGTTTCAAGGCCATGTGATGAAAATGTCACGTGAAGATTCCTAACCGACGGACACTTTTTATTTGTCAACTTATTTTCAGACGAATAGCCACATCGAGTTGAAAATTTGGGATAATGAGTAAGAAGCACTTAGAAAAGCGGTTCTGGTCTCAAACTGTTATAATCATGAAAACATATTTTTGTGTAAAAATTTTGTTTTTGTTTTTTCCATGATTATCTCGGTTTAGGACCAGGGCCGCCTTTCTTAGTGCTTCTTATTTATTATCAAAAATGTTCAGCTCGATGTGGCTATAACAATATTATAAAAACTAATCGGTTCCACAAAAAAACTTATTCAGGAAGATATTTAAACTATTTTTCTAATCGTCCCATACAACATAAAATTGGAATGATCAAAAATCTTGTTGATTTAGCCATTCTTTTAGCAGACGTTTCTTTTCAGTCAGAAAATCTAGAACTAATTAAAAAACTATTATTCTTTAATAACCATCCAACTAATTTCATTGATAAGCACATTGACAGAAGACTAATTGATTTACAGACAAAAAATAACAACATTAACGACAATATCAATATTGACACTATAAATTAAAACTCAAAAGCAATAATTTTAATATCCTTTATAGGCCAAATTTCACATAACATAAAAATACTTTTAAATGAGAATATTAGAACTGTTTTTAGAGTTGATACTAAACTTGACTAGACCACTAGTTTTATAAAATGAAATGAGGTGAAATTATGTTCTTTTGGAATTCCTAAATTTGACGCCTAAACCCTTTTGGTTTGCCAAATGCTTCCGCTTATATCCTTTTGAAATTACAAACTTTTGTCGCTCATGTCCTATTTTTTTGCCAAGTGTCGGCGCTTATGCCCTCTTGGAAGTTTAAGCTATGGCATTTATGCCCTTTTTCTGCGCCAAACCTTTGGTTTTGGCAAGAGGAAAGTCCGCTGGACGAACGGATGACAATGTTGCAAAGGCCAATAAAAGTACTTGAGTTCGAGCATGGACGAATACTGGCAGTGAGGCCATTAGCCATGACTAAGCCATTATTCATAACAATGGGACAAACATGGTTGAAGATTACCACTAGCCTGAACCAGCCTTTCCCTACGCTTATCCCATGCTGAGCAATTTTGAGACATGGGTCACCCGTTAAACGTTTTTCATGGGAATGGTTATAAGGTATATGAGGGCGTCCACTTCAAAAGGGCTCTTATGGCCGATATAGAATTAGGTATAGGGTCATATAGCCGAATAAATTTGAAATATTTTAACCTCAAGACAAACCCTTTAGGTTTAAAGATAAGCTATCGCAGCACCTTTAAAGTTTAAACTTCATTAAGCAACTTTTTGTAAAAAAGCAACTAAAGTTGGCGAGTGCCATAAATGCGCGTGTAATACTCTTTCTTTAAAAATGAGGTATAACCAATTCCAGCTGCTTTCGAGATGAATTTTAGTGAACCCTACTAATTCCTATAGTCCAGAAATGATACGTGAACATTCTATGTAAATTCAAACATTCAACCTTCTACAAAAAAGCCTCAGGGGCTCTTCTATGCATTTTAACTTCTGACGTACCGCGAATTTTGCAAAGCACTATATTTTTGCGGTTTTCATAATTTATTTTAAGAATATATTGCTTTTGCATCAAAATATTCTACAAGGAAGTTGCTAATTTCGTTAAAATGAAACTTGTTTGTGAGAAATATTTTTTCAGATGATAATAAACATGAATTTTTTTATTTTCCGTTTATAAAAAAAGCAAGTTGCTGAACAGATCTTGGCAAGTAATTAATGAATTAATAACATTAGTGCTTTTCTATTATCTGATGTTTCTCTAATAGTATGTAAGCCCATAAAAGTGCACAACGAAAAATTTAGTTTTTGTGGTTTTTGTGCACCTCCTGTTACGGCAAACATCATCAGCCAAATCGTTAGCATTTTAGCGAAAAATTTTGGCTGGAATTAATAAAACAATCTCTTGAGTCACCCATAAGTATTATTCGAGCAGTTTATAAATTAATGCAGCAAATGATAACTTGAATTTTGAAACAGTAGCATCTTTAATATACCCCCATTTTGCGATTTCTACAGGAAGCAAATTGCTTAAGAAAATTAAAACTGTTCACTTACTCAAAAATGTTTCGAAAATAAGTGAAAATGAAAAACCTATCCATTCATGATAATTTTTGAAAGAAGGTTCTTTGAATGGGATCAT
>CAKNXH010001018.1:107477-123400 GCA_932178445.1 Andricus quercusramuli
ATACAAGCATTATAGCTGGAGTAGAAGACTCATGCTTTTTTGAAGTTTCAAACATTCGCCATTGTGCACAGGTTTGCCAAATGTTGGCGGCAATGCCCGTTTAGCTTGCCAAATACTGTCTCTTATGCTGTTTTGGGTCGCCAAATGCTTGCGCTTATGTCCTTTTGGAATCACAAACATTGTCATTTATGTCCTCTTTGTTTGCCAAGTATTGATGCTTATGCTCTTTCGAAAGTTTAAGCTTTGGCGCTCATGTCCTTTTGTTGTGCCAAATGTTGAAGTTCAGGCCTTTTTAAAATTCATGATTCGAGTGTGTCGAGTGTGAATCGAGTGTGACGCATTTGAAGCGCGTTATGGGTAGCTGTAAACCCAGGTGCACCCACATCAGTTGAAAATCTACAACTAATTTTTTGATTTTTTTTCTCAATTAAATTCGTTTGTAATATCAGTGTCGTGTCATTTGTAGTAAGAAAAAAAATATTTGTGGAAAAACACGCTCAGAAGCCACTTAAGCCACTTAAGCCACTTAATAAGGCACTTATGCCCTTTTGGAATTCCATACTTGATTACCTAGACCCTTTTACTGTGCCAAACCTTTGGTTTTGGCAGAGAGGTAAGGACGCTGGACGGACGAAACTTTTTCAAAGGCCAATAAAAGTAATTGAGTTCGACCATGGCCGAATACTTGCAGTGAGGCCAGTAACCACAATTGAGCCATTGTTCGCAGGCATGAGACGACCATGAGAGTGGGTCGTTTGAAATGAATTTTCGAAATTGAAAACGTAGTAGCGCGGGAAAGTGGCCTTTTGGCATGAGAAACTCAGAGAAATTATTTTTTTATTCGATCCTAACTCACTACTACGGTACCAGCCCCCTTCACTGCCTTCTCTCGACCTCCCCCCTTCCCTGCTTGCCACGCTGCCTGCCAGCGCCGCACGGCTACAGTTGACAGCAAGCAGCAAGAGGCAAATGTGTCGCAGCTTTTCGATTTTCTTTCGAGTGCCTGGCGTACATTGTCAGAATAATCGAGTTTTATTTTGTCTTTGGTGTAATCTTTGGGTTTTCCAACCATGGAAAACTGCAAAAAGCGTAAAATATTGAGGCAGTCATTCGCGTTCCCTCTGTTTGGCACACCATGAGAACTGTTGAATTCTATTCTTCCCTCATTTGAGGATTGTATTAGATGTTGTCAGGAGGAACAACAAGAAAAAGCTTCAACGTTGAACAAAAACTTTCCTTTCAGAGCTATTGCTAAGACAGTAGCTCAAAAGATAAAATCTATTTACGACGAGGCTTATATTCCAGCAGTCTCTGAAACAAGGATTTACCAGGAGATACAATCGTATCACTCGACATAGATGAAGATTTAAAAGAGTTACGACAGAGGCCATCTCAAAAAAGATTCTAAGTTTCAAACGAGGTACGAAAAGTTCATGACTACATCCTTAATATTGTTTGAGGTGGCTTCTTGTAATTGCCCTTTCAAGGGGAATTGCGTCTGTGTGAAGAATGTCATCTGTTGCGCCTGTGACGAACCTAGTGTCTGCAAATTTTCCTGTGAAAAGAGAAAAGAAAATACCAAAGTGAGAGTTGCAATTCATGTATGACCTAAGGTGTCTCCTGAAGAGGGTGTTATTGTGTATAACGCTCCTCGATGGTGAAAGGCTTCAACAGCACAGACAGTAATTTCGCTGACATTGACAAATACAGCTCTGGTATGCCAACGATATAGGGTTTCAGACTGGGTTACCGCTGCTTCAAGTATTCTTGCCGACTTTGGGATAGTCACTCCCGATGAAACCGCTTTGGTGATAGATAACAGAAAAATTAGGAGGAAAAAAATTCTGACCAGATCGAAACTCATACAAGAAGAAAAAAAGGTGAGTTTTGCATTCGTTGCCTCTACTTTGATGGTCGCTAAGAGGAGACGTTGTACGTCGATGAAGCGGGGGGTAACCTTTTTCGTAAACCTGTAAGGGGGAACACATTTCTTTGGTGCAAGAACCAGGCTCAGAATATATCATGTTTAATAGAGGTACACTCAAAAAGAGCAGTGCAATGGTCGACTTGCCTATTATACTTCAATGAGCTCCCTCAACGACATTTTTCTGAAGCGTTAGATGGCCTTACATTTGGTCCAAAATCTTACACAGACCCGACAGGGAAGTCCATTATCGGCTGTCGAAATCTACCAGTCATTGAATTTGAATCAGTCAATTGCATCTTGAAAAATGTTGACTCCAGGCTCCTTAGCACAGATCAAAATTACCTTTAGAGAATTTCAGGTGCAATCCGGTCAGGACATTGCCTACCGGATCTTGCAATCTCAGATCCCGGAGCAATAAGAAATTAGTTACAATTATACTTATCTGTTATGTGCCATTGTAGTTCTCTGTGAAAACGAGGAGCTCCATAATTGATGGTCCTAAACACCTCATCATCGCGATTGAAAGTACAAAGCAGATGCTGGAAAATTTCAAACAAATTATTCACCCTGTCATAAAACATAATGCATATTTTTCGCATCCTAAAAGCATCCTACTCACCATGGATTTTGATGAGCGCGAACACATCAGAGAACTATCTCTACGACAAATTTTTAAGGCAAGGAAGTAGGCAAAGGACAAAAAGTCGCAGAGGAAATAAGAAGTTTGTAGTTTCATTCTTCCTCGGCTCAACTTCAGTGTTTCAGATTATTATGAGATGGCTGACTTGTCATCGGCCAAAGTAACACCTCTACCAATCTTCAAAAATGTGTCAGACGATGGAATAGCCGCTTTTATTAAAAGTGGTGACATGTCAGAATGGAAAGTCAAATGTTTTCCAGGCCACACGGAGGCGGTAGAGCGCTGCGTAAAACGAGTAACATCCTCTGCTATCAGCGCGGTAGATTTTGATGCCAGAGACAGATTTATCCAGTCCACTCTGAAGTCAAGGAAAGGAATGCCTTCCTTTGTGAAAGCCATATCTGCTAGGTTGGTTCGGTAGGGTAGCAGTGGAACTCGACGTGCAGCGTGCACTTCACTCACGCGCAAAACCCTTCAAATGCAAGCCAAATTTGGCCTGTTCCCTTCCCTCATATATCACCAGGATGGGGTCCCAGACTCCCAAAAATGTTAAATTATGATAAGTTAAGTTAATTTCAGTAAGAAAAAAAATCTTGACCGTCGGGAGGATTTTTTGCGATCCTTTAAGAAAATGCTCGAAATTGTTCGACTTTTGGAAACTTTGTATTCGTTACGGCGACCGAAAAAATAAAAAATGAATCGCTCTGAGCTTCTCATGCCAAAAGGAAACTTTTTCGTGCTATTAAGTTTTCACATCGAAAATTCATCTAAAACGACCCACTCTAACAGCCATTGTTGAAAATGGCCCCAAGCTTGAACCAAGCTTACCCCAGGCTTATACCATGATAAGCAATGTTGACATATGCGTCACCCGCTGAACCTCTTTCACGCGGACAGTTATAAGGCACATGTGGACGTCCACTTGAAAAGTCCCCTTATGGCCGATATAGAGTTAGCCATAGGGTCATATAGCCGGACAACTTTGCGGTATTTTATTTCCAAGACGAACCATTTGGCTTTAAAGGTGATTCAGCGGGGCGTCTTTGAAGTTTAAACTTCGAAAAACCACCTTTCGATAAAAACGCAATTAAAGCTGGCGAGTGATATGCACGCGCGTGTAATACTTTTTCTTCAAACATAAAATATAACCACTTCCCTTTGTTTTTAAATCGCCCACATATTAAACACACATTCAAACTTATACAAAAAAGCCTCAGAGGCTCTTCTATGAATTTCAGTTGCTGTCGTACGTATCTGACGAATCGTAAGTAATCAATAAATCAATAACTTTGTTGCTTTTATGATAACTGATGTTTCTCTAATAATATTTAAGCCTATAGAAGCGCATGACGAAAAATCAACAACTTTCTTCTTACATTGAAAAACTAGAAGAAATATTTTTTTCTTTGTGAAAACTAGTGTCACTCTCAAGCTATTGACCACAAGAAAAAAATGACGCTGGCAGTTTTGCGAATAATCTTGATTAAAATTTTTTTAAATCTTTCAAAAGAACCATACGTATAATCTAAGCAGTTTGTAAATTATTGGAACAAATCATAACTTCAATTTTGAAACTGCGTTTCTGACACAAAGTTTTATTTGACATCTATTTTGCGATTTCTACAGAAAGTACTAACTAATATCACTCCCAAGCTATTGACTACAAGCAAAAAATGACGCCGGCATTTTTGCGAAAAATGTTGATTACAATTTTTAAAAAATCCTTTAAATAACCCATACGTATAATTTAAGCATATGCATATTGTAAATTATTGAAACAAATCATAACTTTAATTTTGAAACTGATGTATCTGAAACAAAGTTTTATTTTACATCTATTTTGCGATTTCTACAGAAAGTACACTCTACGGTGCCTGTGATTGGCCAAGGCGCCCTACCGTGGAGACTGGTCAAACATGATTGACCAATAAAGTCTTTTTTTTTAACCCAAGAGGATGGAAAGCCAAATCGGATTGTTAATATATCCATTGTCTCTATTAATTTTATTAGGGTGTTTCAAGATTGCGATTGCTTCTCTATGTTTTCTTGGAAAATTATTGTATGTTTTTGCGATGCCGGTTGTTTTGTCAAATGAAATGCTTTGCCGGTTTCTCTAATATAGACTTTGCCACAATCTGTTCTGTAAACTAGTACGTCCAAGAAAGGAAATTTTCTGTTTCATTCAATTCCCGTGTTGAACTGGATAATAGGTTGTAGTCGATTGATAAAATGTCGTCAGACGACAAAAGTGTCGTCAACGAAACGGCACCGAAATTCTGGTTTTATCTTAGAATGGCTGAAGATTTTAGTTTCTAGAGCATTCATAGAGATGTTGGGTGATTTTAGTTGATTTAAAAATGAATGAAAATTGAAAACATATCCATTTATGATTATTTTTGAAAAAAAGTTTCTTTGAATGTAAACGTTGGAAATAATATTATCTAAAACCAACAACTAGCGATTGAATCAGTGTCACCCGATCACACGCGTTTTCTGAGGAAGACCATACACTAGATGAATTCAGCAAGAAAATATTGATTATTATATAACTTTTATACCTTTAAACTCAGTGGTGAGCCATTTTTCATATTTCTTTGGAGATTGCACACAGTTCATGCCAAAACAACATTGTGTACTTTAAGAGAAAATTAATACCCCGTCTTTCATTGCAAGGAAAAGTAAACAGTTCGACTGTTTACCTAATGACCTAATGTTGACCCTATTTCCGCGGTCCCTCCTTCCGCTACTTCGAATTCTCCTGAGAGAAATCATTCTCTTGAGAGGACTGCTTCTCCTGCCGAGCCTTATATTCATGCCAGGTCGAGGTCTCCTAGTCGCAGTCTTAATTATTGGCTATTACTTGGATTTCACGATGAAGAATTTAGATCTATTCGCCTTATTCCGAACACAAATCCGCACCAGGTGTTCGAAATTCGTAGATAAACTTTTCCTGCGGACACACCAATCCATCTGAGAGGAGCCCGTAAGGCCTATACACCCATGCTGACCGAAGAGCGAAATGTTTTAACAACCTCTACTGGTGACATCTTAGCAATATTGGAGCGTAATAATACAATTCTTCGTGGAATATATGCACGTCGTGGTTCCGGTATTGACAAGCGGGTGAAAATAAACATTTACAGCGGCGAGTTTGTCGAATTGAACCGAAATGAAATCCAGGAAACTCCATGCGACAAAAATCACCCAATCTCCAAAAATTTCATACTAGCAAATGTGAACAACATGTGAACCAAAATCCTCTCGAACATAATTTGATTCAAGAAAATGTAAAAATAAAATGTAATATTTTCGTTAATCAGAACTTGGATCAACATTACTTTAAAAAAATTGGTGATTATAATGAAAAGTCAATCTATTATCTTTCGCAAAGCTTAAATCTTTCGGCAATACCCCAGTCTCTCTTCTCCTGGAACAGGTAAAAAAAGTTTCATTTTTTCGCGTAGGTAGGTATTTTAGAATGATAATTTTTATCGGCTTATAATAACATGTTTGTAATAACTTTCTAAAAGGTGAGACCACACTACACTAGATAAGAAAATATGCGCAACCCCTCATGTCATCAGTTTGGAAGAATCAAGAAACGTTTTCGTATTTTAATTAAATCTGTATATTCAGTTAGCTATTTCGACAGAGATAGAAAATACGGTGTTATCCACGCATATGGCAGTGCTATGCCTTCTCATAACACCTGAGAAGGAATTCCCACCTATCATAACCGAAGAGGTGAAAAACGTATTAAGAGGCATGAAGAACTATTCCGCTCCGGGACCAGATGGTATCAAGATCTTCTGGTGAAAGAAGTTTCCTTCAACCCACCAGCATCTGGCCCGCATTTTCAACTCATATCTAAAGTCGGAAGAACCTATTTCGGCGTGGTTACTGGAAGGGCGCACAGTGTTCCTGCCGAAGACGGGCAACTTAGCTAACCCTAAGAATTACAGGGCAATAACTTGTCTGAACATACTGTGTAAGATCTTCACGGCTATCCTAAATGATGGGATTGTTCGGACAATTGGACCTGTGTGGCGAGAGATGTGCGAACAACGCGGCTCAAAGAAAGGCGTAGCAGGATGTCGGGAGAACCTGCTCAGCGATAGAAGTGTCTGTGAAGACGCTGCATACTATCAGCGTTACCTATCGATGGTCTGTTTCAGGGCGACACCATGAGTCCTCTCCTCTTTTGCCACACATTATTGCCACTATCTCTCGCAAATCGCCATTCTGAAGGTTGCCCCTGCGACACAAACCTGGAAATCAAAAGCATAGAGGGTCACTCATGTATTTTACATGGTCGATCTTAAGATCTATGCTAAAAATGAAAATAAACTACATCTAGCTCTAGACATTGTCAAAGAGTACACTCAAGAGACTGGAGTGGAGATCGGTTCAGGAAAATGCGCCAAGGTTTGTTTGAAAAAAGGAAAACTTTATGGCATCCCGAAGACCCTGAGCTGGTCGACAGAGGAGCTATACGACACCTTGTTGCTGGAGAGACCTATCCATACCTAGGCGTGCCACAGAGCCGCATTCAGGACGTTACATCTATGAATCATACACTGTAAAAAAAGTGGTTGAAAATTGCAAATCGGTTTGTAAACGTTTTACTATGATTCATGCGGTAATTCTACAAGTTTATTGTGAACTTGCAGTGATTAACAGTGCAATTTCACAATATTTGTATCAATTTTACCGTAAAAGTGTAATATTACCACATTAATCAGTGGACATAAAAATACCAGTGATTAACGTGGTAAATTTCAACCATATTATAACAGATATTATCATACACTTTTACCAGGTTTCTTTAAAATCACAAAATGTACTGTAATCCAATTCACATGGAAAGTGTAAAAAAGCAGAACGATGGAAATTTTACCAGAATTTTGTAATTCCACTGCTAACCGCTCGTTGGCGAGCTGTTAACGCTGCGGAGAAAAACAAATTGGCGCGGCCGGTGGAACTCGACAACAACGCGTTACCGTGCGTGTTTTTTCATGTATAAAATAATTTAATATATTCTTTGAGTTTTCTATAACTACGCACGTAGGCTAATACTGATATTTGGTATATAAGGTGAGTAGAAAAAGTTCCTGCTTGAGTATCGTATTTGTGTAGAAATAGAGAGAAAAAACGTCCTTTAGACAAAAACTGAAACTATACTGTTTATACATGGTCTTCTTCAATTAAACAGTTATAATATTATATCAATTTTGAGGTTCCGTATCTCTTTGTCTCGAGATTTCTCCTTAATTTTCATTGATTGTTTTGTGCGTCATATGAAGCATAGCTTTTTGCAAAAGAAAAACATGTAGTAAATGACATTTGCCGTAGAGGTTACTTTCCCGTACATGCAGGTTCACCTAGCGCATGCGCAATGAAACATGCCTTCTCCGTTTTACACTGACAGTTGAATTTTGCAAGAGGAACGTAAAATTACAATGTTTGAAAGTGACGTTACGAGAATTTTCCTGTCTGCATGTGATTTTAAAGTATCACATTAATTTTCAACTATTGCAGTGAAATTACCACGTTAATCACTGGTATTTTTATGTCCACTGATTAATGCGGTAATTTTCAAACATTTTTTTTACAGTGTACTCTCCGATGCAGATACACGGAGAGGAAAATCTAGGCATTAGCGCGTGAACATGTGTCACGCGTTAATAGCAAGCATTCCTCTTGGAATATTCTCATGGATGCTTCTATTGATCGCACGATGCAATCCCACGGAAAACAAGCACAGCTCACATGCAAAAAGGCCAAGAGTTGCTTGGGTTAATAGCAAGCGCTTCTGTGCTCTAATACCGTGAACTTAGCTGAGCGAAATTTCCAAGAACCTCCATGGACATCTTCTGTGAGTCTCGTTGCAATTTGCCTTTTGGGCACGCTTTCTGCCTGTGACACGTTATACAATACAATACATGCAACCACAACGCTAGGGTACGTACGCATATGCAAACAGGAGTCGCAATTTCGAAAGTGAAAACACGTTAGCAATAAAAAGATTCCTTTTTGGTCCCTCGTTGTTAGTTTTTTGAGTTTATATGGCAGAAAATCTATTTTTTATAAAGCCCCAAAAATAAAAAATGAATTCATAAGCTCTCGAAATTATTGATATTTTTTTTTCTGCACGTGAAAACTTTCGCAGCTTCAAAATATACTTTAAAAAAAAAATTAAAATCTGATCATGAAAAATGTGAAGGCTAAAATAGTATACAGTATTGAGAATGTACATTACGATGCAGTTTAATTGTAGATTAAATAATTTGTTAAGAAATAAATACATTTACTCTAAATATCGAACAGAGTCGGTACAAATCCAGTCTGATTTCTTTTATCAATAAACACGGTGGTACTGTCGGCAGCATGTCAACATTAATTAACAAATCTGGTTTATTCTAATCCGGACATATATTATATGCGTGATAAAAATAATTGGAACAAATCGTATTGAATTGTTTTGCTTCGAAGTGAATATTATTATTACAATAAAAAATGTTTTTCATCATAGCTCAATCGAAAATTCGACTTTCGATGCCTGTGGAGCGGCTTGAAAATCGAATTTTTAACTGTCACTTTCTTCCCTAGGGTTGAAAATTCGATTTTTGACCCGCTCCACAGGAATCTCAAGTCGAATTTTCGATTATCGATATGATGAAAAATTGTATGCATGACTCGGGCCGTGGCAACGATTACACTCGTGTGATATCAGCCCTCGCTTCGCTCGGGCAGCTAACTTCACACTCGTGCAATCGTTGCCTTTCGACCCTCGTCACGCAATATACTATTTCATGATGCCAAATTGAATGCCCTCTCTAGAGATCATAGTTACGAATACAGTTTTTGCAGAGCGTTTTTCAACACGTATCTTTATGCATTTCAAAGTTGATACAGGTGTTCCCTCTCCAATTACTGAAATTCATTTTTTCAAATCTGTATACGTCTTCCATTTTCAACTGGTCCAATAAGCACATCGCCTTTTAACACTGGACAACACTCGAAGTTTGAAAAAATTTTAATTCATGACTAATTGCAATCGTTATCGGCAAATTTGCAGTCGAAGTTGTTCCAAGTTCTACTTCTTTCAATTTTCTATTTTCTCTCTCATACTTCAAGGTTGAAAAATGAACGACTGGGCCATTTAATAGCATAATACGTAAAAACTGGAGCCATATATACATCTTGAGTTCCAATTTTTCAAACAGTTTAAAATGAAGTCTATTGTGCTTTTGCATGAGCATCCGCAAATTCTCTATTTGACACCTATTTAATTGTGAAGAAGGGAAACCACCTACTACTTTTCGAAGGCACAAGTATAACTTCCAATACTGGTTTTCTGAAGGTACTAGATCTCCAATCATGAAAGTCTGATATCTCGTTAAGCAAAGCGATTCCGAGGCCGATTGTCTGAATTTTATTTTCCTAGTTCCTTTTTTTCCCACTATAAAATAGAAAGGTCTGGGTTCCTTGTTCTTTTCCGTATCATTATAGGGGAAGCTGTCTATTCTATTGTTTAACATTTTCAGAGATATAACATTCGTTTGAGACAATGATTCCAACACTTTTCCAACCTTGCAAGCTACAACCCCTTATCCAAATCATGCATCACATCAATGCGCATGTTATCAGTGATATGAAACTTACTCAACTCATTAAAAATACAATTCTCTTTTACTACTGTTTTGGAAAAGTTATTTTTAATTACATCCAGCTCATAAGATTCAATCGTTCTTACGAGAGTTTTATCTTCTACTGTCAACTCTCTACACTGATTAATCATAGCAGAACATAATCTACAAAAGCGTTTAGCCATAAATCTGAAGGAAAATCCACAAATTGAATTTAAACCGAGCTTATCTCCTAAGACTAAAACAGTGGGAACATACATTTTTCTAAAGTTTTGTATTTTTCAGCTCATAGCATGAGCTGCGTATACCTTTTTCCCCCCTACTGCGGTACTTTCTTGATCAGTATCAACAAATACTGTCTTTTCACCAATTTCAAACAATTGAGGGAGTATGTAGAAATTCTACTGCTCATAAACTCTGAATCTTAAGCGCTCAGTGGAAAACTTCCAAAATAGTTGCTCATTATTTTCTAAAATAAACTGAACTTTCGAATATAACGTATCATGTGCTACAGGCTTGAGCTGAATTTGCATTGGACTGTGAATGAATGGAATGATCAGTTGTGAAGTGAAGTATTCAAATTTTCATGAAACAAAATCTTTCTTGTTAATTGGAAAAATTACAAGAAAGAATTTTTGAATACTGTGATCTTACTTAAGTAATACCGTATACCTCTCGTTCCAAAAATTGCCACACGTGCTTGAAAAGGTGCGAGAATTCCTCCTGCAGAGCTTTTACAAACTGCAACCATATATCCACAGCTTATACAGGGGAAAGAACTTGAGGGGTCTACCCACCTTAGAATTTTCAAAAAATCGACTTTTTCTTTAATTCATTTTTCGAAAGTATATATATCTGAAAATATCATACTAAAATTTCATAAAGATCGGAGCAGTATAAGTGTACTTTTAGGCACGGCCTTCTTGGTTACCATTCAAAGCAAACGCCAGCTGTACATTTTTTTAATTTGGCGGTGTAGCTGGTATCGTTTCTGATTGGCTGCGATTTTTTTTACTTGCGCGTGGCTAGATCTTGTGTGGGTTGGATCATGCTATGAACCATTACACACGACATTCTTTCTTCATCAGTCGTGTCTAAAATTTGGAATCGTCAACATCTCTGTGCTCGTGACTTCCAAAATGGATAACGCGTTTTTCTCGAAACTACGTTTTTGGACGGCTTGTTGATAAAATCTCGGAAACTACTCAACTGATCCTTACCAAAATTTTACCACATATTCTTCATGAGTATAGCTATAGCGCATATCATACGATTCTTAAAATTTTGATTTTAACTATTTTTTGTTTGCAAGAAAAGGTGAAAAAATACGTGTTTTTTTCTTACTTCTCGAAGAATGTCCGCCATTTTGTTAATTTTGAAAAAATAAAAAATCGTATAGTATGCGCTATAGCCATTTATCTACTCAATTTAAAACCGTTTCATCCTTTTGTTTCTGACCGTCCGTCCCAGAGAAAACATCAACAGCGCACACCCTCCTTTTTTTTTATCTTCTTTCAACCATCATTTTTATTCACCAATATTTACTAAAATGAATTTAAACAAATTTTCTCATGTATTTCTAGAATGCATTTTCTGAATGTAACATCTTATGTACCAATATCTTCAATTTAAAATTATGAAAAAAATTCTTGAAAATAGCCTTATTTTTGCGCGTTTAAAGTGGGTAGACCCCTTGATACATGTACTTGTCAATAATGCCATATGCAGATGTAATCGTAGTAAAAGAGGTATCACAGATCACTCCGTATGGTTGCAAAGGCAGCATATGGTCGACACATTTATACTCATTATACCATCATAAGTTAGAGAATGTAAAAGATATGATATATACACTGAGAAACTTTAGGTTAGAAAAATTACTAAAACGGATAGCAAATGGGGGCAAAATGCTTAAATTTCGACATTTTAATACATAAATGATAAGTTATACTATTTTTATAAGAAGATTTCCTATTTGGTAATAGCAATCCTTACTATTTTCTGTAGTAAAATCCGATGTAGGAAAAATTAGTAGAGAAATTAATAAATTGTACAAAAAAAATAAAAGTAATAAGTATTTTAAATAACATAATATACTAAATATGTAGCAGAAATTACTATTGTCTGTAGGAACACGATGTGTATTATGGACATTTCCTTCTTTTTGTAACAAAGGTTAATACCAATTATTAAATTTGGTCCCAAATATTACTAACTGATTTAGCAGAAAGTATCGAGCCTTGGACCGAGCGCGGCCGAGTGCATCCGACGTGTGTCGATCGCCGATCATATTTTTAGGTTGCGAAAATGACATCTAATTTATGTTTCAATGCAAAATCCGCAAAAAAAAAGGAATTTAAACAAAAAATTTACTTATTTTAATTACATTAAAAATTTTGTTGTTTAAAATTATAAAAATATCATGAATATTAATCAATTCAGGATTAAATGAATTAGAACCAATAAACTTTCTATCTATCATCGCCCGACTGCTGTCCCGGAAACGCGTGTTCGATTCCCGCCAGCCTTCGTTTTCTTCTAACCCGATTTTTCTGTTTCAGCTTTATAATATAAAATACTATCTTTTAAGAATATATACATATATGTAATTTCTAATGTTGTCAATTCTTAATTTAAATGAATGTGAATTATGCGTTAAATGTAGAACATGTGTGTAGGTAGGCTTGTGTGAAAGTTAGCAACACGTATTTATTTTTTTTACTATTCCCACTGTAGCATATTTTGCTAACCAGTTAGTAATTCGGTGCGCACGGTCTCTGTGCATCATTTTACTACAGCATTTTGCAAATACTGTTATCTTCTACAGATATTAATCCAACAAATTTACTATTTTCTCCTACCAAAATTAGTAAATAGTGCAGACTTGCAGTTTTACTACAGAGGTTAATAAATACTTCAAATGTCTTTTACAATAAATGCAATAGTTTTAACTTTTATTCCAATATATTTTATAATTCTTCAAGTAGCTAAGAGTTACTATTGAGGTTAGTAAATATTATTAAAATTTGCTTTTTGCCTCTCATTGCAAAGTTCAGATAGTGAAATCTAGTGTGATTTTTAACAAGAAATACAAACAAGGGTTTCTCAGTGTACTTTTATGTGAAGTATGAAAGTTTCCAATACTTCCTCTTTTTCCGGGTACTAATTTTTCTTAACTTTGGAATGAATGGTTTGCTTGGCAATTTATTTAAATAGATAGGGTTATAAAATTGGGGATAGAATCCGAATTTTATCTGAAAATGAACAAAATTATTGAGTAACGCATTCACAAACATTAGTAATTGTTGAGTATACTGAAATTATTCAATTTTTAGCGAAGTATAAAGGTTCTTCGTGAAGAAAACTATTACATATTTCTAACATTAATAATTATTAGCTACAAAAATGAGCTACGTGCCATCTTTCAAAGCAGACTCATTGGTTCGCACGATTTGCTTGAAAGCTTTATCACTACCCTTTGTCTTAGCAAATTTAAAAATTTTGGAAAATGAGCAAAAATCTTCTTGAATCTGCGAAAAATAAAATTTATATTCAATGATAGATACACATGAATAATAACATTGAATAATGTATGTATTATACGCAGATCTACGAAAGTATATCCAGTTGGATTTGCGAGGTTGGAAAAAGCAGTCAGTGCAGTTTTTGCATCGCAACTTTTTAAGAAATTAATTCTTTCATAAATTGTTGTATGACCCCATTTTATTCTATATTCCTCATCTATAATGCTGATACATTCTCTTAGCTACTCGAATTCAATAGAAAAGTGTTTCTCTGCATTTATAATTTCAAAATTATAGTCGCTAGGGTCGCTAGTGCGCCTGGAGATAAACCACAATTCGAATTATATCAGTCCTTCATAACGCAGCGTTGAAGTTTTAGCTTGAAGCACTGTTTTCGAAATGCCAGGTGTGTGGCATTTGGATGTGAAAATAAAGGAGCAAAACGCTTCGTATATAATGAAAAACTAAGAAAGCTGTAGATATTGCCTTGGGCCTGCGTACAAGGTATATCACCACTCACGGTGCTCCCTCCTAAGCTGATCTTGACAATTCGCCGTCCCCATAAATACACCTACGCAGATTCAACTTTGAAACATATACCTTCTCTTTTTCTTTTATTACTTCTTGTCGGCTTAACCAATCCGATACTTGAAGCCTTCTCTCAGATATTTTCATGATAAACTTGTAGAGCTCCGTGAGCATGCTACTTCAAAGTGGGACTCATATGAAAACTCTCTTATAAATAACAAGTAAAGTACTGTGCTGCGCTTTTAGCTAGATCCAGAAATATTTCAGGAGTCATACTGTGGATAAGAAATTACGCAGACTATTTTACTGTTTTTCAATTAAAATTTTCACGAAATTATTCTTCTGTTAATTATTACATCATGACAAACATAACAAATTCAGTAATGCATACAAGAATTATTATTTTTATTGATTTTGCGTCAATCAGTGATACATACGTATACGATTTTGTTCGTCGAATTTCGTGGGGCACTATAATTCTCGCAACTTTTTTTAATGAGGAAAATGTTCTCTTCTTTGAGTCGATCAAATTCTCATCATTATTCTTATCTTGCTCAAAATCGTACAATTGAATCAAAAATTCGCTCTCACCTGTTTCCATCAAAATTTAGTATACATAATTTTCCAATCGAAAGTTATTATGAACGTCATCTAAAAAGAAATATTTCGTGAAAACAAACAAATAATTGGAATAGCAGTGTACTATTCATTAACGTAATATACATTATCATACCTTGATTATTACTTTCTGTTGCAGTCTGTAAAGTTATACTATAATTAAATAACAGTGGCAATTTTGTATCTACAACTTGGCAGTTCTATAGATAATTGATTTTCAATATCTTCAGGAAGTAACTCAATGCTTGAGTTCGAGGCAAGACTTGGACAAGAAGACAGTTCATTTCTTTCGTCTGTTACATTCTCAGAGGTAGAAAGTAATGGTGTGATAGTACAAGTTCCACCTTGTGAATTTTAAACAAAACATTGTGCTTAGCGTAGTTCTGCTGATTACCACAAATTTCTGTCAGAACTGCAAACAATCATTTACTTTGTAATAAGCGTATACACACACGAATATGCACACTCTTTAAAAAATAATAAAGAAGAAAACGTAACTAATCAGAATGCTTATTTATTGATAATTGGATTTATTCTGGATAGGGGGGGGCACTATACCTATACTTTTGGACATATGTGACAATATTTTTTAATTCAAATTAAAGAAATTCAAACCATTTGCAAGATGATTATCTGAACGCCCACTGGACAAATCTGCATTTCAACCACCATCAATACGGACTACATCCACCCTTTAACTATTCATTTTATCTTCTTCGTTGTCTTTCATTAGCTGTGATACAATAAAACTACGGAGAAATCCAAATAATTAAATTAAATGCAAATGAGAACTGCCCGAGAACAAGAAGCCGATTAGAAAAGTTGAATGGGCCTGACGCTTTTGTGTATCCGCATTTTCAACCCCCAGCTGGCACCCTGGGGTCAGATTGGATCTTTGCATGAGCGTTTGTGCGCTTAGTCTTGTTTTGAAACTCAAAAAATCTTAGGAAATAAAGCAAGAGACGCCTGCGATATGCGCCTGATAAATAGCACCGGCACACAAAAAAAAAAACATTTTTCTGTTCTACAGATGCGAC
>CAKNXH010001018.1:123800-176904 GCA_932178445.1 Andricus quercusramuli
AAAAAAAAAACATTTTTCTGTTCTACAGATGCGACACATATATTCCCATGTATTCTGACCCGCTGAGCACGAATCCGTGGTCCGTTTGACCCCAGCACATCTAGGTCAAGGGCATTTGAAGGTCAAATGGACAGAAAAGTAATTTGGATGAAGATAACTACCATAATTTATGTTTTTTGGGTAGCTGAATCCGAATCCGGGTCCATTTGGACTCAGCGAGTCAAGGTCAAGGTCATTTTAAGGTCAATTTCGTTCATTCCACTAAGAACAAATTTCTGACTGCAAATTCTGAAAGAACGGAAGATTTTACGTCCAGATATGTATGTTATTATTTTTTTGTGACGACCTGTTAAGGTCATTTTATTCAAATATATAGATGATTCATATGGGTAAATGGTAAATGGGCTACATGGGACTAGACTACCATACTAATATATTGTGGGGGTCGCTAAGTCTGAATCCGAGGCCCGCTTGACCCCACGGTGCCAAGGTGAAGGTCATATCAAGGTCATATAAAAGTTAGATCGAAAGAAAAATGTGTTACCGATCCAAAATTTGACTTCTACAAGTGGGTAAACGTTCCCTGTCGTCTCGATATTTTTCTGCTTTTATCCACGCTTGTAAGGAGCTTTTGACAGCTCTAACGATTCGGCAAGTGAGCTTTTATGAAGCCGCCCTTATCCGATTTGCCTGTTACACCAACGATCAGCTAACTTAACTTGAGCGAGCAAAGCTAGTAGCTTTAAATTTTAAAGACGGTGGTGACAACTTTCATGAGAACAAAAGACAGTTTCTGTACGAAGTTACCTGCAACACCATTTACCCGAAGTTTTTTCTGTGCTCCACGTGGTGACGGCGGAAAACGGATTTTTTTCTTGCTTTTCATTTTTCGGCTAAGCCCTGTGGTGAAGGCATTGTGCCGTCATGGCTGGCACGAGAGAAAGTACGATGCAGGGTATCGGACGCCGAGTATCGGCGATTGGTCAGGGTGAGGAAACGGGCCCGCAATCGTCGTCATCCAGCTACCGCCACCCTTTATTGGTTGGCGATTCAACTGATAAAGAATATAAAGCTACAACAAATAATCATGTTTTTACCAGCCATGACTACAACAGCGATAAAAATGTTTTTTGCTACGTTTGTGGAAAGTATGAAGTCATCACTTGCCGTAGGTCAATGAATGAGTAATGTAGAGACATATATCGTCAATGTTATAAAAGAGAAATTTCCCTTCAAAATGAAACATTTGCTCCAGATAGCATTTGCAGTGCTTGTTACACTATGATTTTATGTTGGAATAAAGTGAAAAACAATAAAATGTTAAAATACTCCTCACCGGTAATATGGTCAATACCTCAATCAGAAAAAGGCTGTCATTTTTGCAACACAAAAGTTAAAGGATTCAACGTTAAAAACAAATCAAGAATATCTTATGCAATAGTGTCTTCTGTCATAACTGCAAAGTATAATCAAGAGTCTGCTATCGAAAATATGGATACAAGCTCAATGGTAAATGAAGCTTCGACAAATAAAGAGACAGATAGAGAGGTTATGTTAGACGGTGAAGAAGATTCTGATGATTGCTCATACGAAGACCATGAAAATGAAGAATATGTGCCAAAACTGCGGAGAAAGCAAAAAAAATGAATCTATAAGACTATTCAACCAAGATAGTTTAAACGATTTCATCAGGAGCATGGGTCTTCCTAAAGATGCTTCTGAATATATGGCAGCTGAGTTAAAGAGCCGTGGAATGGTAGAACAGGGGACGAAGTCATCTTTCTACAGGAATCGAGAAAAGAAGTTCCGTCAGTACTTCAATAAAGATGAAGAAGGTATGTTGGTATATTGCAGAGACGTTAACGGTTTGATGAATTAACTAAAAAAGGATGTTTACTTTCCAGAAGAATGGAGATTGTTTATAGAATCGTCAAAACAAAGTCTTAAGGCAGTGCTGCTTAACAATGGAAATGAGTACGCAAGTCTACCGATAGCGCATTCAACAAAATTAACAGAAAGTTACGAAAACGTCCAATATGTATTGGAGAAAATTGAATATGACAAACATAAGTGGCAAGTTTGTGGTGATTTGAAAATCATAACGATTCTCCTTGGTCAACAATCAGGATATACAAAGTATCCCTGCCTTTTGTGTTTGTGGGATAGCAGGGATCGCACGAATCATTACAAGAAGAAGGTTTGGCCAATAAGAGAACAACTTGAACCTGGAAATCATAATGTAGTTCAACAACCTTTAATTGATCCATCAAAAGTATTGCTCCCGCCTCTGCACATTAAACTTGGACTTATGAAACAATTCGCCAAAGTTTTGAATAAAGAAGAAACATGTTTTCAGTACTTGACAAATGAATTTCCTCGATTAAATAATGCTAAATTCAAAGAAGGAGTATTTGATGGACCTCAGATCCGTAAAATGTTTTACGACGAAAATTTGATCAAGACAATGACAGGCTTAGAAAAAGCTGCTTGGCTCAGTTTTCGAGATGATGCTGTAAAATTCTTAGGAAATTACAGAAGTAATGACTACAAAGCAATCGTAGCAAATGTGGTGAGGAACTATCGACGCTTGGGATGTTTGATGAATCTCAAACGTCATTTCATGGACTCTCATATTAGCTATTTCCCTGAGAACTTAGGCGATTACAGCGAAGAGTAAGGGGAGCGTTTCCATCAAGATCTAAAAGACGCTGAAATTCGATGGCAAGGAAAATGGGACCTGAATATGTTGGCTGACTACTGCTGGCTGCTAAAGAGAGATCAAGTACCTGGCGATGAAGATGGTGATAGTTGGAAGAGAAGTAGAAATCCACTGCATAGAATCTTTGACAATAAAAGAGAACGTTATAGGCGAAAGAAAGAATAAACGCTATTCCAAAATGCCATACCGTAACTCTCGTTTAGTCCTGATTCGTTGGGTTAAAGGAGATTCAGATTCGAATTCAGCTACCCTTAAAACATGGAAAAGTCAAATTTTGGAACAGTGTCACATTTTTCTTCAGATCTAACTTTGATATGACCTTGATCTGACCTTGACCTTGGCGCCCTGGGGTCAAATGGGCCTCGGATTCAGACTTAGCGACCCACACAACATATTAGTATGGTAGTCTAGTCCAATGTAGCCCGTTTACCATTTACCCATATAAATCATCTATATATTTAAATGAAATGACCTTAACATGACCTTACAGGTCGTCAAAAAATATAAAAACATACATATCTGGACGTAAAATCTTCCGTTCTTTCATAATCTGCAGTCAGAAATTTGTTTTTAGAGAAATGAACGAAATTGACCTTGAAATGACCTTGACTTCGACTCGCTGAGTTCAAATGGACCCCGGATTCGGATTCCGCGACCCAAAAAACATAAATGATAGTAGTTATCTTCACACAAAATACTCTTCTGTCCATTTGACCTTCAGATGCCCTTGACCCAGATGTGCTGGGGTCAAACGGACCACGGATTCGTGCTCAGCAGGTCAAAATACATGGGAATATATGTGTCACATCTGTAGAACAGAAAAGTGTTTTTTTTTGTGTGCCGGTGTAGTCCATGCGTTAACACCTTGAACTCTCTTGCGTTAAACCCCGGCATTTTCTCTTCGTGTACAAACGTCTCATCTGACGGTTATGGTCTTGCCAACTGTCGGCGAGAAACAAGGTCTCTGCGACGAACATACTTTCCGTCCTAGTAGAACTCCACTCTTTTGAAGTGGTTCCATAGACGAAAGACGAACTCAGAACCCTCGATATCGGGTCCCGAAAGGTTATGCACATGAACGAAAGCATGCACTGCAAGTCTTCTGTTCCGCGACTTTACATCTCACGCCGTTAAGGTGGTCGCGGAATACTGAATCTTGAATGTCTTCACAACCGGGTTATTCTGTTTACAGCACATATAGTCAGTCGCAAATGGACAAGGCTCTCTTCTTAAAATTGTCAGGAAACACGAAGAAGTGGGCAAAGGGGCGTTTCTGTACAAAGCACCAGGGGAGGCTGCTGAGACACTCGGTCTTGACTTCAATATCAGGGGTGAGCAAACTGCATCAAATCTTATCAATCTCGAGTACTCACTTCTGGAGGCCCAGATTAAGAAAGCACAGGAGAAAAACTTCCGCGAACAGCTCTTCGACAAGAAGATGCACGGCATCTTCCACATAAATGTGGGAGATCAGTCGATGTGGTATGAGCTAATTGTTGATTTCCTCAAATGGCCTACTTTCATAAGCACAATGCAGCACTAAGAGTACTCTATTACCATATCTGTCACTCTTATGGCATAATCCCAAATACCGCTCCGCTAAACGCTCCTAGGGAAATAGAGTCAATGGGGTCGTTGCATGATTTTTGGGTGAATATTTTTTAAATAATGCATAACATTCTGAACATTTTAGTGCATTAAAAAATAATTTTGAATACTTTATTGTGCGTAACCAATCAGAATAATGATCCATTGGCTAACGTAGTATCTAGCAGACAGCTGTCGAAAATTCAATTCACAATTTCCAGCAGAGATATTTGATTACTCACAATTGCCGAAAAGAAGCAGCCAGTCGTAAAAAAATCTCACTAAGGAATACAATTTTTCTTAAAATATAAAACCTTACAGAAGATAGTAATGAACAATATTATTCAAATGCGTGACACATTTGACAAGTATAATCATGGCAGTCTCTTCCAGAAAAAAAATGTTTTGTACTTGGATTGCAACTGCAATAGCAAAGATGATCTACACAAAATATTTATAAGGTTGCCTGTGGGCACAGAAGTGAGAAATAAATTGGCCTAAGCCTTTCGAAGAACAGGCAAAGATACTAAGTTTCGTCCAAACTCAGGCGTATATTGTTGTGAAGATCATTTTATAGTAAGTATATAGTATATAATATATTAAGTAAATGTTTGACAAATTTGAGCAACCTGACGTGGTCAGGTTTGGAAACCAAATGCGATCTAGAGAAGGATTTATTCAGAGAAAATGAAGATTGAGCTCATCAGAGAATTCGCTAGCAATAAATCGGAAAAGCCTAAAAAGTACTGATAATTGGTTGTCTATGTGTAGGTGTATAGTTACAGTTTTATTATTTATTTATTGACAATATGAAGTTCAGTATTATAATCATGTAATGTACAGTTGATCAATTATATTACCATGTATTAGTATTAAATGCGTTCTATTGTTGCAGATTCGCATAAGGAACAATGTCCACTTCCGATCGTAACAACATCTAATTTTGATCCATAAATCCAGCGCCTTTTAATATTCCGAATTTTAATTTTCTGTATCCAGAGGCACTTTTATCCGAAGGTAAACCTTTATCACTTTCGTGATTTACCAGAATAACAATTTTAACACAACAATGATATGTGATATTATTATCAAAATATTTTTATTGACGTAGATTCGCAGAATGAAAACTGTCCTCTCATAACTGTTGAATTTTCTCATCCCACGTTAGTAAAGCGTTTTTCATCCGAAGGTAAGTCTGTTTTTCTTCGGTTGTTTTAACTTGAATGTGAAACAAAATTAATATAGATAGCAATAATGATATGTAGGGAAGTAAACTATATATTATTTTGTTGTTGTAGATTCAGATAAAGAAAATGAAACGGATATTTTTTTATTATTATTAAATACTTTTGCAGCTCCGACAAACACGGGTAATTTAACACTGACTTCTAACGCACAAGTACCTCAGAGAAGCCATAAGCAAAGGTGTCGTATACCAAAGAAAATTAAAGTTCGTCACGAAGGAATTTAAATTAAAGTACGAACATCAACTACTTCCTTCCAGACATCGCCAATAAAAGATTCTTTAAATTTATTCCTAAGGATTCAAATGTTGCTACTTTAGATGGTGAAAGATCAACCACGAGGGGTAAAACTACAACCACCAGTAAGAGCTCCGCGACTACTGAAGAGTGAAAACTGTCCGAATCGAGTCAATCAACAAACACATTTAAAGAGGATTCTTTAGGAGAATTTGAATTGATGAGAATTGAAAGCCCGCAATTCTTTATACAATGTTATCCTCGCCTCTACACTGGTTTCACAGAAGACATTTTTATTACAACCATTGGAATTCTCGAAGAGCATGCTGGAATCTCTCGACGAGATTTGTTGTTCCTTTAAAAAACTTCGTCTACATGATACGTTCACCATATTAGGACACGATTTTGGAGTGAGTGCTAGCTCTGCAAGCTGAATATTTCGCAGCATTCTTCCCATTCAGAGACAGGTTTAAAAGAGTTCAGTCTATAATCAACTGCAATATTCGCAATATAAGCACCATAATACAAGAAAATATTTAATGTCGTCAACTCCTGATGGAATAGTAAATTATATCTCTGAAGGTCACGGAGGGCGAATCAGTGACACACTGATAGTCGAAGTCAGCGAATTTATGGAGGTAGTCCCATCTCAAGCTCCCGTACTAGCTGGCCTATATACAGAGTTATTCCTTTGATAATTTCTAGCGTATTCCATCATTACAGGAAATGTGCAGCGGTTCCAGAACGAATACGGTTATTCTGGATTGAATTAATGGTTATTTATATGCTTACGTAAAGAGTAATTCTTTTACTTATGCTCAGCTTATTCCATTAATACAGGAAATATACAACGTTTCCAGAACAATAAGCCATCTGACATTATTTGTGTACAAAATTTTCCGTCGCAAGATACAACAATTTTTTGAACAACTCGATCTTTTTCGAAATTCGGAGAGCTACGCAGAACAATCCTTCTTGTTTTTCCGCGAACAACATCTGTAGATTTATTTGTGCGAGGTACTCTGGTGCGATTGCCCCATTCTTTGAAATATATCGCATTCTTGCATCTTCAGTTGAAGGGCATGTAAATTCAATCACACTTCCGCTTGTGACTTCATCTGGGGAAGCTTCCAAGAAAGGATATTTTGAATTCAGTATAACACCGTATTGCACGGTTATTTCCTTGATGTCTTTCTGAATTACTTTAAGAACTTCAGACTCCAGAAGACGACCAGGCTGCATTGGTTTCGTATAATGAAGTTTACATGCCCCTAAAATAATTTCTTCTAGTGAGCCACCGTCCTCAACTGTACATCTCGAAGCATGAAAAACGTTTGATGTTCTGCGACGACCGTAGCGAAGCTCGTATCACAGATTACATTTATTCTGATCACTTGTTATTTCAGACGCATTTTGAGAAGAATAACTTTCCTTGTATAAATCAGATAAACAATTATCTTTTAATATCTTTTTCTTTAATATATGTCAAGCTTGAACCAATTCTGGAAAATCTGGCTTTCTTCCATTAGCATGTGATTTCCATGGGAAACGGTTCCTCACTGCGGCGCTGTAGCCACATCCTGAGTGCAATTCCATGTTTACAGCCTCCTAATGTATAATCTAAAAAAATGCAATGCACCGAATTGCAACTTTTGAATATTTTGCATATATATCTTAAGAAAATTTATTTCATTTAAATTAATATACACTATCCGTAACAATGAATATTCAATGAACACTTTAATAATATGCGAAATAGAACTTATCCAATGAAGCAGCTCAATCTTTGCAGATCACTTTATTAACCGTATTTTTATTCTCATCAATTTCTACTTCAACATTGTAACTTGTGCTCGTTACGCGATGTTCAAAAACTTGTTCCCCCTGGAAAGCGTTTAAAGTTATTGTTTTCTAGAATTTATTATATAATTGAGCCGCCGGATGCAAGAACCAGCCAGACGCTCGAAAACGCGTAAAAGGGTCGTCCGGTCGTCTCGAAAAATGAAAATGTTCAAAATCAATTTTTCGAAATATTCAAAAAAATTTCACCCTAATTTAATTAGGTTTCAAAACTTAAATCGCTCTAACTCGGCCAAATATTATTGAAATGAGTTCATATTTGCAGGACATATTAGGAATACTCTAGCGATGAATAGAAAATCATGGAAAGGTTAACAATCGCTTATCGTTTCATAATTTTTAATTGCAAAATGAGGTAAATCGAAAATTGTGTTTCCTTTGTTTCGCCGGTAAAAAGTATATAGGTAACTTCAATTTTCAAAAAAGTGACAGTGAGTGATTTGTTCAGCAATATTGAATGAAGTTTTTCAGAAAATCTCATATAGATTCGTGAAAAATCTACTTAGATGTGTAGATTTGGAAAAAGTACTCGACGTCTGCCCGCGCTGTTAGCTAATGCGTCGCGACGACTGCTCTATCAGGCAGCGTTCTCGAAGTTCAGTCTGCGCGGGCGGACATCGAGTACTTTTCCTAAATGTGAATATATCAGTGAATTTTTCAAGAATAGATATGAGATTTTCCAAAAATCTTCATTCAACATTTCTGAACATATCTATGACTGGAAGTTGTTTGAAAGTCGAAGTTACCTAGATACTTTTTACCGGCGAAACCAAGAAAACACAATTATCGATTGAGCTCATTTTACAATTAAGTATTATTAAACAATAAGCGATTGTTAATTTTTTCATGGTTTCTCAGGCATCACTAGAGGATTTTGAATACTTCCTACAAATATTAACTAATTTTAATCATATTTGGCCTATTTAGAACGATTTAAAAGTTAAAATTTAATTAAATCAGGGAGAAACTTTTTTTCAATATTTCGTTTTTATCATGAAAAACTCACGTTCGGCAAAACAAATCCGAGAGGAAGAAGTTTCACTTCCGGATTATCTAGAATTCTACGTTTTCAAAAAACTGATTTTTCGACTTTGAAAAATTACTTTCATTGAGACGATCGGACAATACTTTTACGCGTTTTCGAGCGTCGAGCTGGTTCTCGCATCCGGCGGGTCAATTAAGGGATGTGGAGAGTAATTTTTTCTGAAAGATATTTGCCAATTTTCTTAACAACTCACATTTGTTTAAACAATTTTTTCCCTGCATAACGTCAAAAAATATTCTTTTCTGCAGTTAATGACACAATTAACGAATGATAAGAGTAATGTTTTTTGTAAAAGATATTCGGCTATTATTTAAACAATTTATAATAATTTACTTGCGCCTTTGTACATGGGAGGCAAAGAAAAGCCTAGATTTTTTGAATCTCTTACACTATATCGCTTATTATTCAGTATTTCCTTATTTTAAAACGTGTACCATACATTGTTTACACAATTGAATTTAATTGTTTTAAGTAAAGTATATTTCTTTTTTTCTCTCTAAATTACCTCCGTAGACTAATGTTATCTTTGAAATGAAAATAATTTGCATGTGGATATATCCTGAAATATGTGAATGGAAGAGAACAGAGAACCGATAAGGTTTCTTACCAATAAGTCTTCTCACTGAAACTTTCTATATGTTAGAATACCATGCAGCAAACTCCGTCCTGAAATTGTATCCTTTTTCGCTTTTGGTTTCAAGTTTTGCACTTTAATAGTGGAGATGCACTAATTCCTCTTTTATTGTGGTATCTCACTTAATGCTCTCTCACCGTATTTCTGTTGCGGTGATTGGCTATGAATAGCTAACGCTAGCCAAAGCCTCCTCAGTAGGCACAGTTGATGTTGCACTACTCACCGTTTGTTGCAGACGCTCTTGCTGGCCAGCTGTAAGATACCTGAGATCTGCCTTACCATCTCGCAGCTACTCGTCACCATCATCCTGCATGCTGTGGGCTTCAACGGTGACACCAGGTGAGCCCCGACGATACTTGGGAAACAAAAAGCGTTTAAAAATCTTCAATATGCTCTCCAGAATAATGAATGGGTTTTGGTGTTCCTCTTAGTCCCTTTCCTCAACGTTCTCTGCCTATCTGGCATGGAAAACCCTGTCAGTAGCAGTGCTACCGCCAACATAGCCGTCAAAGTCATAAAAGGAAAGCTACCGCAACGCCAACGCCTGAACACCTTCAATAGGTTTATTATGTTTTTTTTTTAATCTTGTTCTCGGGTGAACCGAGCGTTGCAGGTAACAACAGTCGCATCTGGATGCTTTCTTAGAGCTACCATAGGCTTATTATTAATTACTATTAAGCGAGGAGTTGTAGGCTCCGGAAGCTACGATACTGGTTCCTTGAAGCAACCAATCCCGACGCAACTGGAACTTGTACGCCATCCGCTCCTGCTCCTTCTGTCCCAGAAAGTAAGTAGGAGCGGGAAATTTACGCGAGATATCATCGTGAAACACTGTTCCTTGGAGTGAGGTCTGTAGTCGGGGATGACCTTACGCGGCCGACGGGACAGTTGGAGATGAAGGTTTCACCTCTGGATACTTTTTCAGAGATACCAATCTTTGTAGAATGTTATGAGAAACAGTGTTGACGGACCAGATGAAGTGATCCCAGAAGAACAGCCTTTTTGCATCAGGCTTGTGATGGAATGTACCTGACGTAGGCGAACTAGAATCTTGTTGAGTTGGCTAAGAAATGAAGCTTTCATACCTGCAAGACAGCTGATTATGAGAACTGCAAAATGAGCTTTATAGCCTTGGTACAGCCTGCTCAGCTCAAAAAGAAGTGCTTGATATTTCGCCCGTTTGTCTTCCTTTGCTGTGATATTACTATCGGCTGGTGCCGAGAATTCATTCACGTAAATTATCTTGGTCTTTAGATCTTGGAAGACAATATGAAGCTTCGTAGCACTGATACGTTGAGTGGTGGAGAATGAGAAATTCTAGTAGAGCTTACACTGATCATTCTCCACAACGGACTCGAGTTCCCCCTGGGCGTATGACAAGACAAGCAATAGATCAACAACATAGATGTGCCTAAGATGGTAATATAACACTTCTAGACCCGGATTGTATCTCTCTATGTACCCGTAGCATGCATATTTCGAGAATCCACTGAAAACATGTGCAAGTGCTTCTGGCTCTATTTTGCTGGCTTGGCAGTAGGTTCATTCATTATTATTCATTCATTATACGCTCGCGGTAAACTTGTGTTTCTATAACGCCGTCTTGTCAGATAGAAAGGAATCCCTCAGTCTCCGATCTCGACGCAGCAGACTTCAGAAACATGTTGGACAGTCCCATCGAGAGCTCTTCTCTACGCATGATGCTGTAGAATTTACCATGAAGGGGCTTGTCAGCATGTTCTCTTAGTCGAAGCGTATGTTATGATTCCTGTACACGACTTTTGAGCACCAAAGGTAATAGTGATGCTAAGCCATGTGCAGTGTCGCTGGAATCAAATGGGAGGCCAAGCTCCTCTGCGGCCCTATCTAAGCCAGGGTATAGAAACGCCGCAGCATTGACGACTTCATGTTGATGTACGAGTCGCATGAGAGAATCTCTGCTCTTTAGAACTGAGCAGGCTATAGCCAGAACCGTTCTTCGATGAAGACACTCTTAAGCTAAGCAAGGTTCTACCGCCTTTATGTCGAGGGGGGTATATTCGAGGTACGGAAGATCTAGGATGATGACTTCGATGGATTTTCATCATCTTGCGTGTGCTTTGGTCAAGTTGCTTTAACTCATCGACTTCCGAGTATTAGAGTAGATTAGAGTCCTCCTCGGTGTAGGTGGACGCAGACGCACTTGGTCAGTCCAAAGCTCATGCCAATTACTTTAAAGTACCTATTTACCGCATCCACAAGGATGTTGAGGTCCTCTTCCGAGGAGGCAAAGAGTTCAAGTTCGTTCATGTATAAAAGGTGGTTGACCTAATATTCTCTTCTGTTTGGCGAACCACATAGGTATCCAGAGGTCCTACCTCGAAGCACAATAGATAGAGGCAAGAGGGAGCTGCAGAACGGTATCGGACTTAGAGAGTCTCCTTGGAAGACCCGCCTCTTATATGTAATATAGCTTGTAGTCACTTGTCTTTTGTCAGCTGTTATGACAAATCTTGTCCGCCACGAGAGCATAAGCTCTTTTATGCATCTCACTATTTTTGGATGCATCTCCGGGCACTCAAGGAGCTTAATCAGTAGCTCATAGTTGTTGTTATCGAATTCTTTACGGTAGTTAATCCAAGTCGTGGACAGATTGCCATGATACCTGATCGAGTCCTGGATAATACACCTGTCTGTCAACAGGTTCTCCCTGCAATCTTGCAGCCCTCTCTCGCATCCACGTTGTTCAACTATTGCAATCCATACCGGCTCGATAGATGTTAACATCCTCTCTTTGATGATGCCAGTTAACAGCTTGTAACTGGTATTCAAACAAGCTATGGGCCTCTAGTTCTTCGGAATTGTCAAACCTTCAGTCTTAGGGATCTATACCGTGCGTACTTCCACTATCCACTACGGGACGGGTTATTCTCCGTTTAAGAAGGTAGTAAATATACGAACTTGATGTCGGTGCGTAGAAGTAAACTTCTTCCACCAAAAGTTGTTGATTTTATCTGGCCTTAGCGCTGAAAAGTTCTGAGGTCTAGCGATAACTTTAAATACATTATAATACATTATAATAAATTAAAATAATTTTCATTCACTTTGAATTACAAGAAATTATTTAAAAGTGATATATTGCTCTTTATTTGCCAATAAAATAAATCTTCGGTATATAAATTATCAGAAAGAATAGTTTGAAACAAGTGGATTTGTACTTACATAGCAAAAATGATGCAAATATTTTTAACCCTACCTAAGTGACCTTAAAATTTCAAAATATTGAAAAAATCGACTTTTTCGCTATTTTCTTAGAGTGACGGCAATTTTTTCGAACTATTTGAGCATGAAATGTCTCATGTACGTTAAGAATAATGTATTTTCAATATTTTATACGAATAATGTATGCAGAATGGCGGTATTAAAATCATTTTGATTGATTTTGTAATACAAGAAAGTACCTAAAAGTGATATATAGCTCTTTATTTCACAACAAAATTAATTTTCGGTATCTAAATAAGGTAAAAATGTTTCAATTGTACATAGATTCACACATGTACAGTGAGCAGGTAATTTAAATAATTTGTATCCGGCCAGAATAACGTGGAGAATTAAAAAAAATATAATTCAATTCGATGTTACGATGGTCACATGGTTTATAAGTCATATCACATTAAGAAAATAGCGGAAAAATGAAAGAATTTATGTGAAAAAATTTGTTGGTCGAATCGAAATTTCCCAACTACGTTAGTGTCGAACTGAGTCTGGAAAATAATTTCATGAAAAAAAACGCATTTCGCACAAAGTGGCCCGGGCGCACATACAGTTTAATTAAATTTTTAGTATAAAGCTTTGTCCATGTTTTCTACATCAGGCCAAAAAGGCGTATTTTGAATAAATTATGATAATTGTGTGATACTTATGATACTAATGATTATCGGCATTCCAATATGAGAGAAATCTTTTTAAACTCTTCAAGACCAAAATATAAACAGAGATTGGATTGTAGTTAAAAGTAAAGAACTCGTCGCTATTGTATACCATAATACCTAGTGACAAGTTATCTGACAAGAAAATCAAGATATTTCGGCAATAGCAACAATCTAGCTCAGGATCTGTCGATTGAGCTTGACACTAGATTTGCCAACCAACTGAACAGCATAGCCCGTGAATTCTTCCGGAAAAGATAAGAATAGTAGTCTTATTCCATCCATGTTTTGGTGAGTCTCTGTATATACATGCATTTGTATATTTGCATGAATGCGAAGTGTTTCGCCTGAGGCCGCACGAGCAGTCGGCTCTCCTGAAATGCTTTTTCGATCGACATAAAGTATCGAGCTTACGTCGAGGTGTCGCTTTAAAGTTCAATACCTCGCTCGCCGTCAAGTACAAAAGTGTAAGCTGTTTCCGATGCAGAACGGGAACTGCGGAATGGATTTTACTTTCGTCGACTGCGCACTGCTTTCCGTCAAATGTCTCTTCAGGCAGAGGATTCGCATACCCTCTGTCACGCGGTGGCTACTCTTTTTTCTTATTTTTTTCCGTCGTGACAGGCAGGAAAACTAGGATGCCTTGTAATGTTGCAAAGTTTTTGCATCTCACAGAGTTTCAATTTAATTTCTTTATATTTTTCAGTCATCTGGGGATAAGCGGTGTATGTGGCGGGAACAGTGCACTCTTGGTTTTGCATTTCTGAACTGCTTTTTTGCTTTTTCTAGACAAAAAATATCGAGGCTCATAACTAACTACTTGAAAACTTCAATTGAAGCACACTCGATGACAGTGCGTTAAACGTCACTTGTCGTAAGAGTCATTTAATGCACTACAGTGAATTTGAGAAATTAGAAAAATTAACCACACGTGAATTTCGGGCTTTCTTCAGCTGTCGAAAACTGCATAAATTAATTTCCCAAAAGCAACCATATCACCCAAAAAACTATCCTCAATAATAAAATATGCATCAGGCCTCAATATAAGCATGTCAGAATTTTAGGCTTCTTTGCCCACTACGAAGCGCCAAAAATCCAATTTACGAAATCTACCCCAATGCTTAAAACCTTCCCCCCACCCCTCACCACGGAGACACGTAAGAAAAAGTCAAAGAATAAGTACAGGAAAAAGACTATCAAGATTGCTACGCTACATCTGAAATTCAAATTCGTTTTCCTCACCTGAAGTAGAACTCAGCAATACTTTAAATATCTTTGAAAAAAACATAACTCTCAACATTCATCAACTGTATTATTCATCCTAAAAAATAAAAAAATTCCACGGTCTACATGAGAAGACAGTTTACTTATGCAAGTGATATTTATTTGGAGAATTCAAAATAATCAGAAAATAATTGACATGATGTATTTTGCTAAATAGTAATTATTTATGGCAAAAGTAGATTTCAAAAATTCGTCCCTAGAATGTATTCTACATGAAATTTCCATTTTGATTTTTTGGGGCACTCTAAAAAACTGCTCCCTGCGAAAAACTCCAAAAATAAGTTTAAGGAAAAATGTGAAAGGTTCGGGCTCTTACTTAGCACACCAAAAATTACAAAATTATTTGTCTCAAAACAAGCTATAACGCTGAAACCAGACACCAATTGAAATATTACATATTAAGCCAAAAAAAGTAACTCAGATTTCAATGCTTTTTTCGAACTTCACGAAAACAGCAAACAAACAAAAAACAGTCACCTTCATAAAACCCAAAGTCATGGTCACAACCCAAAAATAATATCCAACACCCTGCAAAAAGCAACCCTGGCACTTTTCAAGAAAAAAAAACCGGAGTGTCAAGACGAAAAACAGCTTACACATTTTAAAAATAAAAAAAATGACACAAGTCACTTCTCTAAAACTCCATGTTGTATCCTTAACTCAAAAATAATATCTGGCAACCCCGAGAAACCATCCCATAATTCCAGTATTAAATTATTAAATCAGACACGATCACAAGACTCTGCATTAAATCACCAACTTAATATTAATATATGACAGCCGAAAAAACTACCGCTATAACTTTCAACGAAACAAATACTAGGTATCACAACGCTCTTGGCACTTACGCCCTCATGCCCCGGGATCCTTCTATTATAAATATGAGAAGTTTAATTTGTAACATTAGTATATCCCACTACCCCAGAATGAGCCTAATAATAATTTAATATTTATTGCAGGTAAGTCGAAGCATAGACGTGGGGGCTAAGGCCTTCTTGAGAAAAAGGGCCTTTAAGTATTTAAAGCCGTTGTTCTTGGTGGTTCATACTCTACCTTAAACTGTAGGCCCCCCTTCCATTACCGAGAAAAAAGTTGGGTGGGGAGGGGGGTAAAGAATGGGGGAGAAGTACAAGGAAGAGTCAGGCCAGGACTGTCTGGGGGCTGCGATGAATGGGCAGGTGCGTTTTCATGGTGAAGAACCCAGTCGTCACTCTTTTATAAATCAGGGCGTTTCCTTGACTGAAAATTCCGAAAACAATAGTCTTTGGAATCCTGAAATCAATTAGCACTCGCACTCTTTCTACATTTTTAGGTTTTTTAGCCGTTGCGGGCCTGACAGATCGTTGCGGGCGTATGGACATATCTAGCCTACTGAAAAAAGTCAGGAATCGTCAGAAAAAAAGTCTGGACTTCTGACCATTTCTGACCACTTTTGTTACGTTTCTCGTCAAAAATCGTCAGGAAAAGTCAGAACTCATGAGAAAATGTTCAGAAATCGTAAGAGCTTTGATTCGAACGATAATCCTTTCATCAGGGATCCAAGAAGAGAATGCCATAAAACCTGATCCTGTTTATATTTCCCAGGTCATTCTTATTACTCATTTATTTTATCTCTACAAGATGCATTATATTCATCCTAATTTTTAATTTTCTAGGAAAATGTTTGGATATCTGAAACCGTCGTAACCCGTAGATTCTGACTTTCTCACTTTTGCATCTGTATATATGTTACATTGAAAGACAAAAATTATTTTTGATTCCTAATCCTTTTGGGTTAGCCGACCTACGCTCCTAGCCAATAAACTACCTGATAGGATGCGAATTAGCACATCTTCAGAGATAGTCAGACTCGTCAGGAATGGTCAGGATGTTCAGAAAGCGTCAGAACTTCTGACTATCTGTGACGATTCCTGACTTTTCTTCAGTAGGGTATAATGACCATTTAATATTCTTCTTTTTCTTTTAAATAGATGAAAAATATGCTTATATTTCAAGTTCAGTTTTTATTTTATTTTGACAGTTGCAGCATCCCGAATTTGACTCTGATAATAATCATTTTGTCCCACCCATTCTATATTTTTTTAAACCCCCATGATTTTGGCCCATTTTCATGCCTATGAAGCGAGTCCACAATCTCGTTCTTCGAACGGTGTGAGCGGAAAGCAGTTTCTGCTCTCGAGGGAGTAGAAAAGCGACGTCATCGAAAGAATATGGGTTGTATTCGCGTTAGTGTGCGAATATCGTGTCGACTACAGACTATTTTTCTTTGAAGGTCGATGTCTGTAAGGAGAATAGTATAGCGATACAGTGACGCCATCTCCACAGCTGTTGTTGGAACTGCTGAGCCAGCTTCGTATTTTGTGTGTTCGTGTTTGCGTGCCACCATAATTGTCACAATAGGTTAAACGTCAATAAATGTAAACGACAATAAATGCTAAATGACGCCATCGCTGGCAAATTAGCTTTTCCCCTCTTTGCTCTGCAGCATTTTAAAACGAGATTGCACGTATTAAAAGTGCCTAAATCATAAGGCATGATACAAAAAGTATCGTGTGTGAAGAAGCGATGTCAACAAACAGGTGTAGCAGTGGGGCCACAGGGCAGAAGTGCAACTTTGATGGATTACATCTGAAATTTTTCGTCACGAATCATCATGTGTTTTGAGGATTTCGCATAATAAGAGAGTGCAGGGAGAGAGACAGAGAGAGAGAGAGAGAGAGAGAGAGAACATACACAGACTTTTTTTAGCCTGGCCGTAGTGGGGATATCGAAGTAAAGGTATAAAAAGTATAGAGAAAGACAGAGAGATATCCGTTCGTTCGATCGGTCGTTTTTTTCAATTCACTCCTGTCCCAAAAGAAGTTTCAGTTCAAACAAATTTGGTTCTATAGAATTTTCCATACAATCCATTTAACAACCGCCGCCCATGATTATTCGTTCCATTTGATATGTGCGCATCAATCGTTACGCGCTACATTCGTAACTATCGTACACAGGTGCCCACCGAATGTGTTTTGCAGAACTCGACATTCGCCGACGAATTAATGCGTCATTAACGGAACTGCTTTTGACAAGCAATACTACAGTCGTAATGTGTTACACGTGGTTGTATAACGCACAAATTCTCCTACAGTCAGCACACACCTCCGTGTGCTGTGTCAGAACCAACGCAAATCGTTCCAAATTGTTCATTGAAGCATATAGAATTTGCAAAGAGAAAATTGCATCGTTAATTTTTACTCGACTAAGTATATCGCAAAAAAACGTTAAGATTCAGATTCTTTATAACAAAATGCTGCGAACTGTTGACAACTACAAAAATGGCAGAAATTGTCGGTGTGAGTAGTGCGAGTAGTATTAAAAATTACTGATTACTCGTTCAAAAAGGTATCGATAACTTTGTTCAGCCACCGTAGAAAATTTTGTGGAATTACGCATTCAATGAACCTCAATAGAGAAATGGTTGACCTTTTGCAGAGAATATACCGCGTAAAAAGTTTGAAAAAAGTGAAAACATTAATCGTAATATGTACCTCGACTTCAACTCGTGGAAGTTATAGAAGAAGTCTAAGATTTATACCACACATCGCTCTACGTGCCCCTGTAGCTTTTCCTTTCGACAGAAGTACTTTTTAATAGAAAATGAAAATTTGAAATAATTATTCGTTTGCAAGGCTTTTATGTATTTTTGTTTTTGAGAACATCCAAAAAGAGTTTTGAAAATTTTAGATACGTCAAATCAAAATTTCAAGAAAAATGTAAACTTTTTTATTTATTTAATTTTTTATATTTTCAAACAAGAACAGTTGAATTCATGCACTAGAATGACAAATCTATTATGAATAGATTAATTTTCACCAAAAAATAATAATTTTCCAATTTCATTTTCTAGTATTCTTAATTATAAAAGATGAAATATTTCCAAAAGAGACTCTCACCAAGTAAATCAAGTAGTTGAATTTTCCACTGAAACGATAAATTCTTAATGAAAAATGGAATAGCTGATATTCCAAATCCAAAAGAATTTTAATTTTGAATAAAGAATTAAATTCATAAAAAAATGAATTTTCAACCAAGAAGATGAATTGTCTAAAAAAATGACGAATTTTCAACGGAATAATTACATTTTCAACCACAATGATGAATGTTGAACTAAAAAGATGAATTTTCAACCAAACAAGTGATTTTTTAACAAAGTATTTTAACTTTTAATCAAGCTGTTGAATTTTTGACAGAAAACATTAATTATCAACGAAAAATATAATAGTTGATATTAAAACTGAACACTATTCTACGTTTCAGTAAAAAGAGTTTAATTCATCAAGAAAGACGAATTAAAAAAAAATTAGAATCCTCAACCAAAACAAAAATTTTAATTATATACCAAAGAGTTGCAATTTTAATAGAAAAATATGTAATTTCTTCTGAAAGCTCTGAATTTTCAAATCAAATAGACGAATTGTCAAATTATAATTTAAAAGGGAAATTAATTTTCTATACAATACACAAATTTTAAATAAATATTCATTTTTGAGGCTTATTCGTATATTCTGCGAAATAAAAAAATTGCACGAATATATTCAGTTTTGAATATCATTATAATGTGTCATGATATATTACATTTGATATTTTTGTTTAAGTTAAGGATGTCCTAGAATAAAAGAACCATGAAAAAATGCCCTGCTATAGTTAATTTTTTTTTTATTATTTCATAATTTGAAAACAATGACCATGAATGACTAAAAGTTGAAAGAAATTATATCTGATGCTATAAAATTGAATCCATACAAAATCACAAAATAACTATTATATTAGTTATGTTTTAGTATCATAATTAAATTTGAGTATATTCGGCACATTGCCTACTAAAAAATATGGTTACCCTTTATTTTAGTTACATACATAAATATTTGTAGCACAATTCTTACTCCAATTTGTCGTAGTTAAAGCATAAAAAACCATTATGAATGGAAGAAGAGTCCGTAATTATAAGAAAATCCCGAAGTATACTAGAGCTTGTTTTTAACGAAGCTAAGAAATGCAAACGACTGTACAGGAAGGAAGTAAGGAAGATATATACTTTCTCAAATTGGGATGTCGGTGTTAAACATTGTAGCTAGAACTGGAAGATGGAAAGAACATGCAAGAGTTTAATGAGTCTTGAGAGAAGTGATGAAGATGGTGTATAAGGTAAATACCGAGGCAAATACCTATATTGGCAGAAAAACTTTAAGCAAAATAATTTGCAAATATTATGGACTCTAGTGTATTAACTTTTAATTGATAAATAAGCAGTTCAGGACAACAAAATGCATCGAACAGATTAGAACGATGACGTAAATTTGTTATAAATAGGAAATTCTTCAAAATGAAAAAACTAAGGATCCATTTCGGAAAATGTACCCTTGAATTTTTGAATTCTATTTCAGAAAAAAGAAACTAAAACAAGAGGAAAGGAAAAGAAGGCAACCTCCAAAAGCATTTGCAAAAAATATACCAATGTTTCTGTGACAATTCGATACCGTATTAAACGGAACAAAAATAAATTTTTCAATTTGTCAAAATCAATGAGGAAACGACGAAAATAGTTCTGAATTGCAAATCCCAACAAATATCAGAAGCAATCAAGGAAAGCCTATCATTTCGAGTTAAGTTTAAAAACTAACTTCCCAGTTAAAAAAGTAATGTTTCTACTTAAAATAATGGCATTGAAAAAATTGAACAATTTTTTTATTCATTGTTCAATTTAGAAGATTGAAAATGATACCGTGGATTTATATTTTTTGAACTGAATCATCTTTGAACTGCACAATTTATAAAAGTTAGAAAATTTTTAATTTAAACTTTTACTCCATAAGATTTAAAATTGTTCAATTGGAAAGTTTTGATACCTTCCATTTTATACATGTACATTTTTGAATCGTTGAACAAAGAAATTGTTTGGAAGAAATTTCAGTATTCAGTTTTAAAAGTTCAAAATTTGAGAATCCCACTTGGAGTGCTTTGATTAAGAGATTAGTTCATATTTTAATTTCCAAATTTTTAGCTTCAAGAGTTCGAATTCTCTAATTTTTCTGCCCAAGAACAATTTTTGTGAACCGGGAAAAAAGCGGGAAATGAACAGGTATTCTGTTCATTGATTTAGACTACTACCCTGTTGTTGAAAATGTAATTTAATGACGGAATAATAATGAAGATTCAAAATTTACCATATAACACCATATAAATTTCTAGTACGATTAATCTTTTAAATGCAGATTCATAACATTTGGTATTCAAAATACAAATTTTTCTACTAAAACTTATTGAAGACTATTCTGCAAATGTCAAATTTCAGTACTTTAATATGAATAACTCAAATAGTTGATCACTATTCCGCGTTCTGTTACACAAGTATACTGAACTTTGATGCATTCCTGTCATTTTGTGTATGATCTTCGTGAATTTGTTTTTTTTTTTTTCATTTCAGGCTATTTTTTCTGGAGTTATCATGCCTGCCGTTTTGTTTCTAGAAGCAGAGATGGTCTGACATTCGCCATTACACCGGCAATGTTTGTGGCTCTGCGAAACAAAAAAAAATTGTTCGGAGCAATGCAGTGGACGTATAAATCATGAAAGTTTCTCAAGGATCCATTGTTGCATCCTCTTCAAAGTCATCTGACAAAATCACTCTTATTTTCAGTGTTATCGGACGCCCCCTGAAAGAAATGATGAAAAATGAAATTTTAACTTTATTCTGTATTATTTCGATATGCATTTCCGAACGGTAGAACGTAAATCAATTTAACATACATTTAATATAACAGAGTTGAACATACTATAGAAGGTTTTGTATTTTGTATATATACTTTAGTCGAGTGCGAAGCGCAAGACAAGTGATGAAAATGTATTCGTGAAAGTCGAGGGAGCTTCAACAAAAGGGAATGCATAATTACCAAATAGAAGTTGTCAGTGGCTTGGTATTTACTTCAAGTTGGTATATGTACAAATGTGATTAAATTACAAATACTGTGCGCGTACTTAACGGAGGTAATAAGAACTTTGTAATTATCAAGATTAAAACTTATTTAACTTTATTTCAATATTTTGAATAATATAATTCAATTTTAGATAAATGTATGCCGAATATGTGCCAAAACGTTTGTTGTTCGTTGAAGAAAAAGTTAATTTTTTTTTTTTGCGTTAAGTTCTTAAATTTTAAGTTTCTTCGAGAAACAGAAACGGCCAGATTTTGAGACACGTGTGCCATGTAGCTGGGTTGAAAACGACTATCGCCGACGGGAACATTCGATTTAGGACACGTCCGACAGATCGAATCCCAATGCCATCACGTAGGAGCATTTACATAGAATCCTGAGGGTAAGTTCGTTTGCCAAGATACCCTTCTACTGCTGCTGGAATGAACGAGACTTCTCCGCCTATGCGAACCTTTGAAACACGTCCACGGAGATACTTAACCATTTCCATAATTGGTACGTTAAATGTCATAATTAGTCTTATCGCTCAGCTTTTTCATCTCAGTTGAAATTATTCATATTTGAAGCTAACTCTACTAATGGAGCGAAACAAATTTATGTAAATATATAATATGTATAGAAATAGCAGGTAAAAGTAACCATTCAAGGAGAAACAGGCACAACGTATAGATCATATAATAATATCTGAAAAAAAGTTCTCAATCGAGATATGCGGCAGCGAATCGCAGCCAAGTATCGAACAATTAGTCCTTTACCATAATAACCCATTCCTAAATTCCCACATTACTTCCCGTTTCTCTACCTTCTCCACTCACCCTGTGACTAGTCTATTAATTTCCCTCCCCTTACTTTCCCGACATTCCCTTCACCAACCGCCGACACTCAGCCTACTTCTCGTCCTTAACTTTCCCTCACTTCCCCTACACCCTCTTCCCAAAGTTCCCATACGTACACTCCCCTGTTCACCCTTACCTCCCTACCAGCCCTCCCCATCACTTCCCTTACATGTCCTCACCACGTATCCCATTCGACGCCTACCCCACTCATCCTAACTACTACTTTCCCCGTCAATTCCCCTACTCCTCTTACTATAACTTTACCTACATCCTCTACCGCTATCCACTCTAGTTTCCCTCTCATACTTCCCCTAACTTTTCCTACATCGCCTCCCACACTTCCCCTCCTGGAAAAAAGTATGATGGACATACAAGACACATGATTAAGACCATCACTTTCCTACTACCCATCTCATCACCACCTAACATCCCCTTACATCACTTTCCTCCACCTTCTACCGACACTTTCCCTATTTCCTTCTTTCACTGCACCTCAATCCCCTTGAATATTATCTCATACGTCCCCTACCTTTCCTACCCTGACTCACCTACTTCCCCTCACCATGACTCAATCTAAGTTCCCTAATACATCTCCCCTCACTTCCCACTACTCTCCTCGTAGTCACATCCCCTACTATCACTTCTTCTACCCCCCTACTTCCACTCACCCTACTCCCCCTCCTTAACTTTCCTGAAAAACCCTTCCCACACTTCGAACACGTCCCCTGCCCTAGTTAAACTAACCTCCGTACTACCCCTTCCCTGAATTATTTCTACACCCCCTATCACTGCGTAAACTACTTTCATTCTGCAATGAGGAGGAATGGGGAAACAAACTACTGGTTATTAACTTTCCGTACATTAAATTGCAGTTATCTGTCAAGAAATCTTTTCCACCCCAAATCCTTTAAGTTGTACGGCCCAGTCACTTTGTATTGTGCCCGGAAAATGCTCTGTACATGCAAAATAGCAGTCTTATTTAAAATTGATGCTAGAGGCGACCTTTTTTCGATTTTTTAGCTTACATTTCTGTATTATAAGGTGACAAGTTTGCAAGTATTTTTAAACGAATTTAAAGTTATTTAAACAAGTATTAATTGTTGAAAAGTGGTATTTTTCCCGTAAATCGTAACATGTCAGTATTTTTTCGAATACACCATTTAGTTTATTATTAAAATATTGATTATTTCAGAAGTTATATCTAAATTGTTCACACAATCATTATTTTCTTGAAACACTTGTTATATTATTTTATGAAAGGTTCCTTTCTACTTGTGCTATAAATGATGCATATGAAGGTTCTGAGAGCCTCATGAAGTTCAACACGTATTTCTTGGGAGAAAAAAAACGTTTTTAGTAGATTTTATTCAGGAGCGCCAATGATAGTTGAATCAAGATGAAACACAACGTTTTCCGTCACAATTATCCATAGAATATGAATTAAAACTTATTTTTTGAATATCACTCGAAAGTTTTTGTGGGTTTTCAATACAAGTTGTTTATAATACGTAAAATACTACTTCTTTCTGATGATTGAATGTTTATGTAAATTGTTTGAACAATTTATTCTTGTTGTCAGCAATTTTCTCTTAGAATAAAGTTGAAAAGTCGCTGTTTTTTCTGAATTTTTAAACTTATTTTTAACTTTTTTATTTGAATAAGGTCATAAATAATTCAAGATAAGCAAAACATAATAACTTGAACAAACTTGTATTATTTTTAAGAATATTTTTTTTAATAATACTAGAAAGTTGCGTATTTTCTGAAATATTCAACAATTTATCCACTTTTCACTTAGAGCGAGGTGATAATTAAGGTACTTTAACGAAACTAATTGTTTGAACAAATTATTATTATTTCAGAGTATCTCCTACTATAATAATGCAGAATAGTTTCGGGTTTCTCTACATTTTCACCTTTTGATCCACTTTCTACTTAGAGCGAGGTAACAGTTATCTCAATGTATCCAAAATAATTGTTCAAACAAATAATTATTGTTTATTAAGTTCTTCTCTTAGATAATTTCTAGGAAGCTGTTTTTTAATTTTTGACTCTGCATTGGGTTTTTGATAATGAACAAATAACCATCCTAATGGGTATTCATCATATAATAAAAAAAGTTGTTCAAGGCAATAATAATTGTTTGAACAATTGAGGTATAATTTTTGATGATAAGTGACATGTTGTGAAGCGATTAAAGAACAAGAATTTTATTCACCTTCACAATAAAAAGTCAGAACTAAATTATTATTAACTGTTAAAACCTTTTATAATTTCATCAAGCAAAAAACTTATAAAATTCATTAAGTGGGTCATTAATTACAAAAATACGACCTTCTCATAATTTGAGGTGAAAAAAAATGGAAACAAACCTAAATTGTTCAAACAATTTAAAAATGCCTTGAATTTAAATTGACAACGAAGATAACAAATTTTAAAAATAATAATGGTTGTTTAAGCAATTTGAAAGCAACTAATAGTTGCTTTTTGCATTTGAAATCCCACGTTAATTTCGAAAGCCTGGGGGTATATCTTTGTATTGATCGACTTGAAATTTTTGGAGCACCCTATATATCAACTTACACGTATCACGAAAATCGGAATAGGTAGAGCCGGCACTAAGTAGTACAAGTCTGTTCTGACCAGACACATTAGTAGTAGTAGGATTAGTGAGGACAGTACGTACTGACAGCAGCAGTCGGGCAGTAGAATAAGATTACAGGGTCAGCCAGGTATAGGAGAAAGGTTCTGATTCAAATGATGTGAAATTTATTGAGTAGATAAATAGTATATTTGTAAGATCAGATCGTCTTCGAAATGGACAAAAAGGTATAAATAATTAAATGAGCAGTATAAAAAATAATGATAAGGGGCGAAATATCCCACGCATTAAGTCATTCAAAGAGTTTCAATAATAAACTTAAAAGTAGAAGGTGAAAATGATAAGATAATTCAGTATAAACCATCGCCTTCAGTTTCTCTTTTGTAGTGATTGCGATGATGATGCAGACATCTAGAGAAACAATCAACCTTCTAAAGCGATGCAATTACTAGGAGGTCTGTTCGGGAAGTATCCGACCTTGTTGTATACTAGTGGAAAGATTTAATGACGGTCAATGGTGATGATATTCTCTTGAAAGTACTTTCTGTTGGAAGCCACAACCTTCTTCCAGCGATCCTCCCATTTTCGGAAGTACAATTTTCGGATACATACTTCAGTTTAAGAAACAGCCAAAACTCACAGGGAGGCAGTTTAACCTGTATGGGGGCTGCCAATTTTGTGTAAGGCCGTGTTTCACCAGACCTTTCAACTGCTCAGTGGAAAAAATCTCATAAAAATTGTACCTAGATTATGAGAAAGCTTATTTTATTGCAGATCAATTAATGGAGGACTTAAAAAAAAAATTCCCGCTGCGCTGGCACATTCTTATCGCTGCGCTGCTCGATAATGTAACGTCTTCGCGCTGCGCGCTTGGCTTACATAGTTCTCAATATAATGCATATTCTAAAGCTTACTCGAAAATAATACTAAACTATCGAAACATCTACTATCAATCAAATCATTACATTTGTTTGGATTTCAGATTGAAAGAAAATTTAATATACACTCACTAATTTACACTCTAGAGTGAAAAAAAATTTGCAATCTATTTTTGGTCCATCCTAGTGTCCCATCGTATGTTTTAAATGTGATTAATTAAAATTCAACATTTGATTCATATTATTATAACTGAGCACAATGTATGTGCAATTAATATAAAACACAAAACAATATCTTTTCAAGATGCAATTAAAGAGTTTCGTTAAATTTTAGAAATAAAGTGGAGAGAACAATTTCCCATGAGGTGAAATCGGAAAGTAACAGAGATTGAGAATGACATATTGGTCTACCGTTACGAGAAAATATCGGTTGTCATATGTTTTAACTGAAAAAGTCAAAGGTCGTATTCAAGTTCTAATGGAATATATTATTTCTGGAACGGACCGATTTTATTAACGAGATTGAATAATCTCGTTCTCTTAAACTTTTAAGTAACCTACTTTAAACTTTATTGTTAACTCTTTTAATTATTCAGAGACAATCCATCAGGAATGACGTCCGTTGGATGGAATCAAATCCAGTATCATTGTTGTCAGAACCCAGGATTAATTAAATATGTGTTCTTCTTCATGTAATGTGTGCCAAATAAGTATTTAAAATTGCATTTCATACATTATAAGTATACTATTGTATATGCGGGATGATTTTTCGAGTGTACCCACCACTCGAAAATTTTAATCAGATAGAAACTTGAGCAACTTGTATTCCTTTTTTATGAGAATTTACGTAGGGAAAAAATGAGATTCAAGAAAAATATTTTCCAACGGGGAAGTGGTGAATTTTGTTGATTTTCCAGTTAATATTACCAACTATGAAAGGAAAGAATTATTTACCTATAAAAATGTACAAACTTGTGCATATTCATTATTATCCATCCTGATAATATCAATAATCAGCAGCACTAAGCACATATTTTAGACATCTTGATTTTTCTATACACCGCCGAAACAGAGTGACTTCTCATTTGCGAATGCATCCCATAAAAATCTGCCACGAAATACTATGAAGGGCGGCACAATGACCAGTTCCATAGACTCAAAAAACAGCATCCCCAGGTACTACGCCTTCAGACCAAGAAACCTGGATAACGATTGATTTCGATTGATACGTTCTTTGCCGGAGCACATTAGAAGAATAATTAAAATCAAAATATCAGATACCAGCTAGACTCTGGTCATTTAGAAACATTTTCAAGTGGTAGTTATTAAATCTTAAATACAAAATTAAAACCAGTTTAGCATTCTGCTTCGGAATTTCAATCTTACTGAAGACGACTTGAATTTCAATTCAACATGAAGAAAGTGAACAACCCACCCATAAAAGCCTTTGAAAATCCTTATTGTCAGCCATCATCACGGTCAACTAACAGCAAGAGAACTGAACCTACCTGTCAACCAATAACCACCTGCACCGGTACCTTCAGCAGCCGATTGAAAGGAAACCCCAGCGAGCTTGGAAAACCCGGTTTTAGAAATCTATGTACATATTCAGAAATTAACCATTCAACCCCAAACCCTTTTTCTCACCTAATTCAAAAGCATCTAGGAGAGATTGGGGCCAGGCCGTCACTTATTTAAAGTCGCTTTTTAATTTAACAAAAAAATTCTTTGAACACGTATTAGGCATTGTTGGATCGAGAATTTAGATGGCTATAAAATGTTGCTTTTAATTGTGAAGTATTATGCTTTACTTGTCAATTATTATTAGGGAAAAAGTGATGTGATGGAAAATCTGTTGAGCGAAAAATCGTGGGGCTAAGCGACAACCCCCTGCGACTTAGCCGACATTTGACTATAAAGTTCGAAGAGAGAAAAGGACAAATTTTTCTAAGTTTATCATTGTAGCTCACTAAATTCTCGATCCAACGTCTTGAGACCCCCTGAATCAGAAAAATCGATTTTTACAAAGCTGTCTATCTGCATGTCCTTATGTATGTCTGTCTGCATCATGTAGGCACGATGACGTACTCGGTGTCGACTTGTCCCCACGCGTCAATTTTATATATTGGTATCCGAAAAACACTAAAAATCATCGGCAAATCAAAATTTAACAACACATTCATGTTCAGCAACTTTATTTCACGTAAGGTGAACATACCTCAATTATAGTTAACGATAATGCACATCGAAAAACACAATTTTCCACAAGTGAAATAACTTTGTTAGAGGTCTTAGCTCAAAATTAAATAGAAGTCTAGATACATAATGGTAACGGTCTTCGTGGGTGATTTACTTTGCGAATTATAGTCGAATCATAGAATTTGGCAATATCAGTAGTTTCAGTTACCAAAACTTTTCTAGCGATTTCATCACCTTAAAAATCTTTTTTTTCTGCACCCATTTATAAACCTAAATGTACCTCGTTGTAATCTATTAGGGATTCTTCGATCAACCTTAGTAATTTTTTTACATAATTTGAAGTGATTAAGGGCATGTTAGGTATAAATTGGTGTATATCTCCTCGAATTTTATTTAAGTTTGTTTCCGTGGTTTTCATTCAATTTCAGTTTGTACATTAATTGTTTATTTTATTTGTTTTACTTAGATTATACTTAGTTTATACATTTTTTGTGTAGTACTTAGATCAGATTACTGTTTTAAGTGTTGTTATTAAACGGTCCCTTATCGAAAAGTTAGATCGTTGTTTAAATTTACAACTGAATTAAGTCTGAAAAAGTCGTAGAGAATCGGAAGAAGAAATATTTATATATTTTTTCTCAATCCTCAATTACATAATTCGATTATTTATTCCCGGATGTGAAGAAGCTTGGATTTAAACATCTTTTCCATGATTTATGAAAAAAGCATTATACAGTCAATACTAGCGAGATGTGAACTTGATCTTCTGATGTGATTGACATCTCAATTTCATATAATGCTTTCAGCTCTTTTATGTATGTAAATGGAGCTCCAGTGCGAAGAATGTGACCCTGCTATTTGCAGATTACGCGAAGGAATTCAAGTGTTGTGCGCCATGCAATGCCGCGCCTGTCGCACATTGCTGCCGTAAAGATGATTGTATGCAAGTACTTGAATTTTTCAGTGCACTCTCCTGATTTTCTTCCACGTGTGTGTGTATGTATATGTACATGTATATGGATAGTACTTGAGTTCTTTGATAACTCGAGATTTTATTTCCAAGATCCTAATGGGCATCATTAAATGCAACTTAATTGAGAATAAGTTGCAAATCTCGGAATAAATTCACTATAAGTTCATCCAATTTAACAATTCATTTGTTTTGACTTTTAATTTTTAATCTACGGCTTTTACAACCAATTAGATGAACATTTTTCCGAAAATGTTGTATTCCATTGATATATTCATGTTGAAAGCACCTTCCTCGAAGTTTAAGTCTAGAATGACCCCTCCGGCGCTGAACATCTAGAAGAATCACTCTGATTGAGTTGTCCCCTCGTCTTAGTTACACATGGGCCGCAAACAGCAGACACCTGTAGTAATCAACACTCTCTAGTTTAGTATATTATTTAGAATTCCCTCAATTCTCTGAATTCCTTAAATTCCTCAAATTCTCTGCATTCTCTTATATTCTGAATTTGATTCCAAGACTCGTGATCTTTTATCTCAGACAAATCTATCTCTCACCGATAGATTTAACATATTAAGTAAGAAGAATCTATGCCAATTTTATAAAACAAGATCATATGAGCAGCATAAAAATGTTTCATTTCTCCTTCCTTGATAATTTTCTGCTTATTTCTTAATCCTTGATTTAGCTAGATTCTCTGTATTCTTGCCATATTCTGAATTCCCCCAATCACACTAATTACCTGAATTTTTTGGAGTTGCATTGAATTCCTTTGAATTTTAGGGATTTCTCTGAATTCACTTGAATTCCGTGAATTCTTTCCATTCCCTAAATTCTCTTAATTCCCCAAATTCTCTGAATTCCCCGAATTCTCTTAATTCTCTGAATTCTCTAAATTTCTTCTAATTCCTTGTATCATTTGGAAGTCTACTTGATTCCTTGAATTCTGTTAATTCCCTGAATTAGCTGAATTCTCTAAAATAATCCAGTTGCGTCAATTATTGTAATTCCTCGTATATTATCAAATTCTTGAATTCCTCACATTCATATTGCGTTCTTCTAAATTTTTTGAAGTTCTTAGAATTCTATGTATTATTCAAAATTTCTTTTGAATTGCTTGGAATTCTACTAAACGCTTTCAGATTCTTTTGAAGACCTTAAGCTACCTTGAAATGTTGTGAATTTCTTGAACCCTCTGAATTCGCTTAATGTCCTGAATTCTCAACATTTTCTGATTTCTATGCATTCCCTAATTTCCTTGAATTCTATCACTTCCCTGACTTCTATGAATTCCCTAATTTTGATGAATACTATGAACTCCTTCAATCTTTCCAATTCTCGAAATTGGAAATAAACAATGCAAGGACTAGAGGAAATTTTTACTAATACAAGGAATTAAAAAGAATTGAAGGATTTAGGATAATTTAGGAAATTCAGAGAAAATCAGAAGAAGATAATATACTGAACCAAAGAGAATTGATTACTAAACCTGTCTGGCGTGTGCTGTGTAGTATATGTAATTAAAACAAGGGGTCAACTGAAAAAGCAGAGTGGTTTATTTAGACAAGCGACACTCGACAAACTGTGCATATAGCCTAGCTCGCCACTTTTCAAAACGGTAATGATTTATTTCAGTTCATTTCGAGATAAAAGATCAAAGGTCATTCAATTTTTTAAATAGGAAAAAAAAAATAATCTGACCAATCACACTTTTCTAACAAATTTTATAAAAATAGCAAATATCGTTGAATAAATTGAAGTAAATACTTATGCCCGTATTAAAAATAATCCTAATGTTATTCAGAGGCCACCCTGCAGATTGGAACACAAAAAAAGATTTTGTTCAGTATAAGACATTATACCATGGCTGCCAGTTAGTGTTTTTTTATTAATTTAATGCAAAAGTGTCATTCATTATTATTATGGATAGAAACTTTTCAATTGTATTTACTTGCACGAAAGGTAACACAACCTTTGACATAATCTTGATTTTCTTAAATCCTTTTCATCATCTATACACTCACATAACAAAAATACTAGAGTAAGAAAATTTTAAATAGGATCCTAAAGAGGAAATCATCTAACAGGTTATCTAATATTATCGAATTGTGGGACCTATTAGCTTGGATATCTGAAGTTTGAATAGTATATTGAACAGTTTACTACAAACTAAGTGAAGATTAGTTTATATATTTGGACCTTAAAATGATAAAACTACACGTAAATCATTTTTTTCTTCAAATAATTGATATATCATCTTTTTTTCGTTTAATGATCAAATAACGATTTGAAATTTTTTTAATTATAGTTATATAGAAGGTACAAAGCTCTTTGAGAAATGTGTGAACGCGATGAGAAGCATAGGGATAGGTGCTTTGAGACTGATCCGCTTCGCGTTTCGAACACAAAAGTGCGCAGGTCTCTCTCTCTCTCTCTCTTCCTGGTTCCTCTACCTCTCTTCATCTCATCGAATCCCTCTCTTGACCCTCCTTCGTTAACTCTTTTTATCTCCTTTTTTTCTCTATACGACTTCCTGTTTCCTTTTTAACATATGCTGAATGGTAGTCTCTGCTTAACTGAGGAATATAGCTACGTTATGATATTGGATTACAATCCAATATTATTACGTCAAATAAGATCCAAATCATCGCCCAGGTCAATACCGCTTTTCCAAGCAGAAAACGATAGAAAAAGGAACCGCGGATCGATATTTTAATTTAAAATGCAGTAAGGACTCACTTTTATTTGTCACGAACAACTTTTCGTTTTCAAATTGCTCATACATCCTTGCACCAATGTGATTTATAGGGTAAACAAATACTGATAACAAGTTGGTGATGTGACTTTCTTCAAGTTTATCATTGAATCTCTTCTTCCATTCCCCTCTTCACCATCACACCACACATCGAGAATCACACATCGCATATCACACAGGATGGCTGCGAATCAGGGAAAACCTGAAAATTAGGAAAAAGGCAGCGAATCTGGTTGCTCAGGCAATGTCAGGAATTTTTAAAACAAAATCTCAAAAGTCAGTGAATTCCTGTAAGAAGCAGTTTAGGGAAAAGGCAGGGAATTTCGTTATCCAGGGAAAGTCAGGCATTTTGAAAACAAAATTTCAGAAGACAGTGAATTTTTGTAAGAAGCAGTGTAATTTACTGTTAAGAATAATCAGGGCTGCCAAACAGTCACTTTTTTCGACTTTCATTGACCAATTAGAAAATCAGATATTCTTTCATGAATAATCCTGTTTTAATAAAATGCTTCCATTTAATTATTGACTTCGTTGCTATGTTTATTTGCCTACTCTTTGGATTTATGAAATTTAAAAATTGTTTGTCATTGAATAAATTATTTATAAATGTTGAATTGCAAAAAAATAATTTGCAGCTTTATTTATCGATTGTTTATATCTAGAAAGTAGTTTTCATTTAAGAACTAACTTTCAGGTGATTTTCGAAGTAAATTTTTCGCAGAAATCAAAGAGTTGTATTGATTGAAGAAAGTCACCCCATGCCCCACCCCCCACATAAGCCTTTGTAAAACTTAAATTCAAGAAAAAAACGTTCTTCTATACTTTTAACTTCAATCTGATAGAAGCTTTTTGAACAACACAAAAATTGCAATATCCTCTACAGCGCGTCCTCACCGTCCTGAAATCTGGCAAAAAAAAAAACTTTTCTTTTATTCTGATTTCAATGAGATGGGTCTCATTTCCTGCAACAGCATCTACTCCCAGTAGCATCTTGCCATGATTTATGAAACGATTTTTTTCAATGTTGAAACTGTGTGTCACAAGATTGAGCTAAGTAGTTATAGCACTATAGACTCGTGTGTCTTAAGTACATGGAGCCATACGAGAATTACTACCTCTTGCATTTTATCCACAACTCATCTCATGCGGGAAAGAAGTGGAGTGATTAGAAGGAAATAGAAGAGTGAGAAAATAAAGAAAAAAATAAAAAGAGAATAAAAAATGAACTCAACTTTGAGTGCGCATGTGTGCGTCCCAGAACTCACGATTTTATGGTCCGACGATACCAAGTACTAACGTTTCCGCATCCATGAGCTTACTCGACTCATGTACGCTTTAGGTGTATGCAGGTGCACACTGCACTTGCAAGTGGGCCTTTCTCTTCTGACTGTGTATTAAAGTCTTAAAAAAAGTCTTCATCCTAATTTTGTACGTTTCTTGAATCCTCAAAGCAATTTTTTATCGAATTTATTCACATTGCCCGATTGTTTTTTTTTTTCATGTATCTTTTTTTTCTTATTATCTAAATACCCCTCTTCTAGAAAAATTTAAAAACATTACGCGTTTACGCATTTTGGGAAATAAATTCAAAAAATTTGTTTATGCTAAATTATAAATAAAAAAGTTCGGAAATATGTGTCATCTCAGTTTTTTGTCCTGACATCCGAAATTTCTATTTTGAATTAAAACTAAAGAATAGATGATTATACCGTTTAAAATGCGCACTGAGATTGTTAATTTGATACTTGCGAAGATTTTTGTGTATTTCAAACTTCAAAATCGATTTGTCGAAGTTAATTCCAAATAGTGATAAGTATTGATCCCTATTTCTGTATCATATTTGTTATAAAATATCAAGACAACAACGACCTCAAGTAAAGCTTCCGTAGTCGTAGGCTCAAATTTAAAAAAAAATAATAATTAATTCTTACTGCTTATTTCTTCTTGAAGTTTACAAATTCTTCCGTTTTAACGAAGTAATTGAGAGAACAAATATCAAATACAAAATATCGTTTTGTCTTGCTTCTATTATACTTTCTACAACTCTCATATTTCTTATCCCTTCGGTTTCTCATCCAGATGATTGTTTGCTTGAAATTCACAATTTAAATAGGAAGAAGATTTTCCGCAAGGTTTCCAGTATTTTTCTTTGCTAATGGGTGTTCACTTTAACTTGAATTTTCTAAATTAAGCGAAAAAATACTGAGTACTTTTGTTTTCTAAGAGAACTCTTTAGAGCAATATTATTTCTAAACTTACTGTACTCTTCCTTATACAGAAAAACCTCATTTCATATTACGATCAGAAGGATCTGTGCTAAGGAATGAGAAAAAAGTCAATAAACATATAATGAAAGAGATTTATATGTTGCTTCTTAAATTAGCACAGTGGAGTTGGGGGTAACTTTTTCTCGCGACAAGTACCTTGAACAAAAGGCCTTGGTAAATTCCAGCTGCTTAATTGGAGAATTATTCTGGTTGTATGGTAAAAAGGGTACCTAATTGGTTTTTTTGTTAAATAATTCGTAGAATTAGACTAGATCCGATCATATGGGTTTCAGGGACCAAACATAACTCGAGCACAGGAATTTACTCGTGGAATTTATTTGTTGAAATGAGTTAGAATTGAGCCAAGATGGGTTCCAAAATTGGGGTCATATTGACTTATACTGAATTGAACTAGACTGACTCAGTTTGTCGAAGGTGATGATTTGAGTTCATCTTGGGACTGACAATCTTCAGAAATTGAGCTTGAGCCCAACTGACTGAGATTTATTATTGATGTTACAAGATTGTTAAGATTGTTGATGTTACCAGAAAGGGGAGATTATTATATTGCCCCTTGAATTGACACCCTGGAGTTGGAGGTAATAATAACCTGGGTTTCAGGGACTAAACAGAATTCAAGGAGCCAAAGCGAAAACTTATAGACTCAGGTTGAAACTGATTGACTCGAGTTGCCTGAAGTATTAACTGAAGAACAGAGATGTAGGTTTCCCGAAATTGACTTTCAGAATTGATTTTGGAAATTAGTTAGAATTGAACGAAGGTGGATCGCGGAACTGGGATCCGACTGACTGATTGAGGGTATTCAGAAATAGAGCTTGAACTGAACTGACTGGTCCATAAATGGGTCGCAGATTATATGGGACCATTTGTGACGTTGGCTCGTACCCCTACGTGATAGTGATCCTTGGTCCCACATCTGGTTAATAGAAATGTGAAATTTACCTTCAGTTATTCCTGGGCCGTTCTTTATTACCAATACATTTCAAATTGGTAATTCAGCGTATGGCATATTAAGAATCTTTTTGGCCATCATAAACTTTGGGTATCTTCTCCGATGCATGCAATTATTTTTAAACAATTTAAAGAACATTAAAAGGAAGCGTAAAGACTTTATTGAATGTGATCAAGACTAGAAAATTCGGATTCTCTGGTCAATTTTACAAAGAAATGTATAGACGAGTGTTCGCCTCTTGTGAATCCAGCATAAAGTTCCCATAATAAGAGCAAAAGTACCAAATTCCCTTCAATAATGCTTGCAAGGAATAAACTACTAATAATTTAAAACCATCTGAATTGTGTCGAAGCTTTTTTTCGTTATTCGGCATTATATTATTCTCAGAAGCCAAGAAATGTGTTTGCCTTCTGGCGTGTTTCAGCCTTCCAATTGCAGGAAAATACCAATGTAATGTAACCAAATGTCGTCAGTACATCACAACTCGTGAAATCAACTGTGCTACTTGGTCGGCTTTTTTGAGTGCTCTGGACTGCAACTCAACGCCAGGAGAACAACTGTACGCGGCAGCAAATGAAATTTCATGCGCTTTTGCATTAGCATGAATTAAAACTAACGTAATGCCACAAAGGACAAATTACATCCTCCCATCCTTTCTACCCATCCTTCCTTCCTTCCTTCCTTCCTCTTTCCTCTTGTCAGCATCCGCACACACGTTTCTCTTACTCCCTCCTCACCATCCTGCTCTCACCCTCTTGTACGTTGTCGGTCGTGTCAGAACGGGACGGAACGGAATGGGACGGTATAGGTCCTCTTCGCCGCTTAGTTGCATTCCTGCGTTCCCTCCTTCCTCCTCCCGCCCTGCCTTCACCCACACGACAGACAAGCCTTTTTGTTTGTCCCCTAATTAAGAATTTCCTTTTTAGCTCCTGTAGACGATAGTGGCGGAACCTTCGTACTTGGAATGAATTTTCTTCTACAATAATTAACCTGTTACATTTTCTCTTTTGTGTTGCACCTAAGCTAGAATATACGTTAATTGAGTTCCGGAAATGAAGAATTGCCTTATTATTCAAACAAATTGTGCCACAATTGAGATGAAGAAGAACCTGTAGCTTTATGTATATTAGTTTTCCTGAAATATATCACACATTTTTTTAAGATTGCAACAATGCAATTATTTCCTACAATTAAGCAAAATATTTCAGAAGATTTTAGGGCGAAATTCCTCAATTTTTCAAGATCAGGAAATTGAAAAAAAATCGGATCCGGATCATGTGACATGCGACAGGTCACATTGCGGAATGTCACATTCGCGATAAGTCACATGCGGCATCAATCATTCCGAAAAATTTAATGTCCAAAAAAATCATGAAAAATTTGTGGTGTGACTTACATCATTTATGTGATCGATCACAGGGGTGTCTTCCACGCCCTTCACTAGAAGTTTAGAAGAAGTACACGGAGACAAAAATCCGGCGTTTAGCGCAAGAGAGTTCAAGGCGCTAATGCATGGACTATTTAACAGGCGAATATCGCAGGCGTCTCTTGTTTTATTTCCAAGAGCTTCCACGGACTTTCTCGGTGAGACTCCTTGCGATTTGCTTTTAGACCACGCCATTTGCCTGTTGACACGTTCGCACCACTAAATGTTCGCAAGGAGACTCACCGAGAAAGTCCGTGGAGGCTCTTGGAAATTTTGCTCGCACTTTTAGAATTAATGCGTGACAAATGTTCACGCGCTAATCCCTACATTTTTCTCTCCGTGTAGGAGTGTGACCTGTTTCATTGCTGTGACTAATCACAGGCGTTCCGCAAATTTAATATCCCGCAATATGTCTTGTTGAAATGTGACATGCCGCTTGTCACTTCACCAGGCATCAAAAATTCCAGAAAGTTCGAAAGATATTTAGAAGTTTTGAAGAAATTAATGAACAATTTTGAACTTGAAACGATTTCAAGAACTTTTAAGCAAAATATAGATTTTTTATTGTTTCCAACAAATATTGAGAATCTTTTTAATAATTTTGAAAATTCTTTAGGGTAAAAGAAGCTTTGAAAAGAATCTTCCTGTGACTCCTGAAAAAATTGTTGAATAAAATTTAATAACATTCAAAACCATTCCAGCAGATTTCAAAAAATTTCGAAAAACAATTTGGAAGATTTTGACGAATTTTTTTTAATTTCGAAACAATTCACAAACATTTTAGGGAAAATTCGAATCTTTTTATAAAATATTTGAAGGGTTTGACAATTTATGAAAATTCAACCAAAATGTAGATTACAGAATGTGTCGAAATAACATTTTGAAGGTGAGAACAAGAATTTTCGATTGAAAAACATTTTTTGAAGGAAATTCTAACTAGAAGAATCAAATTTCGAGTTAAAATATTCAGACAACTGATTATTTAAACCATATTTTTTGTCGAATAAACACAGTTATTTTTCATTTCGAATAACCCTCAATAGAAAATGGGCTCGAAAAGGGTGACGAGCATGAACGAACTCGCGCTTGAATTCTTTGAATTTCCAAAGAATTTGTCAAGTGTTCCGAAGAATCCAAGGTTTATTCGAACAAGTTTCAAAACCCATTCTCGACACAGTATGCCAGTGACTTTATTATTTAGTTCAGGATATTTGTCGTGTTTGTGAATTTTGAGTTCTTATAAATGAAAAGCTAAATTCTGGCGGTTATATTCAGGCACAATTGAGAAGTTTGGCGAATATAAATAATCGCAGTTCGCGAAGTCTTGGAATTGTGATAGATGGGCGACCCTGTCTTTTCGACGTAAAGTTATAGAAATGTTAAAATTATGATCGAATGGACTGGATATGCCTGTTATATTTACTGAAATATTTGAGCTCGTCCAATAACGAGCATGTGACTCATGAATTAATTGCCCCGCAAATGTGGGAGGAATTTGTTTTTTGATAGAAAGAGTTCAATCTTCCGAACACGATCTCGATGGTACGGCTCGGTGTCCAGAAGAATAAGAGAGCGGTAACAAAAAAATACTCGCTCTCTTCAAAGGAAAAATAAAAACACACCACAAGGTAGTGAAAAACATAAACAATTTCAAAAATTTCAAAGACCTACCACAGTCAACCTACACTGTAAAAAATTCGGGAAGTTTCCTCACTTTTCATTAGGGAAAATTCCGCAATTTCATTGGAAAAATAATTTTGCTGAAGATTTCGGGAAATTCCCCTAAAAGTTCTCATAATTCACTAATAAATTCGGTAAAATTCCCTGAAATTGAGGAAATTGGATAATACCTACAATTTTTAAGAAAATGTCTCTAAACATATGGTAATTTATACAAAAGTTTGGGCATATTTCCTACAATTCGGAAAATTGAATTATTTCTACTAGATGTAGGGATTTGTTCCAAAAATAATGCTTTATTTTCCACGTAGATTATGTAAATTTTACAAAAATTCTTCAAGTATTACCGTATGTTCAGGAAAATATTTCGCCCTAAAATAATTGATAGACTAGCACAATATTTTGAATAATTTTACACATTTTTTTGAGAAAAGATTTCTGAATGTTATAGTCATCTCAAATATTTCTTTTCATAAATTGATGTTGTTCGCGTCAGAATGTAATTAATGATTTGCATGTTACATGCAAAAAAATGTATTGATCGTTTCTAATTGAATTTTTTTTCAGTGCTTTCCTTTTAATGAGCATTAATATTTGAATCTTGCTGGTCTGAACTGATAGTTCGTGAGAAAATCCGTCAGGGCGCAACGTGCCGCCTCTCTCGCAAAAGAAATGACGCGTCGAGTGTTTGAGAGAGCAGTCTACGCGACATACGGGCGGTTGTCGCAGTACCTGCACGCTCGCAGTTGACGATATCAAAGAATGCTAGGGCTGACAGAAGTTGTGAAGCGTTACACGTTTGGGCATTATTACGCAATCTGAGAAAAATTTCACACGGCAAATAGATAAAGTGAGGTTTACGTGTAGAAAAAAGCCCAAGCGTGTGAAAAAACCATCACAAGATCTGAGGAGTTATTTCAGATGATAAGAATATAAGTGTAAAGAGGAAGAGAGGAATGAGTTAATTGGGGTCAAAAGAGAAAATTGCTGCCTAGTCAGAGACGTGAGGTCGGGACGCTGCCAAGATATGTCTCAACGACTGCCCGACCCCTTGCACCAACCGAGGAGACTTATTTCATACGAAAGCCTTTTGGCATCGAATACTTGCGAAGAGGATCGTAGTTATATTTCCTCAGGGAGGAAATATGTTTAAATGGTGATAATGATGTAGATTCGTGAAATGTGGTAGCATTTTTCTAAATATAATCTAAAATGTATGGTAGTTGAAATTCTTTATATAAGAAATAGTTTTTTCTGTATATCTGGATGTTTAGGCTCCGTGTTTCCAGTTATCCCGCATTGAAATATCACTGGCCGCTGATGGTGGAGTGAGACATGTCTTACTGGTTCTGGTAGTTGATGTTACAGTGGCGGCTTCTGCTCGCCCAGGAAAAACTAAGTGTGAATCTAACGCTAATTTCAGTGTACCATTTTCCTGCAACAAAAATTAGACTTGATAGTATGAACGGAAATACTACAAAAGGTATCGTTTTCCTCGGACTTGGGTACGGAACGTCAGCTGCTGTCAATTGTTCTTACAGTGCTGCGGCAAAAACAATAGACGATAGTTTCCTACTTGAATTTCGACCGAGATGGAACCCCATCTTAGAATAAGTTGCAACAAAATTTAGACCAGAGTTTTTACTGTGCGCCAACCGGCTCACTGGATCGATCTGAAATAAGATAAAAAATACCACTGGAAAAGTTCAAGTTATTTGATCTCTAATCGAGGAACTATATCTGTCTGAGAAGATAGACAGGTTTCAACATTTTCGAAGAATGATCCTATTAAAGTCAGTGCAATTTTTTCGGATTCTTAAACCAAGTGCAACTTAGAGACGAGGCCAGATTATTGGTACAAGGTTGGCCAACTTCACGATTTGACCGTACTAGTTTTCTGTGAAGTATCTAAGGAAGCGATCTTTTTCTGAGTATATTCGCGTAGCCCAAGGAAAGGCAATAACCTGATATGACCCGTGAGAAGCTGGCTTTGGTCGTTGCGGCGCGGCGTGCAGCGGCAGCAGCTCTAACACTACCACTAGCACCAGGCAGCTCTTTCTTTTCTTCTTTTTCCTAGATGCGGGTGGTCTACTAGGGCAACGAAGAGAAAAGGAGACGAGAGAAAAGAACGGTTTTATTCTCGCCGATCCGAGGAACTACTGGACGCGCACGTATATCGCGCTATCGGGATGATGTACGACCGATTTATCACCCTACCTCCCAGGTTTCGTATTATACATGCCATACCGCTCCGAAATTTCGCAGGACGTTCGAAGCGTCGCGTCGCGAACGATAACAGAGCTCTGCAAGCGATAAATCTGCAGCTCGTCCGTCGTAAACCCTTCCATGGAGATAATTAAATTATTATCATGTGCTCAACTGTCACGTTCTCTTCTTAGAGTATATTACTCATTTATTTTTATGATTTGTTGTGCAAACTACGTATATATGACCTTAATCAAAATTGGTTGAGAATCTATGTACTTTTAGGCCGTATTTTATGTTAACCCTTACAAGCACGGTGAGATATTTATTATCCCACATAGATTGTCATCATATTTATAATATTTCAAGTTGTTTCTTCTCGATTTTGTTGATTCTTCTTGTGAATTTACTATAACAACATGTTAGAGAATTGAAAATTACACTTAATTATCTGAAATTTTAGGTGAATTTGTTAGTACTAATAAACAAATACCAAAAAAGTCACTTTTTGTAAGAAAAATTCATTATTTCCAGAAGTTTTTGTCGTATTTGCATAAAACTTGCTATATCCAGTTTTTGAGGGTTGCTGATTTCAAATCTGTTATCAGATTTATAGAATTCAATATGGCGGATCCAATATGATGGATCAAATTTGTGAAATTAAATCTGATTGTGACTGTAGATTTAGTATTCTGATATGACTAGTATATAGAGTTTTTTGGGATTTTTTTTTTCAAGATTGCTGATTCAATATGGCAGAAGTGTTTTAAAAAAATTAATGGATTTTCATGAAACATGGCATCTATGGTTTTTTCGTGTTCCTGATTACGAATCTGAAGTCGTTTTTCACAAATTCATAATTGAAGATCGAATATGTCGAATGAAACTAGTGAATCATCAAAGATGCAACTTTTATACTAAACTACATTTTTCACAGCCAAATTGAAATTGAAATTTCTTATTTTAACCTAACTTTTAAAACTAACAACCCCGCCAACTCCTAGACGCCAAGTTCCATGAAAATCCAACAATTTTTAGAAAACTCGTCCACCATATTCAATCCGTCATTTTGAATTCTGCAAATTTCGCTCCCGATTCGTAGTCAGCGACTCCAAAAACCACTGAGTCACAAGTTTTATGAAAATCTAACTTTTTTCAACATTTTCCCACCATGTTTAATCCGCCATTTTGAATTTATGAAATCTGACATCAGATTCGTTATCAGAGACTCCAAAACCCCCCAGATGCCAAGTTTCATGAAAATGAATTTTTTTCAATCGCCCGCCATTTTGAATTTTCAAAAACTGACTTCAGATTCGTAATCAGAGACCTCAAAAAACCCCGGATGTCAAGTTTCATGCAAATCCATCATTTTCTGAAAATTCGTGCGCCATATTCGATCCGCCATTCTGAATTTTCGAAAACTGCTTTCAGATACGCGATCAGAGATCCCAAAACCGCGCAGATGCCAAGTTCCATGAAAATTGATTAATTTTATGAAAACTCATCCGCCATATTCGATCCGCCATTTGGAATTTTCCAAATCTGACTTCACATTTGTTATCGGAGGCCCCAAAACCCCCTCGATGCCAAGTTTTATAAAAATCCATCAATTTTGTGAAAACTTGTCCGCCACATTGGATTCACCATAGTTTCTTCAATCATTCAACGAAATTTTAGCGTTAGAAAATGAGTCCGAAAATTAGGGGCCATCCAGATATCAGTTTTTAACGAATTCTTAAACAATATTTGAACATTCAATCGAAAATTTAAGTTTGTAATCAAAAAGACAAATTTTTCGACATTTGAATTTTCAACGAAAATGATTATTTTTAGCCTATAAAGGTGAATTTTCAGCCAAGAGATATGACTTTTCCACCAAAAAAGATGAAGTTTTGATCCAAAAGTACGAATTTTTAACAAAGCAGTTGAATTTTTGACAAAAAAGGGTAATTTTATCAAATTTGTTGAATTATCCACATATAAATGATGCATTTGGAAACAAATGACAGAATTTTCAAATAAAAAAAAATAAGGTTGGATCAAAACCAGTTGATTTTTCAATAAAAATATTCATTTTCAACAACCAAATATATTTTTTCTGTCGTGAAAGTTGAATTTTCAAGCAAAAAATACGAATTTCTTAGAAAAGAGCTTAATTTTTAACCCGAAAGTTTGAATTTTCATCAAAATGTTAATTTTCAAGAAACTCAGATGTTTTTTCTACCATAAAAGATTTTTGGTTGGAAATTCATTTCTTTGGTTGAATGTTCAACTATTTGGTTGAAAAAAGATCTTTTTTTATCAAAAATTCATCTACTTGGGTAAAAGTTGAACTACTTTTTTGAAAATATAACTATTTTGTTGAAAATTATCTTCTTTTGCTGAAAATTCCTATTTTCTGGTTAAAAATTCAATTTTTGTACAGAAAATTCAACTTTTGGATTTAGGGTTCAGCAATTTAGGTGAACTTTTTTTTCCATGACTGAAAAATCTTTATTTGTTGAAAATGCGTCTTCTTGATTCTGAAGTTAATTTTTTCTAATGAAATTTTCATATTTTTTGGTTGAAATATTAACTATTACACTTTCTTGTTAGGAACTGATTTGCTTTGTCGAAAATTTAATTATTTCACTAAAAACTTAAGTATTTCTTGAAAAAGTGACCTTTCATAGTGGAGAAGTCTTTTTTTGTTGAAATAAACAAATGAATTTGAGAATTTCAAATTCGTGTCCAAATTATTGTTTTATTCCGTTTGTGAAAGATACTATGTAAAAATGTTACAAAATTAAAATCCTGATATTTGAATGCTAATGGTCAGGGAAAATAAAAAATTGCTTGAGGCGAAATCATACTAAAAATTTTCATTTCTTTCAAGTCTCATATCATAAGCTTCGGTATGTTATGTGGGGGGGGAGTGCGTAATTTGACCCGATTACGTAACATTTTTAATTTCTGAATTTTCTGCACCATCAAATTTGTACATCAAATTTCATAAAGAAATAATTATAACTGATCATCAACTTTATTTCTTAATGTTTCTAAACATTATCGATGGAAAAAGACATTTAAATTGTAAATGATTGTTTAATAATGGAAAATAATTATGATCTTACCATTTCGCAACCACACTATAAATTGTAAACTTTCTCATATTTTCGAAGACACAAGAAAAATTAAATTATGGGCACAAACTTTTTTTCAAGAATTCAGAAAAAGTTACAAGCTTTTAAATAATTATGAAAGATTTGAGGTGTCTAAATTTTGTTTCAAAATTTTCGGAAAATGTTATATGGTATACGTCTTATTTTGAAAGAATAATTTCAAGTTTGCAGATTTCAAGATATGTGGAAAAAGAAAATGAAAGATTTTGAAAAAAATTTTTCAATTTTGCAGGATATACAAAGTTTTAGATAAACAGAATTTTCAGGATGTCAAGAGAATGAAAAAAATGTTTTTAAGGCTCATGGGAAAATTTTTAATGATTATTATGCAATTAATTCTAAGAGAACATTGGAAAAAGATCACAAAAAATGTTTAATTATTTGCTAAAGTTTTTAAAAAGTGTGTAAAATATTTTAAAGCCAAATTTTGCAATTTTGCCATATTAAAAAATTTTGAAAGAAATTTGAGAAAGTTTAAGAGATATTCAGAAGTTTTTAAACGATTCAAAAATAAAAATGTGAAAGATTTATAGGCAATTTTTATAATTTTGCAGAAATTTGAAAAAATACAGGAAAAATTTGGATAATTTTCAAAGATTATTAGAAGGTCTGACAAGATTAAAAGAAGAATTTTCTTAATATTCGTGTGAAAGTTTGTAATCATTTTGTTTATTTTATTTTAAAATAAAATTTAAGAGAAAATTAAAAAAGGTTTTTAAGCATATCAAACGATTTCCTAAAATTTTGAAGAAGAGTGTAGAAAATTTTAAAGCAAAATATTTCAATTTGGTGAGATTAAAAAATTAAAAAATTGAGAATTCTGGGAAATTCCAGAAATATTTAGTCGCATTGAAGAGATTTAAGGAGAAGTTCAAACTTTCAAAGATTCTTAGAAATTTAGATTTTGAAAAAGGTAAAAAAAAATGAACAACAGAATTAACAAATTTTCTGAAAGTTTCTGGGAGAATTTAGAAGACTAGAAGGCGATTCTCTTAATTTTGAATGATTGTTTAACCATTTGAGAGAAGTTCGAGTCAGTTAAAAATATTTTCAGGAATTTAAGACGTTTCAAATAGATCAAAAATATCTAAAAATTTGGAAACGTTTCCGAAAATTTATAAAATATTTCTTGATTTCTTCCGAACTTTTAAAAGTCCTACACATTTTTCAAGAAGACTAAAATTTTTCGGAATGTTTTGTCAAATCCTACAAAATAAAAAAATTTCTTCCAAATCTTCTAGATTCTTTCCTGACCCGTTTGAAATATTCAAAAATCTTTTTTTAATTTTCTCAAAAATCTTATGAAAATTATATTGATATAAATTCTAAAACAAACTTATAATACTTATATTCTTGTTCTCAATTCTCGGAATTCAATTTCAACTCGAAACAAAGTGTTGAAAAACTTGTAATAAATAAATATTTATTTGACATTTTGACTGGTATAGAAGCTCGAATTTTCAATAGATTTGCTATACAAAATATTATGCATTACTCGGAATGTAACACAACGATCGCAACTCGTGCAGATTTCACAACTTCACAATCGCTGCAATCGCTGTGTTTTATTCCTTGTAATGCAACATACTATTGGTACTATAATTTGTAATTACTCTAGGGAGGGAAGCGTTAATTCGATCAGGGATCAAGAAGTGAGATATTGTTCTAGAGAATGAAGCTTCATTTAAGGAGAACATTCTTTATAAAAAAAAAAAAAAAATAAGAAATCATGAAAAAGTAGAACAAGCGAAGCGATCTCCGAGCGTCTGCTTCAAAACTTTCCGCCTACGTAACTTTGTGCCGTATACTGCGCTTAATGAATATAAATTATGAACGTTGAGAGTAGCCAGTGCTCTTGAGCAGTTTCCGGGATAATTCAAAGACTCGTCCAGAGCTAATTGTGAAGTTTGATTGTTCGTCTTGAAGTAAGATTTTTTTAACTAACAGAACTTTTCATGTATTGAATCCCATATTATATTATTTGAATTTTCAACCAAATTGATGAATTTTCATATAAAATGTGAATCTTCAACTGGAATGGATGAATTTCGAACCAAAAAGGTAAACTTTTGACGAAAGGGTTTGATTTTCAACCAAGTGGTTTCAACATGCAACAAAAAGATGAATATTCAATTAATATGATGATTTAATTAAAATGGAATATTTACATTTTTAACCAAAAAGATGAATTTTTCACCAAAAAGACGAATTTTCAAACAATAAGTATGATTTTTCACCAAAAAGACGATTTAAAAGAAAAATACATGAATTTTAAACGAAATAGTTAAATTTTCAACTGAGAAAGACAAACTTCCAACCAAGTAGTTGACTGTTTGAACTAAAAAAGAACAATTTTCGACTCAAAATGAAACAGTTGAATTTACATTATAAGAAAATCAATTTTCAATAAAACTGATAAATTTTCCAGTAAAAAGATGAATCTTCAATTGGACCAGTTAAATTTCGAACCAAAAATATAAATTTTCCAATAAAATGATGAATCTTTAACTAGAATAGTTGAGTTTTCAATCAAAAATTTTGAAAAATTCTATCAAAAGAGAAATAAATGTTCAACAATTGTAAATTTTCAATTAGAATGATGAATCCGTAAATGAAACAGTTAAATGTTTCAACTGAAAAGATTAATTTTCGACTAAATCCAGTTACATATCCAGTTTAAGAAAAAACATTAATTATCAGCAGCAGAAAGAAAGAATTTTCAACAAAATAAGTTATTTTTCAACCAACAATATGAATTTTTCGTTAAAATAATGGTACTCTAACTGAAAAATAATAATTTCTAAGAGAAGATTTCAACTTTTAGCCAAGTAATCAAATTCTTACAGAATGGAATAGTTAAATTTTTAGGTATACAAATAAATTTTCTATGAAAAAAAAAACAAATTTTCAGCCAGAGTGATGAATTTTCCACTAAAATTATGAACCTTCAACTGAAACGGATGAATTGCAAACAAGAAAGAATTATTTCTACCAAAAAAGACAAATTTTTAACAAAATACATGAATTTTCAACTAAAAAAGATAAATGTTCAACCAAAAATTGAATAGTTAGATTATCGGTTGAAAAAATCAAAGTTCAACCAAATAGATGAATTTTTAATGAAAATTATGAAATGTTCAATTCGACTAGTAACGTTTCCAGTTTTAAAAAATTTCAATAAATGAAATTAATTGTCAAATAAACAGTCACATTTTCCAACGAAGTGATGAATTTTTAAGTAAAATGATGAATCTTGAACTAAAGTAATTAAATTTCGAACCAAAAATGATCAAGTGGAAAAGTTATATTTTCAGTTTAAACAAAATTAATCCTCAGTCAAAAAGAATCCGAATTTTTGCTGAATAAACAAAACATATGAATTTGCAGCCAGATGCTTGAATTTTGAGCCAAGAACGACCAATGTTTAACCAAAAATAGAATTGTTGAACCTTAAACCAAAAAGACAAATTTTCTGTACAAAAATTGAATTTTCATACAAAAAATAGGAATTTTCAACAACAAAAAATTATTTTCTACAAAATAGTTGAATTTTCAACCAAAGATATAAAACTTTTGTTTGAAAAAGAATAATATTTCAACTCAGTAGTTCAACTTTCACCCACGCAGTTGAACTTTTAATTAAAAAATATCTGTTTTTAGCGAAATACTTTAACAATTATCCAAAGAGATAAATTTTCAACAAAAAATATGAATCTTGAAAAAAATGTTTTTTTTTAACAAAGTGATTTAAATAAAATTTTCAATCAAAATGCCTGATTCCTAAAGCAGAGAAGATTAATTTTCAAGCAAAAAGTTGCATTTTTGTACAAGAAAGATGAAATTTCTACAAAAACAGACGAATTTTCTACTACAACAGATGAATTAGAAAAAAAAATTAGAATTTCATCTAAAACAAGATTCCAATCAAACTTCTCAACATCACAATCTGAATTTTCTCAAAAGATGAATTTTTGACCATAAAGGATAACTTTTAAAAAAATTTTCAAATTTTCAAACAAACAGTTGCATGTTTATTCAAGAGGGATTTTCGAAAAATTGAACTATACTAATAACTTTTATTTTTAACCCACCCTTACCCCCCCCCCCCCTCCCACAGCGTCCCAAATATGACCCCAAATTTAAAAAAATATATTTTTACGTGTTATTGTTACTTTCTAGCAATTTCCGTCGTCTTTTTCATACAAATAATTACTAATGGACACATTGAATGTTTCCGATGACTTTTTAAACAATTTTTAATCGTTTAAACAAATTTTACTTATTTAAATAATTATTTATTCCCAAGAAATGTGAAAAATAATTGTATTTTCTGATTGAAAATTCAAATTTTTATCGCACATAAAATAATCAAGAATTGAAAATTGACAAAAATTGTGCACCCAAAAAAGATTTACAAATTCTTTTTTCATAATTTATAGAAAGGACGAGTGGATTTTCTTTCAATGCTAAGAGATAAGTTAATGAAAAAAAATTAACTCTGAATAAACGATACAAACTACAATGACATTGTATGTAACAACATTTTTCGGCTGAAGTATATCTACTTTGCTTCGAACTACTTAACACTAAGATGCATATTTTTAGTTTGAATTGTAAAAAATAACATTGAAAATCAAAAAATTAAATTTTCGAAAAAACGACACATGTTGCAATAAAATGTTAATTAATTTTTTTTTTTTCATAGGACATGCACTTCTTTAATTACAAAAATAAAGCAACGGAAATACATATGTTTCAACACCAATGCAAATAATGAATTGTAAAACTAATCAATTTATTAAAATGATACATTTTTCAGGGCGGCTGAAAATAAAAAATAGTGCAAAATACGGAGCAAATATTTTGCAATGTCTGAATAAGCAGTACCAGACCGAGGTACATTAATAAATATAATATACATTAAGTATAATAGCATTGGACATTATGTGGGATGCACGAGTTACATGATGAGAATAAGTTCGTTAAAGCCAAAGGAGCTTTAACAAAAGAGAATTCCCAATCACCAAATGACAGTTGACGATGCTTTGATCTTTAATTTTAAACGGCCTGTGCACAAATGTGGCGAAAATACTGAGAGCAAACGCAAAGCGCGAGGTAAATACATTATCGAGCGTGAAGCGCGAGAATCAACAGTTGCGTGCCCTAAGATGGGAATGTGCCCGCGCTACGGGCAGATTTTTTAAACTAAAAAGACAAGTTGTCAAAATATTAGTTACAATTTCACGCAAAAAGTTTCCAGTCGACATTTCAGCTCTAAAATATTAATTTTAAACAAGTAAATTTTCTACGAAATATTTGAATTTTCGACCAAAAAGCATGATTTTTAAACAAAATTGTTGAGTTTTGGAAAAAATAATAAATACAAGGCAAATCAATTAATGAGATGAATATTATATCATGGTTACCGTAAAACTTCATTTTAAAAATTCCGTAAGTTTTTGCTACCAATTTTTCATTTTCCCTGACCTATAATAATTATAGACCAGAATCTTGAATTTTTAACGTTATCGTCCTAGAATCTTTCATGAACGGAATCAAACAATTTCAAATTAAAACTGAAAATTTTCAAATTTATTCTGCTTGACAGTTATTCAGTGTTATAGAAATTCCCTCTTTTTTGCAAGATTTTTTTCTAAATGCCTGACTTTTCCCTGACCAATAAAATTTACTGACTTTTATACAATTAAATTTAACTTCATACTTAGAAAATATGGTGAATTATTTTCGAAGGACAAAGAAAGGCTTTAATAAATTTGATTGGTATTCTATATTTCAATTTAAAATTAATAGAGATTACATTTCACTTATCAATAAAAATGGATTTAAAGAAACTTAAATCAATCTTCAAAATAAAACAATCTTAAACCATTCTTAGATTCTGAATAAAAAATGTCAATTTATGTTTAAAAGACTTCTAGGTCTGTTTGTAAGTTTTAATCCATTTGCTTCTCTTAGAAGAACTATTGTATATTTCATGAATTCACTCTTCAATAATGCTACTGATTAAACGAAGAGTATATTGAATTATAATTACGACATCGACCTGATTATGAAAGCTTTTTATATCAGCTGCTAATTAGGTTGTCTCCATGTGTTTTATAAATCAATCATGATAACTAACTGAATTTGTATTTTTATTTTCAATATTAAATTGATGAAGGTATTTACGAATTTGTCAAACTTATTCGAGGGAACAATAATAATAGCGTTTATAAATAATCGGTACAAAACTTGCATTATTAAAAGCTCTATTTTCAACGACCTCCAGAAGTGAATGTATTATTAAAATCCGTCCTAGTTGCAATAAGGATGTCATTTTTCTTATTTCATTTAATTTGAAATTTAGAATTCATCTTTCGTCTACACAATCCCATGCAAGATATATCGGAAAATTATCAAACATCCATACTTCATCTAGTGAAACAATATAATATATATTTGGAACTTCAGTAGGGGAGAGTGGTGCAGGTTCGATCACTTTTTTCTTGGAACAAAGTTTTTTCTAAGAAATTGAACTATTGTTTTTATGTGTTTGTAGTCAAACGAAAGAGTAAACATCCCTCAACATTATACATAATCGATATATATATATTTTTCATCAAACTTTTGAATAATTAATTTTTAATAACATTTACGATAATGTCTCGTTTGATCGAAGAAGTCAGTGGAGCAAGTTCGATCAATGTACAAATCACCAAGGAATAGTGAGGAGTAATATCCCTGTAAGTGGGGAGTGGGACGAGCGACGTCCGAGAATTCGTTAATGCTTGCCACGAATGAAAACTCGTATGCTGGCCCGTGCACATGCGCACTGGCGGTTGCCATGCCAACGATGTCAACACGCGTTTCAAGTTTCGAACTTGTGTATTCAACGAACATAAACAAACGAACATAATGTTACTTGTAATATTACTGTAATATAAGTAGCGTAAGGAATTTTTTGAATTTTACTTGCTTGACGAATGCTATATCCCTATTCAAAATGGAGACGCAATGCTGCTTTCATGCTTTCAACGCTCGTTGAGGCACGATTAGTTTTTCTCCTATAATTCCGCACCATACAGAAAATCTGTGAATGAACTGAAATAATTTTCGAAAATTGCTTCATTTGTTACAGAACTTTTTAAAAATATTTCAGGTTGAAAATTACATTAGATAGCTGAATATATAACTACAAAATGAAATGTGAATTAGTAATAATAGTCGATTGTAAATATCAAACAATGATATTGTCCTTACATTTCATTTTTATCAAATGCGAAATCAATAACATGACATAATAATGCGAAAAATGAGTAATAAACAATCAAATAAATAAAGCATCTACTACATACAAGTTGATCGAACTTGCCCTACAAACATTGATCGAACCTGCCCCACAAGTGATGAACAAATTGCCAATACGCTTAGAAATTGAAATAACCATTTTTTGCAAGAAGGTTATTTTATTTAATCCAAGATACTGGTGCGATATGGCAAACTACTTAGTGAAACTTCTCGAAGAGCAATTTTTTCACATCTTCCAACCATAGCCGCTATAATTGTAGAGAAGATTTTTTTATTGGCATTAGGGTCGATAATGTTTGTCTGTTTTGTGTTCTAAAATTAATTTTTGAGACGATATATATATATATATTTTAAAGTGAATTTAAGTTAGGTTTTCTATGTTTCGTCCCGGACTGACTTACTGGACTCGTCAGTAAGGTTATGTGAATCAGTTCTAGCTTATACATTTTAATTGATCTAAATTCATTGTAAGAAGACAAAAACAAATAAATACTGTTAGAAATTAATTTTTCGGAATCTATCAACCGGCTTTCCAAATAGAGAAAGGAAAACGTACAGAAACTTGTCGAGAATTGAACTTTTGGTACATACTTTTTCAGTGGGGTGACGGACAACTTTGCACGTAGCAACTTTGCACGTGCCCAACTGTGCACGTCGATGGCCGGACGGACAACTGTGCACGTCCATCTGTGCACGTTCATGACCACAGGAGCCCATCTGTGCACGTCGAAATTTCGACGTGTACAGTTGTCATTTGGACAACTGTGCACGTGCACAGATGGTACTTGGAGAACTGTGCACGTCGAAATTTAGACGTGCACAGATGGACTCTTGTGCACTTTGCCGTGCACAGATGTCACTTTCCTAACTGTGCACGTGCACAGATGTCACTTGCCCAACTGTGCACGTGCACAGATGTCCCTTGTCCAACTGTGCACGTGCACAGATTTCACTTGCCCAACTGTGCACGTGCACAGATGTCACTTGCCCAACTGTGCACGTGCACAGATGTCCCTTTCCCAACTGTGCACGTGCACGGATGTCACTTGCCCAACTGTGCACGTTTATCTCCTTACGTAAGGGTTGTACTTAAGTAATTCAGAGAGTTCAAGGAATTCAGAGAATTCAGGGAATTCAGAGAATTCAGGTTATTCAGATAATTCAGGGAATTGCGAGAATTCAAGAAATTCAGAGAATTCTAGACATTCAGCAAATTTAAATGCATTCCGCGAATTCTAGAAATTCAGCGAATTCAAGGAATTCAACGAATTCAACAAATTCAAGGAATTCAGAGAATTCAACAAATTTAACGTATTCAAGGAATTCAGAGGAAGCAAGGCATTTAGCGAATTGGAGGCATTCAGCGAATTGAAGGAATTCAGAGAATTAAAGGAATTCAGAGAATTCAGAGAATCCGAAGAATTCACAGAATTCAAGGAATTCAGAGAGTTCAAGGATTCAGAGAAGTCAAAGAATTCAGAAAATTCCAAGAATTCTGAGAATTCTGAAAATTCGAAGAATTCAGTCCATTCAAAGATTCAGAGAATACAAGGAATTCACAAAATTCAAGGATTCAGATAATTCAGAGGATTCCGAGAATTCAGAGAATACAAGGAATTCAGAGAATTCAAGGAATTCAGAGAATTTAAGTAATTCAGAGAGTTCAAGGAATTCAGAGAATTCAAGGATTCTGGGAACTCAAGGATTCAGAGAATTCAAGGAGTTAAGAGAATTCAAGGAATTCAGAGAATTTAAGTAATTCAGAGAGTTGAAGGAATTCAGAGAATTCAAAGAATTCAGAAAATTCGAAGAATTCACAGATTTCCAGGAATTCAGAGAATTGAAGAAATTCAGAGAAAGCAAGGCATTCAGCAAATTGGAGGCATTCAGGTCGAACAAAGAGAGATTTTCATATATCTTTAATAATTTGAAATGAATAATTTCTTAAAAATAATATTTGAAATATTTCCAAACTAACATTAAGAAAGTTGATACGCTTCATTCCACCAGGATTTAATAATTTTAACTATTACAAATTTATTATACATAGATACAGAGGATCACCCTCGTATAAACCCTTACGTAAGGACATAAACGTGCACAGTTGGGCAAGTGACATCTGTGCACGTGCACAGTTGGGAAAGGGACATCTGTGCACGTGCACAGTTGGGAAAGGGACATCTGTGCACGTGCACAGTTGGACAAGTGACATCTGTGCACGTGCACAGTTAGGAAAGTGACATCTGTGCACGTTAAAGTCCACAGGAGTCCATCTGTGCACGTCTAAATTTCGACGTGTACAGTTGTCATTTGGACAACTGTGCACGTGCACAGATGGTACTTGGA
>CAKNXH010001018.1:196335-234918 GCA_932178445.1 Andricus quercusramuli
TTAATCGTTGAATTCTTGTCGTTTTTTCAGGAATTCTATATATTGAATTGATTGTTGGACGTTAAATGGGATTTTGAATTTGATTTTATTCTGATTTAAAATTCTTGAATTTCAATTATGTATATGTTTCTTCAATTGCTGTCAAATCGCCTATAAGAAAAGCTCGGCTGCAAGGTGTTCTTCATTTCCAGAGCTGTCTTCTGAAAGATTTGATCTCCTCGTTCAACTCAGTAAAAGTCTGCGAAGTCTATAGGGGTCACATAAAATGCACGTAAGAAAATTAAAGAAAAATAATTATAAAACAACTTGCATTTCAGCATTTTTTTAACAAACAAGTTGAGACAATTTGAAGCTTTCAACTTACCTGCACATTACATAGAAAGGATTGTCGAATGCCTGCTGGCTTGTGCTTCTTCACAGATCTTGTAGACTCCCCGTTTTTTATTCAAAGAAGGAGCGCAAATAATGAGCAGTTGCAACGAATGTAGAACTACAGCATTTTGCTTATCTGAAAATAATATATAAATTTAGAAGATATGTAGTAAGTTTATTTCTCCATAAAAAATACAATTAGATACTGCCCAATCATACTTGTGAAATTCAAGAATTTGCATGAAGATATTTAATAATAACGGCAGTCGATATTCAAATATAAAATTGAGAATTGTTTGTACCTGTTGGAAAACTTTCCAGTCTAATTGAAAAGCGGATGGAACTGGAAATATAAGCAATAATATACACAGGTAATATATGTATTCTGTAAAAAATTAATTCCAATAATAATCACATCAGTATTTTGGAAGTTTGAGTATTTTGTGTACTTTCCTCTTGAATCATGTCTCAAAAAATCATGAAATAGCTGACATAAACAAATGCATTTGATCTTGGTTTATCTGACGAGTAAAGTGGAATATTTTTGCTATAATGAAGCTTGCCAATTCATGATTTCGAACTAAATTTCAAATTTCTTCAGGATGTTCATTGGAATTAAAAAGGCAAAAAGCAATGTGAATAATATTTATGTTCATTATAATAAAGTTGGAGTAAAAACGATAACAATAACTTTTCATTAAGTACACATCTTACATGGGAAGCTGCCTCCAGACATTTCCTTTTTATATCCAGCGGTTTATTTTCCCGTGAACCCAGGTTGTCAATGAGATTATGTAATCATATAAGGTAAATTATGATACAAGTTTCAATTTATACGTCACCGCTTCTATATCTGAAATCGTATGCAAATTTTTCCTATTATTATAAGTTATGCCCATTTTATCTACTTTATTAACATTGATTAATTTGATTCTTCGTAGAGAAAGCTTCAAATAATAATAGGCTCAAAACAATTTTTGAATTACAAAGAAATCTAATTCATTGAAATATTTTATCTGATTGGATATGAATTTAATTAGAATGTTAATTAAACAATCAGATATCCTGCTATTCTACTTGTTTGGCAGTTTGAAATTTTTTGATGGCTGATGTTTTGTGTTCTAACTTTTCAAACTATCTAAACTTAATGTAGGACACAAGAGTTTCGTATCAAAAATGATTCGAAACTTATAATTACTGATATAATTGAATAAAGGAATATTTTTCATTTATGAACTTGTAAAGATCAAAATTTATTATTCAATTGAAATAAATAAAATATTATTTTCTTGAAATAATTTGACGTAGAGCACTTACAAAAAATATTATTTCAACCAAAAAAATTAAACTGATTTATGTAATAATATTATTTATATGTCTCATTCAATAATAATATATTTTTAAGAATTTGGAATGTTTTATAGAAGAATTAGTTTTTTTATTAGGATAGCTATTGTAATGATTAATGCAATACTGCTTAATAGTAAGCCATGTCTCCTTCATGAGGAATCAAGTTACAATTGCTAAATGAGAAAGAAAAATGCTAATATGGTGAGAACAGAAGTTGACACAACTTTACAGTTAATTTCACGTATTTTTCTCTTGTCTTTTCCGCTTCCTTTTTAGGTAGCAATGCTAACCTCATCGTCTCTTTCTGTGCTGGACGAACCTTCGCAGAAATTTTAGTTAATTATTGCGTCTATTAAAATCGAAAAAAGTACTTAGTGCATTCCAATCTTTCAAAGTGATACTACCAACTTATTTTAACACGTATATGAAAAATACACATGGTTTTCATTTCACCGACATACCACGTGGGATATGTTAATGTTGCAAATATTTGTATAGCTTTATATCATCCTCGCTATTCATAATTCTCAACTAATAATATCACTCTTTATTATTTTGCATTTTTGTATAAAACATATCAATCTTTCATATGAACTATGCTTAATCCAATCGTCTATGTTCTTTGTTCAAGTACTTTTTTTGAATAGTTCAATTATCACTGAGACTTTAGAGATATTTTTTCCTATTGTGTATTGTTTTAACAACACTCATGATTTTTTCCTGCTAAAAATATCTGAAGGTGTATTTGAAGTATGACCGTTAAGGGTTAATACATTACCAATATTTTGATTATGGCGAAAATCCCCGTATTCTGTGATGTACTATATTAATGATGATAATGATAACATGAATTATTGGAAAATAACGTCTTACAGTGTATTTTTGACGAATTTTCTATCCGAAATGGTTTCATTGCGAAAAAATATGGTTTGAACAATTTCCATAAACATTATTTCATAATAGCGCTAATTATTGGTATTAATCTTTAAAAAATAAGGATAATGATGGCATATTTTTTGGAATTTGTATAAGTTTTCACAAAATTTTAATCGACCTTTATAGTAGACACTATATAAATTTCCCATCTAAGCACCGTATTGTACTGAAAAGTAAATCATTATATAAACTCTGATAACAGGTTCAACGAATTTATTATCAACATCTTTCCCCCGAAACAGACACGAATGCAATGTAAATAACTGAAAAGGACAATCTTCACGCTTACAAACTGAGATAAGGACTGCACAATGTACTATACATAATTTAAGAAAGCGCTAGAATATTCATTAATTACAGTGTTAGTCGGAGAGTTCTTCAATAACGCATTAATAAGTTTTTATTCTGATTAGAAAGATGAGGATTTTCTTTACTTTCGTCATATCCTTAGCGGGTATCTTCAATGCTATTGGTAAATATAATTATATAATACATCTATGATTTCAAGTACATTTTTCAAAAATATACAAAAATCAGCATTTCTTTAATTTGATCTCCATTCTATTGGTAGTACACTACCAACTGCGCTCGTTGAAGTTCAGGCGCTTACCAATTGTACACGTATACAGCTGGGAGGGGTTCCATCTGTTCACGTCGTTCGTAAATCGGGCAAATGTGTTTTCACCCAGAGACAAACTTTTGCTATACGGCCGCCGAAAATAAAAACAAGTTTTTTTTAACCCCCCTTACACATATATATGTATATATATAATTTAAAAAAAGAGAGTTAAACAGCCACCGCAGGGTCCCACTAAGATCAACCGCCATCTATGAAATGTCAATAGCTCCCAGTACAACCGCGGTAAATCACACCTATGGCCACGTCTCACAACCGTGTGATGGGTGGTCACAGGGCACGACGAAATCAGAACGACAGGCCGGCGAAGCCCTTGTGTGTCTTGAGGACACGAAGCGACCCAAGGATGACAGCTTTCTGCATCCATCTCGCAAGTGCCTGGGCATATTTTTGGCACGCGGGTATGACTTTAAGGTTGCGAACCAGTGATAGTTTCGCACGTCCGAGAGCACCTATCACAAGGACAATTACTTGCTCCGAATATTTTGGGTACAGTCGTTGCAGCTCTCTCTTAAGGTCTTGATACCTCTCCTCTTTTTCTTTCTCCTTTGCAGAACAATGTCAGGCCTCGAGTGTGCAACGGAGACTGCTGCCCGAAAATCGTAGGTCCAGAAAATTTGGCACTTCTCGTTTCGGACAATTGACTCTATATCCCTTGGAGCGTTCGGCAGGGCAGGGTCGCGACCAACACCGTGAGAGCGACAAAGGTGGTAATAAAGTACTCTTAGGGCCGCATTATGTCTATAGATATACGTTGTACCTGCGTGGGGCGGACACCCCGATAGTATGTGTTCTAGGTGCTCAGCGTGTGCATGATACGCTCTGCACCTATGACTGGGAACTTCTTGACATAAAATGCGGTCACGGTATGCTAAGGTGAAAATGACACCGTCCTGGCATGCGAAAATAAAACCTTCTGTACCTGATTTGAGTCCTGATGATTTGAGAAAAGCAAAAGTTTTCTCCTGCGACAAGGACTGTTTTTCTACATTTCTGTGAAAGTTTCCGTGCATATGCTTGTCGAGTAGCTCTTGGTGAAATCTTCAAAATTCTGCTTTCTTTACTTCGACTTTTAGACGTGAAGCATCTAGATGGAGTAATGCACTTTGCTCACTCCTGATGTTAAAATTCAGGCCAAGGGTCTCGGCCGCTTGCTCCGTGGCTTTGTAAAGGAACGCTCCTTTGCCAATCATCTCGTGGTTCCTGACCATTTTTAGGAGAGGATCTCTGCCATTCGCAACGATGTAAGCTGTACTTAGAACAATTCTGTTATGAAGACACTGGAAATTCAAATGTCGGCGTCCGCCTTGACGGCGCAAAATGTATAATCGCGGAACTGGCGAATTTATATGCAAGCTTTTGTGCATATGCATGATCTTACGTGTGGTGACATCAACGGCCTTGAGCTCGTTCTTCGTACATTGAACCACCCCAAACGAGTAGAGTAGAGCCGGGACGGCAAGCATGTTAGTCGCAGATACCTTGTTCAACGCCGACAGATTGGAAGACCAAATCTGTCGAAGAAGATGCTTGTATCTGCTTCGGAGAGACTCCTTCACTGATATTACGTCCTGAATGCGGATTTGAGGCATGCCCAGGTATGTATAGGTCTCTCCAGTATTAAGATGTCTAATGACAATTATATCCACGAGCTCAGGGTCCTTGGGAACGCCAGCAATATTTCCTTCCTTTAGATGAATTTTGGAAGACTTGTCCAAAGCAAAGTCCATCCCAATCTCTCCTGTGTAGTTCTTGACGATATTTATAGCAGTTTGAAGTTTGCTTTTACCAGAGGCATAGATCTTCAGATCATTCTTATAAATTACATGAGTGACCTTATGCTCGCGTCCATTAGTGTCGCCACAGAGGTATCCAGGAGAATTTCGTAGTGCGACAGATAGAGGCAGAAGTGTGATGCAAAAAAGCAAAGGGCCTTTTGGTCTTTTGATCCATCGTCGGTTTTAGCCTATTTGAATCAGCCAAAGCTCTCGCAGCACCATAAACTGAGCAATTGATGCGCCAGAGGTCGGACTCTTGCGAGATATCTCCACGAAGGGAGGCATCCATTTTAGCCAGATCTTGGGGCTTAAGAGGAACTTGCATGTTGATGTTCCTCCTTGTACTGAAATTGCGATCATCTTTCAGAAGGTGCCTGCTGTCTGTGGTTGGTCTTAATGTCGCTTTATCTTCGTCTGCAGCTTGATCAAGCAGCGGATGGGGAAGCGCTCCGCGAACATATCAATTTTCCCGGAGACTGTCGGCTTGATTTCGCAAAGACTGATGCGAAACGTGCTGGAGCTCTGGGTGTTTCTGGCACCGCAGAGTGTGCATACGCGCCATAAAGCATCCACGAACAGGGATAATGCTGGAATCGTAGCAGTCTAGCACGTCATTCTTAAGCTGATCCGTCCACTCAATGTGGGCGTTTCGCCGGTTCGTCGACGTGTTTCCATCTAAAGTATTTTCAGCGCCCCGAACTTTAGGATGATTGGCATTGTTTGCTGACCCATTGTCGGGTGCTCTGCGCGTTCGATCGTTTTGAGGTGGTTCAATGATCGAAGGACGTGCTTGCGCCCCTTGATATCAGCACACGCAAGATTAGTATTAGATAGTACTTCCAACACCAAAAATTAATTCATTTTGATAATTATTTATCAAAGTGGAGGGGGGACACTTTTTGAGTCTTTTGAGCAAAGCCTTACTTTCAAACATTTGTAACTTTTTTCCTATTTAATGCAGTACGTAGGTAACATTGAGCATGCATAAATAGTGTAACGCAGTTTTTGTCTTCGGATTTATATTCCGGGGGTTCTAGATAATAAAAAAAATGCAGGGTGCCGGCTTCTGATAGTGCGTGTTCACCCGGAGGTTGGGGGTAGGGGGTGAACGCACGGAACGGTGGTAAATCTTACGAGTGAATCAGTTAATTTGCAACTTTTTACTCAAATTAATTGTATTTTTCTTTATGCATGTTCAATTGAACATATTTTAACCAATCTTTTAGAAACGCTCCGTAAAAAACTCATATCATCCCTTCACAACAACCCTGAAGTATTAATTATTCCCAGAGGCACATTGCACGTTTCGTGAAGATTTTAACTCACGATTAGAATTTCAGAACGCAGCAGTCGAAAATGGGAAAGAAACAAATATTTCTCAAAATATTAGATGTGTGAATATTTTTAATCCTTTGCGGATGTTATGGGGAGCTTGGCGCGCTGCATGAATGTGGTGAAATACAATGAAACAGTGAAATACGCACACATTTTGGTTACGCAGTGTGACCTGAAGATTCGAACGTTCAAATTAACGAAAAAAAAAAATGATTTTTTTCTGAATTAGCCTAGCAGAATTAGTTTAGAAAGGCGTGAAAGTAACTACTATGAAGAAAAAATACAACGATAATTAATTTTTAGAGAGTAAAACACCCTCTAATTTCAATTGTGATAGGGCCAACACACAATGTACAGAATAGCCGCCTTTATACACTTTTTTCGAATTCAAAATAGTCTTAAATTACCTTGTTATAAAACAAGTTTCTTGAGTGGGAAATGTATCACCGGAAAAGATATTTAAGAGATGATTATGTGATTTTGAAAAACTAAGTGTGGTTTTGAATATCTTTTCCGATGATACTTATTCCACTCAAGAAACTTGTTTTATGACAAAGTAATTTAACTCTATGTTTAATTCGAGAAAAAAGGGTATACAGGCGGTCATTCTGCACATTGTGTGGTGGCCCTATTTGCATTAACATTTTATGGCTTGTCGTCATCGTTAGATGTTTTTTGTGTAATACTTGCTTCTATGCATTCCTGAACTAATTCGGCTAAGCAGCATTGAGAAAATATTTTTTTTTTCCATTTCGTTCATTTGAACGTTCGGAACATCAGGCACATGGTTACGCAAGATTGTTGGGGGTCGTCAAAGCAAGTTTGGTGAGGCCCATAATAAGGATCCTTTTTTAATTCTAGTAAATTTCAGGGGCCATCTTTGGGGCCTAAATGGGGCTATTTTCCAAATAAATGCCGTTCTTGTTCTGTACATTCACAAAATAATTCCGTGATAGCGTGGCACATTTTTTTCAATAATTTCGAAAAAAATTATAATTGTAGGAGGTACGTTGTGAGAAATAACACTCCATTCAAAATCATATAGAAAAGTATATTACATTCAATTTCTTTTTAGTATTTCAAGTTTCTAACAGATGAAATGGCCTCTGGAATTTTCGATTGAATTGGTCGTACTTTTTTGTTCCAGCTTTAAAGAATTCCACCATGCGAACAAAAAATCGCACGATTATGCTGATAAGTTAATACGGTTATATATGAATTAACCTAATACATGATATGAATATTGTAAGGAGTTTATTATTTTTAGATTTTATTCAAAATTTAAGAAATCCTGGATTTATTTTATAAAGAATTTAAATGACTTAACTTGAAGAAGAATAAACCAATTTTAACGTCAAGTTAATGAAATTAGCAGACAACAAGTGAATGTCAAAAAATATAGTGCCTACCTGTACATAGGCGATGCATTTTGATTATGTTTGAGAACAATTTATCTCATTTTGAAGATTTCACTCAGTTTTCCCTACGTGAGAGTTCTAAATATTAACAGATTTCAATTTTTTCAAAACTTTTTTCTCTTTAAATGTCACTGATTATTGGGTTAGTATATTTAGACTTTGAAACTTCGTGCAAAATTTATCATCCTACCTCAGTTTTCCTTTGATTAATAACCTAATTGATGGTTTTAATTTAAATTCCTGTATACAAATACGTGTATTCATGTATATTTGTGTACTAATTGAAGATATCCTAAATTGTATATTTTATGTACGGGACCTAAAACTGTTTCAAATCAGGCAGATTCAATTCTCCATATTCTCAAAAAAGACATGTTTCTTTCCCATTTTCCACTGCTGCATTTTTTGAAATTTTAATCTTGAGTCCAAATCTTCACAAAATGCGCATTGTATACGTGCCGCTCTGGGAATAATATCAATACTTCAGGGTTATTGTTAAGGGAAGATATGAGTTTTTCACGGAATTTTTCACTAGATTTTGATTACAATATGTTTATTTATACACGAATGAAGAAAAATACATTCAATTTCAGTAGAAAGTTGCAAACCCACTGATTAATTCCTAAGAGATACCGTCGTTGTCGCCTAATTGTCTCAAACAAAATTTCACTATAAACGTTTTCGATAGATTTTTCCACAACCTTTCTGATGATCATAACGATTTTCAAAGAAAGTCAAAATTTGACCCTAATTTCTACAAATCAAAAATAAGTTTGACTTTTCTTTAAATTTCGACACTTTTTTTTTCTTCAAAATAGTTCTTAGAGAAATCTGAGATTTTTTCCTATAAGACCCATAATTTTCAGAGTGGCCAATTGATTTGTCCTTGAGTAATAGTACGATACGTAAACAAGATGCCATGATAGGGCGGGTGGCGCGTGATCTCCCTTAGTGCGCTCACGCAGAAGATCTTTGTGCAACGCTTCAGTGCCAGTTTTTTTAGTCGAGTAATATTATATGGTAATATTGTGTGTTTTTCTGTTCAATTTTTCAGCGATAGTTTCAACAGTTGTTTTCTTTGCAGGCCTCTTTTGCGGTTTCTGTTTTTTGCCATTCGCGAAGATGTCGTATTTCTCAGAGGAAGAAAACTTCCTGAGTTGAAATTTTTCATCTTGAGTGGGAATGAAAGCGTGGTACTGTAATGTACCTGGTATCGTGACAGCTTTGTCCAATCTGGCTTTCATTAACTCGGTGGCTAAGGCATGATTTTCTTTGCTGCTGAAAAAAATCTCGGTTTCCTTACAGTTACTCTTTGCCCACTGAAAAAAAGCATGGGAAGTGAGTATGTGATGTTTCGGAGAACATTGTAAGCTCAAACGTGCTGATTGTCTCATTATATTCGCCCCTATACCCTCACATGCACCCTCACCCTGAGATGTACCATGGAAGTGCGATTCAGCTTGGATACCAAAATCTTCTTCATGGGTTTGGAGATTAGTGAAGCTACTCTTATTTTCAAAATGTTGCCCTGTACCACCAGTGAAGTTCGTTCGATCCCTGAGTCGGGTACGAAGGGAAATTTTTCTATGTAGTTCTACCGGGGCTTCGGTGGTTCGGAATTCACCTTAAACTGTAGGTCCACTCAGAAAAACCTGGTATCGTACTAAGATGGGGCTCCATGACGCGGGGAATAGCCTTGGAGGTCGAAGCCAATTCTGTGAAGACTCGAAAATGAGTCAGCATTCTTCTTGCGCTTGGGAGCTCCAACCGGGGGCACCACGTTCGATGGTCGCTGGCCGATTTCAAGTAATGAACACACACACACATACACTTACATAACAAAACAGGACAGTGCTTCAAATCTGTGCATCTACCTTATGACCTCAGAAGGATCGCTCCGCACACTCTAGCCTGCTAGAGAGGCTGCCGAATAGCCGAGCGGGCGAGGATCACTTTGCCTGATCAACAGAGGAGGTCGTCGATTACTGTGCGATAGGTATGCCTGGCACCTGAGAGGTATAATCTCAGGACGTTGATAACAACGAAACAACCCACCGAGATCCAAAAACACTTGGCGAAGGATGGGCGGATTCGGAGTACTGTCTTAAGAATAAACAAGGGTGTGGCACAATAGGCTTCACAGCTAGAGCGCCAGGGGTTGGGACCTCAAGGGCCCCCCCGCCTACATTACAATTAACTAACTAACTATGTCGACGACCTTTTCAAGGAAGGTTCCTCTGTCGTTTGCAACGATGTAAGTGTCACTTTCGAATTTTTGTTTAAAAATTGCACACAGTCAATACCATGGTAGCAGACGATTTTGTACGTTTAGAAAAATAAAAACTATGTTTCTTCTTGCAGAGTTGAGTGCGGAGTTCGAGTGTTTACCGAATGGCGACCCACTTCCTGGCGTTCCTCGTTTCGGTACTTCTAAATCTCTTGGAACGCCTCTTCCTCCTGGCAGACCATGTTCTCCTGACAGACTTCATTCCCGTGGCAGGTCTGCTTCTTCTACCGAGCTTGCTCTTCGTGCAAGGTCCAGGTCTCCCACTGCCGGGCATAATTCTCGAATCATACTTGGATATCACTTTGAAGATCTCAAATTTATACGGCTCATTCCCCGCACGAATCCGGATCGGGAATTTGAAATTCACAGATACACTTTTCCTGCCAATAATACAATTTATTTGAAAGTAACAGGTAATCTCCCTGGGCCCATGCCAACCAAAGAGCAACTAGTTTTAGTAACATCCACTGGTGACATCATAGCAATATTCGAGCGTAATAATACAATTCTCCGTGGAATATATACATATTATAGTATTCTAAAACGGGTGAAAATGAACATGTACAATGGCAAAATTTACGAATTGAGTCGAGACGAAATCAAGGACACTCCCACAGGCCACAATCGCCCAGTATCCAAGAATTTTAGATTATTACATCAGCACCATGTCTAGGGAAAATGGGGCCGCCACCCTTCCAGGTATGAATTTTCCCTACAAAATCAAATAATCCATTTTGCTGATTTTTGGTTAATTTGTAGTCTTCAGGGATTTTTGATTTCTATATTTCTGCTAAATGTATGAATAAACTTCTTATTCTGAGGCACTTAGTTAACTTCAATCAGCATTTAATAACATACGTTACTTTTTGAATATGTACTATAAAGAAATGCACAGTTTAGTAACATTTCTTCAAAGAAAAGTTGTAATAAACACATTCTGCATTATATTTAGTTGAAATGACGCAGTGTTTAAGTTAAAACATCTGATTAAATAATATTTTCTGATGATAAATGAGTTGCAGCTAAGTGCACGATGGGAGGACTTACAGTTTGAGGTGGGATCCAAATCACCAGAATCTCGGTAAAAGTTCATAGAAAATTTCCCAGAGGTACCAGCTCAGGGATCGAACTCCGAACCTCAAATATGAAGTCCGAGCGCCTATTTAAAACACATTGTAAAGGTATATGTATAGGTGTATAGTAAATTTTCTACAGGTGATATATTATAAATGGGCTGAGACCCATTGTTCAGGAAATATTTACTCAAGCCAAAAATATAATTAAATACTGGAACAATTTAACCAATTCTAGTACATGACGTGAAGAAACGGTGCTTTCATATGTAAAGGGGGATATAATGTTCATTCATGTTATCAGTCATTGAATGCTGGATTAGTGTAACTAAGAACCGTACATTAGGAATCTATGATTACTATTTAGAATGAAATCTGATTTTACGAAAATACTAACCCTAATATACTCTTTAATAATAAATCCTTGTATGAATTAGGGGTATTATTCAGTTTTCACTTGTGTACATTGGAAACCATTCAGCATGTCTCTCGAAATAATTCTACGTTTAAGAATAATTTTTGCCATGTATACAATCGAAATTTTTGAAATGTTGTATTTATTGATAAAAGTAGTTAACTACTAACACCTTACAAACTGATTTGAGTATTTAATTTTAATCCTGAGGATATTTTAATAGATGCTCCGTTAATAAGTTTTGAAAAATTGAAACATTTTGAAAAATCGTTTGGCACCACTGATTAGTACCCTAAATACGAGGAAATAACCAAGAATTAGCAAATTTGATAACTTGAGTTTCATTTTTGATGTAGAACACCCTCTGAAAGAAAGTAAAACTTACATATTATATAGATACTGTTCAATTAAAATCGCTAATTTTAATTTTTCTAAGTATTTCAGAAACTCTGTTATACAAATTTGCATTTTTAATGTTCAATGCCAAATTCTGCACTAACTCCTGCCCTCGCCAAGTCACAAAGTCACAAAATATATCCCCCCCCCCCCGTGCAGTTTGACCTATTCTTTGAACGACCAAACACCTGTCACTCATTTTTTATCATACCAATATGTTGCCCTCTTTTTCGGAAATAGATAAAAAACATTTCCTTTTTATTGTTGTACGAAAATATTTCTTCAAGTAAATTATTACTGTCTCACTCTGGATTATCTAACCAATGTTTGTAGCTTAGGAACTATTTAAAATGTTCAACTTCACGTAGTATTATTTATAGATATATGTAAAGATTCACGAATTCTAAAGGTATGTTTTTATTTAAATGTAATGCTTACTTTGAGTAAAATATATCTAATCTCTGACCAACGGAACAGATAAAAATATGTTAAAATTTAAGAGATATGAAAAAATTACCATTTTCACGATAAGCTTTATTACTTCAGCGTTTCAGACTAACCTCTCATTTTACAGTAGGGGAAGTTGCCGGTTGTGGTCACAGATAGGTATTTTCTTCATTACTTTTGACCAAATAAATTTTATGCAGCAATATGCATATCAATAGAAAGCTAAAGACAGTAGCTAACTACTTCTGAATTCCTGAAATCCCTGGAATCCTCTGAAGTTTTCCAATTTCACTGAATTCTTTGCACTACTTTTGAGTCCAAATAATAGTAGGAAAAATGAGTAATGTATTGAGTAAATGAATATATCATATATTCATATACCCAAAAGTCCCAGGATGGCTGAATATTTCCTGAGTTAAGATATTTTTCAGGGAGGTCAAGGTCATTCTTGAAGTAACTTTCAACGAAGAATTCAATGGTGACTTTTATTTTGACCTTGACCATGGCCTTCACGGTCATTTAAAGGTCAAATTAATTTTTTTAATTGGCAACCGTTGTTGTCACATTCTCTACCCTAAATGAATTGCTTACCTTGAATTTGATCAGGATCTTCACCATTGAATTCCTCGTTGAAAGTTACTTTAAAAATGACCTTGACCTTCCTAAAAAATATCTTGCCTGAGGAAATATTCAGCCGTTCCGGGACTTTTGTGATGCCTTGAAACTGATTTTCAATGTCATTTTAAGGTCAGCTTCGGTTTTTCAAAATTTGAACCACTATTTTTGGTGCCAGAATCTAAAAGAGCGGGAAATTTAACTTTCGGGTATGTGTTTAGGTCAAGGGTTAACGTGACCTTTATAGGTCAAATAATGTTGAAAGTACGCTTTCATAGGACCTAGTAGGAATCTCGCAGAATTAGTGAACAAAATTAACGAAGGTCATACCCTGGGTAACTTTCAACAAGGAATCCAACGATAAACTTGTATTTGGCCTTGAACCTCATTTTCAAGGTCATTTTGAGGTGAGCCTTGTGTTTTCAAAAGGGAACCCCTATTTCTTGTATTAAAATCGAAAAAAGCAGGAAATGTTACGTTCAGGTATGTGTTTAGGTCTAGAGTTAACTCTAAAGGTTGAGATGACCTCTACAGGTCAAATAAATGTCAAAGTACAGTGCCACAGGACCTCGTAGGAATCTCGCTCAATTTATTTCAGTCATTTTGAATGAAACACTTATCACAATAATCATTCTTTGGGCGCTATCCAGGAACAACGGCGCGGACGTAGAAGGACTGTGTTCCCTTTGATGTATGATGACCTTGGTTGATTTTTTTCAATAATTCTGCGAGATTCCTGGGTGGTCCTACGGCAACGTACTTTGACCATCATTTGAACTGTGGAGGTCACGTTAACCCTTGACCGAAACACATGCGCGAAAGTGAGATTTCCCACTATTTTCGATTTTTGCACCAAAAATAGTGGTTCACAGTTAGGAAAAAAAACAAAGCTGACTTAAAAATGACTATTGATTGCTTCGCGAGTCAAAATATTTCGTCTTGAGTTACAAAAACATGGCGCGAGTTTCAAAATGAAAAGCCGTCGGTCCACAGGAGTCACGTACGATACTTTTCAGAACAAAATCATGAATCGCGTGATTTCATTGTCTCCATGGAAAAATTCAAAATCACGTTTTGTGTCGGTGAAGATACGCACGAGCTCTGCTGCATTTTAGTTCTAACGAGCGTGAATGGGAGAACAAAGTATAATGTGCGAAGCGATAGAAACACGCTATACTCTTCGTTAGAAACATCGACACACTAATCCGCTACGAATTTTTTTCTATCTTTGTCTACCACGATCTCTCCGGCCAACTCTATCGTTACAAAAATACTCGGAGCACGCACAAAGGTCTTTTTTCAACTCTACGTCACGCCGTGCTTACTGAACCCTATTTTGTAACTCATCCAACGCACCGCCAGACGCCGCTCAAAAAGTGTAATTTTGCGATTGTCTATGGAGGCATGAAAACACGCCATTTTCATGATTACGTTCTGAAAAGACAATCTTGAGTCCTGAAAATCCATGGGTGCCTTAGAAGACATTAATTTGTAAACCATATAAGAAAAAAGTCGGCCCTTTTTAGGGCTACCAATCTATTCAAACGAGGAACAATTCCGTGTTTGTGAGAATACATGAAGCCCTCAATTAAGAATGTCTACGTGTTTATCCCTCTCATGTTATGTAATTTAAATTTTATGTTGTCTACAAATTCAATTCAGGAAAGTTGAAAGGTAAAATATAATACTGTTTGTGATCTGGAGTCAGCTCAAAATCCCACAAGTAACTGGTAATTACAATCAGAAGTCAATGTATTATCATACTAAAGGCTTAAATCTTTCGCCAGTGCCTTAGCCTCTCTTCTTCGGGAACAAATAAGAAGATGTTTCAGAAGTACGATAGAAAGATAATCGTTTCTAGTGTTACAATTGGACGAGAAGGAATACTTTGTCACCAATTCTTATGATTCACCGTAAGTGGACTTTCAATTGAAACAAACTTATTGAGTAAATAGTGTATGTGAAACTATCACTTTTTTGCCTAAATTGAACCAATCAAACAAGACCTTTAATGGAGTAAATATTTCGGAATCGAATATTATAAATATTTGTATATGAGGAAGAGGCGGGAATTATTCAAGCTGCGAATCCTTGACTACGTTGATTATGAGAATGATAAAGTTTGAAATGCAAGCAGTGATTCGGAAAAATTAATCACATCAAGGAAACCATTGTTATGGTATACGCAATTAACGAAATCTCACCTTTAAAAAAAGAGATTTTTAAACGTAGCGAAGTCCGAGATACCTTAATTATCGCAATAACTATTTTTCGTCTTGAAGACATCAGTTGACTGGAATTTGGAGTTAGCAAGAGCTTGTAGAATGCATGGTCAACTTTGCATTGTAACATCAACTCGGATGAGCAAAATCCAGTCGTCGGAATGCGAAATAAAAATTCTCTAATGAAACCTCATGATAGTTTAAAGGCGTGAATTCATCTTTTCAGTATAAACTTGTAGGGCAAGCTCAAAGTAAATGAAAGGTCGATAGTCACTTTTATGCTACTATGGAATTTAGGTCTATTTTTTTCTTACTGAGTAGGCTCAGCTTAAGGAGAAATCTGTTTGGGACTGAACTTTACAGCAAAACTTCCTCCTGAGCGCCTCTCTCATTTTCCAGCCAACTTAACAGGAACCAATCGCCTTTGCCAACTGGATCGTGCGCGGTGTACTAGTGGTCCCACATCGGTGCAGTCAAATGTGTCTGAGCGGTTGAGTAAATTCAGCGCAGGCGCGGCGGGAGCTACTGAGTATGCGTAGAATCAGGTCCTTCTCCAGCGTCCGTGCCTACAGTACCTCTGTGACCAAGAAAGCTCTGAAAAGTGAGAACTACCAATCGCACGTCTAAGACTGCATACGAGTACTACTAATGTACTAATAATGGGTTCAGCTGAGCCTTTACACACTTAAAATCACTCAGTGTTCTATTATGTTTGACAAATATACCCCCTCTATCACTGCCCAAGGCTCCAACTTTTCGTTGAGGAGTTTCCAGTATTGCTGTGCTACCTTAGAGGTTACTTAGGGTAAATTAGAGTGGTCTGTTTAGGTTGGACCTATCTCCTTAAATGAGGGGAGTGAGGGTGGAACGAGAAAGCCCGCGTTTCTATGAAGTAATTAAGGGTGTATCAGCACATTAGCTCCTGCCGTGGATGGTCGCGGTACTCTTTCACTTGCTCCCACTACTCATAAGAGGAGATTCAGGTGTGACTCTGGCCCTCCACCTCCTTTGCCAGAAGCCTTGCGAAATGAAGTTTTCGCAAAGTGTGTCATTTAGATACCTGTAACCGCCTCAGATCAGCAACGATAGATCGAGGAATCAACGGATGATAGTAGGGTCCCAGGTTCCACGATTTGGCTCACAACAACACCAACTGACCAATCATATTTTCCTTTTTCTCTTCGTCTAAAAATTTTCTTTTAGTTTATTCTTGTTACTCCAAATAAAACCGGAAGACAGACAAACCTACATTTTTTACCTAGAAAGACAACTAGTAACGCGCTTTTTCATTTATATTCTTTCACTTTGTAAAGTCAAGATCTGTCTCTAATTCAGTTTTTCTCAGTTTTTTGCGTCGCTCAAACAACGATCGCCTATGTCAGCAATTGCCATTCATGTAAATGACTCTGGCACCAAATAGATCCGCGGTAAATCACACCTGAAGCTGCGTCTCACAACCCACAGTGGGGCAAAAAAGGTACCAGTAGATTTTTTTTAATTGCTCAGAAATTTGTTATTCAACAACAAAATTGACTTTTTTTACCTTTTCACAAGTACCATTTCTTTTAAGACATTCATATTAATTAAAGAAGATCTTAAAATAGTGTTACAATTATATGGGAATAATTTTCACTTAATTAGAATAGTTGAAACAAATTGTTATTATGTTGTAAACAAATTAATGAAGAAAGATCATTTTTTGGGATTGGCAATGTTTAGCTCATTAAAATTATTAATTTTTGTATAAAATGTGAGAGAAATTAATGTTCCCTTACCATTGATTTAAAATAGATGCTTTTGGTAATTGATCCGAAAATTTGTTATACACAAATTCACATTCATTTTGGCAACTTTTCAATGAATGGGCTCAATTTCTATTCAGTGAGTCAACTAGGGATGTCTTTCCAATGAATCTTCACAGTGATACTTTGAAAATTGACAATAATTATTCATTATTCTAACATTTGTTATAAACGAATGCATTTTGTGTCAATTTTTTGCCGATTGACAACTTCGAGTGTTTCTCAATCCAATGAACTCACGTAGTAGTTAAAAGCAGTGCTTTAGCTTTTGGATGCAATGTTCTCTTAATTTGGAAAAACTAATATCTCAAGCTCACTAAATGAAGATCAGCAGAACACACCAAAAAGTGCAACAAGTCTTAATACATCTTGATTGGAGATGATTCGCTTGTATTATTTTCTCGGCGTCTTTTCAGATCTTTATTTCGCGCTTCCTGAGCCTCTTCAGATAATTGACCATTCGGTATAACTTTGAATACTACATGAGTTCATTGGATTAAGAAACAATCGAAGTTCTCAATCGGCAAATAATTAACACAAAATGCATTTGTTGATTCCGTAAACAAAAATTGAGCCTATTCATTGAAAAGTCGCCAAACTGTGAATTTTTTCATTAACAAAGTTTAAACAATTACCAAAAAGCATCTATTCTTAATAATTCGTAATTGGGAAATTTTAATTCTTCCTTAGTTTACGTAATCGACGCAATTATGCTATGTTGATTTTTCGTAATTGCAACAACGCAATTCACATTCACATTAACATTTACTGCACGTCTATCATTGATCACAAAAAAGGAATTTCATTTTGAGCCATTAGAATTTCAAAATGAACTTATCAAAAAAACTTACTGGAACCAATCAGAAGCTCTTTATTTTCGTACGTGGGCAAGCTCTATGATAGATGTGATACGCGGATCGAAAAGCGATAAAATCAAGAAAAAAAACTTGCACGAACTAAGTTTTAAGATACTTCGTAAGCCAGGATCAAATGCAGGTACTCATTGTGGACTAGTTCCTCTGGTTTGGTCAGTTGGTGGCGTGTTCGAGTACATCGACTTTGCGTAACTCACGAAACGTGCAACTAATAGCTCCTTATTATCTGTATACAAGTACAATGAATGAAGTTGTTTTAGGCTGATGATATCACAGTATCGTGAGCATCAAGAACTCAAAATATCATGCAGTTGTAGCATTATTCAAATTTTTGAACTACTAGTTATACGAAATGGTACAAAGAGAAGAGAGAAATTATTATTTTTTTTGCAATTACTCTGGTTTACCTAAGATTACTTCTAATTGCATTGGGTTACTTTGGATTACATAAAATGGTGGTGCATTACTTAGCCTGAACTGAACTAAGGCGACAAAATTTCTGAACATGCAACGAAATAGTTGAAAGTTCAATTAAATAGTTGAATTTTCACAATTTTTTAATAAAAAAGACGAATTTGCAACAAAATAGTTGAATTTTCAACTAAAAAATATCTATTTTCCACCAAAAATGAAATGTTCAAAATTTCCATTGAAAAAATTAATCCATACGACAAAAAAACAAATTTTTAACAAAATAATTGAATTTGTAACCAAATAGATGAATTTGCAATTAAAATTATGGATCTCCAGCCAAAAAAAAAGTAAATGTTTAACAAAATTTCCTAAGGTCTAACAAAGAAGATAAATATCCAAAGAAAAAAGATGATTTTTTTTCAAAATACATGACTTTACGTATAAAAAAGATAGTTTCTTAGCCAAACATTTGAATTTGCAACTACAAGAAGTTTTCAGCCCAAAATGGAATAGTTACATTTTCAATTAGAATTATTAATTTTCTTCCAAAAATAAAAACAAATTTTCAATGAAATAGTTGAATTTACATCGAAAGAAGTCAATTTTTAACTTGAATGATGAATCGCTATTTGGAATAGTTGAATATTTAGTCAGGATAATAATTTTCAAACTAAAAAAAAATTAATTTTCAACAAAATAGTCAAATCTTCGCCCAAAAAAATAAATTTTCAAGTAGTTTAACTTTGAACAAAGTAGTTGCCATTTTTTTCTCAAAAATGCATTCAATACGTTGAAGAATTTACTACTAGCTCATTTTTTAACCAAAAAAGATTAACTTTCTACCAAAAAATGCATTTTCATAAGAATAGTCAAATTTTCAACCAAGTGCTTGAATGTCCAAGTAAAAAAGATTAATTTTCAACTGAAAATTGAATAATTACAATTTTCAGTAGAAAAAATTAATTCTCAACTAACCAACAAATGAATTTTCAACAGTATATTAAAATTTTCAACAAAGAATTTAGTCACTAATAAAATATATGCATCTTCAACTCGAAGAAAAAAGAATTTTCAACAAAACAGTTGAATTTCCAATAAAAAAAATTACGTTTCAATAAAATAATTGAAAAATATTTTAATGACCTATGTAAATTACTCCGAGTTACCTAGATTACTCTGGATTACGAGTTAATCACTTGGATTGTTTAAACTCCCAGGTAAAAAATTTGTGTATGGGATTGATCTGGGAAAACATCTGGGAAATCGTATAGGTGTCGTCTCTCAGATAGTATAATAAAAGTATGGTATATGAAACGATCCCATACTTCATTTCTATTTGAATTATGTATGGTCTATGTATGGCTTAAATCTAGCTAAAGTATAACAAGGTGTAGTCGAAGTATAGAAAGAGTATAGCTAAAGTATATCTTAGAAGTACAGCTGAAGTATAGCTGATGTATATCTGTAAAGTATAGCTTAAATATTTCAGGAGTATAAATAAAGTATGTCTAAAGTATAGGGAAAGTATGGCTATAGTAGGTATAGCTCTAATGGTATAGGTATATAATGAAGAGATAGAAAGAAATAATTACAAGCGTTGTATTCTGGATGATGACATTGAACACCTGAAATACATCAAATTAGAAATCCAGAATCATGATTTTCACAGCGTGAAAAAAATATATGTTTGTTGCAACTTCTAAATTTAGCAAAACTTAAGAAATTCTTTATATTATCAGAAATATAACATCATGTCTTTTATCTAAATAATAAATTAGTCAAATTTGTTCATGCAATAATAATGTTATGGTTAGGAATCAAAGATTACTGGATCTCTCACCCACATATAGAAAATAATAAGAATATAAGCTTCTTATTATATATACATCTTCTTGCTTTAAGGAATCCCTATCTAGTTGAAAGAATGAACGGTTGAATTTTAACTCCAAAGTAGATTTCGTGAAATAAATATGGAAAGAATTTTGTTAAAACTCGAAGAATTTATTAACTGGCTTCTTCATTACACTCGCGAACAATATTCGTTGCACACTTTTCTCAAGAAATTATTTAAATGACGGAAATTTTCAACTTGCGAACGATCTTTTATTCTCGATTTATTATGTTTTATCCCGTTGCTATGATATCTTCAAAAATGAATAAACACATATTGTATGCGATACCTTGGCCATACTTAAATATTGCTGAAGTATATGATATACTTCATCTATAATTAAGTATAGATGAAGTATATCCTATACTTCAGCAATACTTAAGTATAGATGAAGTATATCATATACTTCATACATACATTAGCTATACTTTATCTATACTTCATCTATACTTCAGCTATACTTGAGCTAGACTTCAGCTATACTATTTCAATATACTTGAAGTATGGGATCGTCTCATTTACCATACATGTTTTATACTTCTGAAAGTCAGTGATTGATCAATCCCATACTTATAATTTTTACCCGGGCTAGTTCAGAGAACCTTAATAATAAGTGGATTGCCATTTACTACAAGTGGATTACTCTGGATGACAAGAAGATTAGTTGGATCACCTGATTACTCAGATTGATCTAGATTGCAAGTGGATTACTCTGAATTGAATCTAGATTACTCCACATTATAACTGGACTACTTTTAGTTAATCTGGATGGAATGGACGAAATTACTCAAAATTTATAGATGAGTGCCTAAAAACTGCCCTCTTCGAGGAAGAAGGTGTAGATCTCGAAGCAGTGAAAGTACGTGGGTTAGTTCTCGTAGATGACAAGATTGTTATGGCAGAATCAGTCGAGGACTTGCAAAGAATGTTGAATAAACTCAATACCACCATGAAGAACATGGACCTCAAAATTAACGTAAATGAAACGAAAATCATGGTGTTTGGAAGAAAAAGTGAGAAAACAATGTGCAACATTGTCCTAAATGATGACAGATTAGAACAAATTGACAAGTACGTATATCTGGTAGCCAATTCACTAGAGACGGAAAAATAGATGGGGAGTTAGATAGGCACATAAATGAGGGTAAGAAGGTTATAGGTAAAACACGGTCCATTCTCAGAAATAATAACACATCAAAAAAAGCTAAAATGGTCATACATAATTCTATATTTGTACCGATTGCACTATACGGTAACGAGATATGGGCCTGTCAAGAAAAAGACAAGAGTGAAATTGACGCAATTGGAATGAAACCTCTGCGCACAGTATGCGGGAAAACACTGATGGACAAAGTCCGAAACGAGATAATCACCAAAGAATGTGTTACATGAGAGACACTAGTTCACATAATGGAAAGAAATCTCCTCCACTTCACTCAACGTATCAGTGCTACGGAGCCTGATATTGTCCTCCAAGATCTGGAGAACGAGATCATTTACGTGATTGAATTCTCGGCAGCAGCCGATGGTAATATCACGGCAATGAAGGGAGAAAAACGGGCAAAATATCGAGCACTTCTTTTCGAGCTGAGTAGGCTGTACCAAGGCTACAAAGTCCATCTTCCGACTTGCCAACATCAGGCTCATTCCATCGCGAACCGGATGCAAAAGGCTGTTCTTCTGGGATCACTCAATCTGCTCCGTCAACACTGCTCCTCTTAACATTCTACAAAGATTGGTAGCTCTAAAAAAGTATCCAGACGTGAAACTTTCATCTCCAACTGTGCCGTCTGATGCGTACGGTCATCCGCAGCTAGAGACTTTACTAGAAGGAACAATGTTGCTTGATGTTATCTCGCGTAAATTTCCCGCTCCAGCTCACCTTCTAGGACAGAAGGAGCAGAAGCGGATGACGTACACGTTCCAGTTGCATCGGGATTGGTTACTTCAAGGAATCATTATCGTAGCTTTCGGAGTCTACGACTTCTCTCATAATAATCTTTTTAATAGTCTTTTAAAATTTTTGAAACACTTTTCGCTATCCGAGGATCGTCGGGGTACTCCTGAAGCTAACGCTGGGGGCCACAGCATGCGGGATGGTGGTAATGATGAGCGGCGAGATGGTCAGGCAGATCTCACCAATCAAACAGCTGGCCAGCAAAAATATCTGCGACATACTGTACTTGAAACATCAACTGTGCCTGCTGAAGATGCTTTGGCTAGCGTTAGCTATTTGTAGCCAATCATTTCAACAGGAATACCGTGGGAGAGCATCAAGTGGAATAGCACAATGAATGAGGAACTGGTGCGTCTCTATTATGATAGTGCGAAGTTTGAAACCCCACGCAAAAAAGGACAACATTTTAGAACGAAATTTGCCGCAAATTATCCTCAAATAGAGAAAGTCTTATCGCTAAGGTGAAGGATATCAGGACTAATTAACTCATAAACGAAGATCGAGTGATGGAGATCAAACAACAGGTTAATTTGGAGTAAAAAAACAGCAACAATGAACAACAGTTAGAGGAAGCCGCGTCAAACGAACAAGCAGCGGCAATGGATGTTCTATCCAACTTGATGATGATCCAGCACCACCTCATCCTCCGGAGGTATATGGCCTAATGTAACCAGTGCCAGAAGCAGAGGTTCAGCAACCAAGGAGGCGATCAAAATGGACATACCATATAAACAGAGATGTGATGCGCTTAAATTAGATAAACGTTTATTTTTCAGCCTGCTGGCCTTAAAAAATTGACTTGGTTACACATCCATTTTTTACAGAATTTTCTTAAAACTAACCCTTAAAAACTAACATCCATGCATTCCTTATTTCTAATCCGCACGGTCTTATCGCCTTGTCTTCCTCGCTTCGCCTCGCTCGCATGTCCCTACTTTTTCGCATTGCCTCGCTTGCCAACCTCTGTTTTCGCAGCTAATACCTATTACTTATCTACTATTTACAATATTTACATCTTACTTATATCTAATTTCTCTTCTATTTACAATCTTTCCTTCTCCAGCCCTCTTTCTCCTTCCTTCTCTTCATTTCCATCTTACCCAACACTCCCTTCACCCATGCTACTGCCCTTTTTTCCCCCTTTTCATGCAACAATGCCTCCATGCTTATCTCAATTCTTTCCGCCTCCACGCACTCTTTCAACCAGTGCTCCACTATTGCATCCCCCTTTCCACACAGTACACACATCCTCTTCTCCCGAGAGAGCCAGAACCTATTGAAACCCTCCATACACCCACACCCCATCCTCGCTATAAGCTCCTGACTTCCTTTCTCTCCTTTCTCACATAAATATTGCGCTCTTGCCCTTGGCATAATCCACACATAGTTCCCGTTGAATCTTGATTCTCTTATTCTCTCTTCCCCTTCTGTCTTCTCTCTCTCCATGCCGTTCTACCTAACCAAGTCATAAACCTTCCTTCCCTCCTCGTGCATCCTTTTCACTTCATCCATCCGCAGTCCATTCATTCTAAAGTACCTTTCCCTCTCAGCCTCCATCTTCCCACCCCCTCCCCTGTTCTCCTTCTCCCACCAACACTCCCTAACCAGCCCACTTCCCTCCTTTTTCAAAAATTTATCCTCATATTTACACGCCTGGCTCCCTGCCAGAATTCCTACACTCGTTCTCCCCGCCCCCCTCCTGACAATATAATTAGGCGTGTTCATTGCCAACCCCAGGGTCCACTTAACATACCTCTCCTGCGTTCTGTTTACTTCTTCACTTTCCTTCCACCCCCACACCTCTACCCCATACAATAGCACACTCATCACTAGTGAATCAAACAATTCCATTCTCCTTCCAAAATCATCTGCGAATAACTTCTTTCCCAACTCCCACACCTGCCTCATCACCACATTTGCCATCCTCACTCTCTTTTTCATGTGACCATCCACTCCCCCATTTCTTCGAAACACGAAGCCAAGGTATACAAACTCTTTCACCTCCTGCACCTCCTTTCTCTTCCACTTCAACTCCCTTGCCTTATCCCTTCCCCCTCCTTTTCTGAACACCATAACCTTGGACTTCTGCGGATTCAGCTCTAACCCCTTTTTATCCAGGTATCTTCTCAACCTCTTCATCATCTCCTTTAAGGCCTCCTCCCTGCTTGCCAGCAACACTATGTCATCTGCATACGCTAGTGACCAAATTCTAACCCCTCCTATCCTGACTCCTCCTACCACCCCGGCCTCCAGCTTACTTCCCATATCCGCAATTAAAATCGCAAAAATCATTGGGCTAAGTGGACACCCTTTCCTTAACCCCCTATCCATCCAGAATCCCTCCGAAATCCCCTCCCCTCCTCTTACCTTGTCTTTGGTCTCTTCATATATCTCCCTCACCCTTTCAATTAGGCCTCTCTCTACTCCCCTATCCTTCATCGCCTCCCACAACCTCCCCCTATCCACCGACGGAAACGCGCCTTTGAGATCCACAACAAACGCGTACACTCTCGTCCCCTTCTTCGCTAATTCTCTATCCACCACGTGCTGTAGCACGTAAATATTGTCAATAGTACTCCTACCCGCCCTAAATCCCGCCTACGTCTCCGGCAATATTCCTTTCCCCTCGACATCCTTCCGCAGTCTCTCTGCCACCACCATCGCGTATACTTTATACCCCGTATTCATTAGCGTAATCCCTCTATTATTTTCCTGCCTATCTCTATCCCCTTTCTTATACAGTAGCACTATTAACCCTTCCCTCCATCCTCCTGATAATCCCTCGCCCCTCCATACTTTCTTCACTACCTCCTTCAGCCCCTCCCTAACCTCTTGTGTACTAAACATCCATGCTTCGTTCTCTACCCCATCCAGCCCTGCTGCTTTTGACCTTTTCAAATTCATTATCTGCTTCTCTATCTCCTCGTCATTCAACTCCTCCATCTCTGCCTCCCCCGTTCTTCTACTTCCGCCCTCCGTCTTTCTTGAATCTTATATTTTTTGTCAAAGAAAAGTGGACAAAGTGTAATAATAGAACATCATCGTCTCTTCTCACTTAAGTACTCAGGACTAGCCACAATAATAAATGAGTAGAATCTAGCAGATCAAAAACGCTCAATATCTGTAAACAGATCGCTTTCGGCTGTTGGAATGGCTGCTATCGAAATGGAAGTGGAACAGAAGCTACCTATTGATGATTCTTCCATTGGTAGATGTGGACAGCGAAGACTTGATTCCAGCTGAAGGCATAGGTGCTAGGGATAATGAACATCAAGCACTGAATGGACTAGAACCACATCCGGACATTATAAACGATAATCTAAACAGCAAAGTCCCAGAAAAACTACAACACCTTGAAAGGAATTTTGTTCATGCTTTACTAGAGTTCAGACATGTAGAACCAACACGAAGGCATTCACAAACTGCGTTAGAGGTGCAAACTCTTGTATACTGTGCAGCTGTGGCATCCGTTAGAACGCAGAGTGGGATGAAATCAAAAAACGAGGTTCAAAAGAACTTGTAGCTGGCAATTCTTAACCAATTTTAGATTTTTTGTTTAGAAAAATTCAGCATCAACTTTTGAAGAGATTTATGTGGCCTTATTTTTGAATTTCCTTTTGTTTGAACTTTCATATTAATGTTATGACATTGTCAATTTAATTGTTATAAACAAATTAACATAATAAATAGTCTACACTATGGATTCTTCGTTTGCAAAGTAAATTTTTGTCTTGAAATTACTTGCTCTCATCGGAAAAATTATACTCGATCATAAAATCATGAAAAAATAAAATATCATATTCAAAGGCAGAAAGAAATCGTTTTTCCTCTCAATTTTTTAAAAATTATATCGCCAGTAATACTTAATAATAAAAAATTATCATCCGATATTTTCTATTAATTTTATAAACAAATGCCTAGCGTGGACAATTAAAGGCAAAAAGGAATTGTCTTTTTTTCTTAATTTTTCTCAAATCATATCGCCAGTGATGGTTGGTGATGGACAATTATCTATGAATATTTTTTATTACTTTAATAAACAAATTATATAAACAAATGCCTAGTGTGGACATTCAAAGGCAGAAAGAAATCGTTTTTTCTCTCAATTTTTTTAAAATTATATCGCCAGTAATACTTAATAATAAAAAATTATCATCCGATATTTTTCATTAATTTTATAAACAAATGATATAAACAAATGCCCAGTGTGGTCATTTAAATGCAGTAAGAGATGGTTTTTTCTCTTGATTTTCCTAAAATTATGTCAACAGTGATGCTCAATTCTGGACAAGTACCTTTCAATACTTTTTATGAATTTTATAAACAAATTATATAAACAAATGACTAGTGTGGACATTTAAAGGCAGAAAGCAATAGTTTTTTTTCTCAATTTTCTTCAAATTATATCGCCAGCGATACTTAATTATGAAAAATTATCTTCCGATATTTTATGGTAATTTTATGAACAATTCATATAAACGAATGCCCAGTGTGGACATTTAAAGGTAGAAAGATTTTTTTTCCTAAATTTCCTTAAATCATGTTGCCAGTGAGGTTTAATGATGGAAGATTATCATTCAATATTTTTTATTGATTTTGTGAACAAATTATATGAACAAATGTTAATTGTGAATGCTTAAAAGCCGCAAACATAAGTTTTTTGCAACTAGCCTCAAAGTATGCAGCCAGTGATGCAATTGTTTGGTCGTTGTTGTTTCTTTCAATTTTTGTAATGTAGTTTTCTTAGGAATTGTTAAAGATGGGAATCCGTACAACAACAATAAGCATATACTTGCTGTGTATCATAATTCTTTGTCAATTCCTTCAGATTACATTGATTAGTCGCGATCAAGTTTTAATTTCTAAGTCTTTCATCTGAAATGAGGAGTTCGATAGCTTCAGGATCTAGAATACTATCCGCATGCTTCCAGTCCATTGTTGCCACAATGGCCATTTTTTTATGAAATTATTCAGAAATATCTGATGATAATTTTCCATCATTAAAAATCACTGGCGACATAATTTAAGGTAATTTAAGAAAAAAAGCGATTTCTTTCGGCCTGTGAATGTCCACACTGGGCATTTGTTTATATGATTTGTTTATGAAATTAATTATGAATATTAAAAGATAATTGTCCATCATTAAACATCACTGGCGACATAATTTGAGGAAAATTAGGTTTGTATAATTTGTTTATAAGATTAATAAAAAATATTGGATGTCATATTTTCATGATCGGGTATTATTTTTTTGGAAAAAGCAAGTAATTTCAACGCCAAAATTTACTTTTCAAACGAAAAATACATATTGTAGACTATTTATTAAGTTAATTTGTTTATAACAATTAACTTGACAATCTCATTTTTTTTGCTTTCAACTACGCCCGTGCATGAAGTCTGGTAATGCTGATTATAGAAACAAAATTTTAACGAAGATAAACCAAAAAACGAAAGAATCGACTTTTTTCAATCTTTGCATTAATGTAAAAGTTTGAACTAAAAAAATTTTTACATTCGGCCACATTAACCTCTTCAAAATTTAATGCTAATTTTCCTAATAAAAATCCAAAACCATGGAAGATCAGATTGGATATGGATGTTAGCAAAGTCAGGTGCGAATTGGGTCGACCGACCCAATATAAGAAAGGAAATCGAACCAGAAAGCTGATACACCATGTTGCTAAAATCTTCCGCCCTCGGTACATCGAATTAGAAGGAATTTGGACACTGCGTAGTTCCAACTAGAGAAAGCAAGAGCAAGCAATAACCCTGAAATGGAGCTGACTAACATCAGAGTTTTAGATGTTTCAGCGGCTTTGAAAAAAGCAAGTAACTGGAAAGCTCCAGGTCCGGACATGGTGCATAATTTCTGGTACAAGTACCTGACTAGTGTGCATCCTGCGTTGGTAAGGTACTACATATATGTTGCCTAAAAAACAAGACGCTAACAATCCATCTGAGTTTAGACCGACAACCTGTCTCCCAACAATATATAAATGTCTTACAGCTAGATAAATGATGTTGTTTTAAGCGATGTTGTTTGTCTGAGTGATATAAATTAATGATAATATATAATAGATATTGTTTTCGACATACTTCAGACCAAATAAAAAAGGAGGTTAGTTGTTGAATCCTTTATTCTGCAGCCAACGTTTCGAAAACATGATGTTTTCCTCTTTAGGACGAATATTTTTCAAAGTTCATCAACATCTCTAATAAATACAGATTTCTATTCCTCTTCTTCTTTGCTTAAAAATCTTCATTTTCGCGTTACATTTTGTTTAAATTAATTGTCGTCTTGAATATATTAAAATTCATGCTGTCAACTGTAACAATTTCGTTAGTTTTGTTAAAATTAAATCGGAAGCATAACAATCTTTATGTGTTATGTGTCGTTTGTCTAAAAATTCAATTTTTCTATTTTTAATGCTGTTTCTTACTAATGAAACGAAAACTACGCGGCCAATCAAAAAGTGAATAAGAATAAATTTGTAGATCTGTTTTCAATGCACAATTTTGCATTTTTTTCGCATTTCCAGTCAGTTCGGTTGCCAATATGTCCTTCGCAATGAATAAAAAATAATCAAAAATATTAAAATTTTAGAAATTGCAGCCCAAAATGCAAAATACTACATGGAAAGAAGAGTTATTTTCACAAAAATAAGGCAACATATTATTCAAATAAAAGGTAATGTAAACACCATATTCAACTCTATATGAAACGATTTACATTCCTAAGATTTAAGATTCAGAATATATTACATTTCTAAGCAAATGGTTGAATTTTCAAACAAGAAAGATTCTTCTTCGAACAAAAACAGTTGAAATTTTAAGCCAAAAATACGAGTTTTCAAAACAGTTCAATTTTCAACAAATAAGTTCATTTTCAACCAAAAAAGTGTCCTTTCTACAATAAACGACAAAACTTTCTCTGAAATTATTAAGTTTTCAAGCTAAAAAATGGAATATTTAGAAGAACAGTTCAATTTAAAGATGTATTTCGATTCAAATAGTTGAACTGTTAACGAAAGAATAAAACAAATTCGCAACAAAATGTTTCTATTTTTAACCGATGAAGTGAATCTTCAAAAATAATTTCAATGGTGTAGCTCAACTTAACACCAACTAGTTGTGTGTCCAAACAAAAAAGACGAATTTTTAACTGAATAGTTACATTTTCAACCAAAAAATTAACCTTCAACCAAAAAGATTAATGTTCCATCAAAAAAGATTAATTTTCTTCCCAATAATAAGATTTTCTAACAAAGAAATTTATTTTCGCTTGAAGGTTCAAATGAATAGTTTAATGTTTAATCGAAAAATTCAACTTTCAACAAAGATTATGAGTCTTCAACCAAAAAAAAAAACATTTTCATAAAGTAGTTCAACTTTATATGAAGTAGTTACTTTTCCAACCAAGAATATGAATTTTTAACGAAATATGTGAACTAAAAATGGTTGGATTTTCTTATTGAAATGTATTATTTCAAAATTAGTTCCTGTGAAGAAATAAAAAGAAGGGGAAGTTTCTAGAAAACAGGGGAAAAAATAAGCATTCTTTTAAAAAAGGGGAGAAAAGGGTATAGTTGAAACAGCGCGAATTCTGAAATATGAAAGTAATTTTCAAACTTGTTAACCTATTATTGAACTGTACTGCCGCAGAGCCATGTTTCGAACAATTCGTAGAATTCGCAAAATTCACATTTATCGAAATTTATCATCAAGAAACGTACCACACGTTATCTAAGTTCGTCATGTTACTTCCAATGATTCATGATTTTATATTAAAATTGTCGTTGGAAAAAAATTAATTTCCAACGAGAAGCACTAACATAAAACAGGTATGTGATAATTGCAATAATTTATTATATAAATTTAAATGTTTAATCAAAATGCGAAAAATGTTATTTTAGACGATTTTTCTTATTGAGGGATAGTTTTTAGATTTAATTTTCCAAATTTCAAATTGAAGATACAACCAATCAACTTAAGCTTCTTCATATAAAAATTCCCTGACTTGAACTCGTTTTTTTGTATAATCCTTGTATTTACCCTGATTTTCCTTGATCAACCGAATTTCGTGACTTTTCCATGATTTTGAGTTTTTCCTGACTTGCGGTCAACTCTTTTGGTCCTTACCAAAAATTATTGCTGAATCCATTTTGCATGATTTCCTGGAAATTGTATGGATTTTAAACTATTCCAACATAAATTGAACAGCTTTTGAAATCTGACCAAAATAGGAAAAAATAAGAAATGTTTCTAAATCAGTTTTTGTCGGAAATAATCTAAAAAAATAATATTACGAAAGATATTTCAATTTTCTACATGAAACCACTCATGGGATAAACTTTCTCTGGTTATATACTGCTCTTATACCAATTGGTAATAATATCACCATTCTGAATTTCAATTCATTCTATGACTGGAAAACTGAGGTTGTTATTTTTTATATTTTATGAATAAATTGGCGTTTTGGATAAAAACTGTTGAAAGCATCAACAACTATTTGTAACTTTTTTGAAGGAATACATCTAAACTATCATATAAATTCCTTAAATGAAAAAGAAAATCAAAATCTAGTTTCCAAGCTACAAAATTTTCCAAATCCTCTACGACAATTTTAGCTAAAATCCCAGAAATAATTGTATTCATGGGAGTACCTAATATTCGCTTATAAAATATTCTATAAGATTGAAAATAAGTTGTGTTCACAACTAATCTCTCCTTTAGACGAAATCGCTTTGAATTGAGTATGTATTAAAATTGCGGCTTATTTACTAAAAACTAATTTTTAAACTTATTATGATGCTGTACTCGGAAACGTTGCAGCAACATCCAATGAAATCATGACATAGTCACCCGGAACTACATTTGAGTTATAATTTTTTGAATTCCCAAAAAATTGCTATACTTTATTTTAAGGTTTTAATGATGTTTTTAAGTATCAAATTCAAGTACTGTTTTAAAAATTGAATAGGAGTGTTAATAGTTGAAATAACCAATTTCAAAGGACAATTTTCCTTATGTTCTCAATCTACAAAATATCTGACAAAATTCGAATCTTGAGCAATGTCTCTCCAACGTATATCTTTTTCCAGAAGAACTTTCTTATTTATCAGAAATTTGAAAATAACTTTCTTTTCAGTTATCAAGCAGTATCTAACCATTTTACGATAAAACCTACTTATATGCAAACAATCTTTATCTAGAAAACGTTTAGAAAAACGCAAAACCCTGCTTCGGAAATCTTGCTGTTCGAATATCGAGATTTTATTTGTATTTGCCTTCAACCAATCTAAGAATATCCTGCACCGAATCAGGAATTTTACAATCTTGTAATTTCACAAACCAAGAATCCCTCTCTTTCTTTAACAAATTTAAATTTAAATTTTGTTCTTCAACATTAGTTTGCTGGCTGATCAAGCCAAAGATGTTTTTCTGACATTTTTATCGTTATTGAAAAATTTATTATTAAAAAATCGTATGATTTAGAAGACCAATAATTTTTTCTTGTTCTAAACAAATGTCTTATTCACCATGAAGACCAAAATCTTCAAATTTGTTATAGAAAGACAATATTTTCTTCAGAGAAAACGTTATGGCTTCTATATATTTGTTAGATTAATGATGGTGTTTTTAAGCGATGTTGTTTGTCTGAGTGACATAAATTAATAATAATATAATATAGATATAATATAGATTTAAATATTCTAAAATATTCAAATATTCTAAAATTCATGCTATCAACTGTAACAATTTCGTTAGTTTGGTTAAAATTAAATCGGAAACATACCAATCGTTATGCTCCATCTTTGCGAAGAAGAAGAGGATTTGGTCTGAAGAATGTCAAGAAAATATCTATATTATATTATTATTATTATTCTATATATTCATTGGAAAAAAAGCTTCTTGAAGTATACTGTCTCTTTAATATCTCTAAATTTTAAAACTGAGGAAGAGTAATTAAATAATGACTATGATACTACGATTGATCACATTTAATAATGCATTCCATGGATTTTCCTTCTTTCTCTTCATAGATTTAACTTGAAATGAGTGAGTTTCTTTGATCGCTTTTTTTTAATTTTCACTCCATCACGTATTTTGGACATGGCTTGGCAAAAGAACAATGTACTATTTAAGCAGATCCTAATCAGCGTACTTATCTCATTATCATTTTCTTACCTAGCAGACTGAAGAAGTTTGTTCTCTGAATCTTCACTATTATTTGTTGTTTCGAATAGCAATAGAAACAAGTAGCAACTTTTGTAATTCATCTACAAATATATTTGAATTGACAAACAATCTAATATTGACTCAACTCTCTACTGTATCTAAAGTATTCTTTATGACAATGTTGTCCCGAGAAAATTGTTTGGATAGCCCAGTCAAGTTCGAAGAATAGGAAAGCAAGAGCATCGTTCAGTAGAGGGAAGAATGAAAACTTGAAAGTGTGAAGGTTTATTCTTGGGTGTCGTTTTGACCTTATCTCGGAGAATCGATCTTTTGATTCCGAGGCATAAAATATTCCTATATCCAGAGGGAGAAGACTGACGTCCTATATATATAGCTCCTCGGGAACGGCTATTGATATAGAGGGCGGATGAGGATAAGGATGAGGATGAGGATGTTCCAAAGGAATACCAGTACCAAGTTTCTTGCCCCGAGGCAACCAACCCGATGCCGCTGGCGACGGTCGACTCGGACAAACTTGAACCGACGATTAATATTTGCAGACAATGGGCCTCGCATATTTCCACGGCATCCCACTGAACGGAATATTCGTACACGTATATCTAACCCACACGAATGTATGAATCTCTAATATATGTTCACCTAGGTGGATCCACGGTACCCATCCTTGAGAGTTTGCTGCGGTGGCATCGTCGTCGTAGTTTGCATGTACCATATACACATGGTTTCCGGTAGTCGGTGACGCGAAGGTACGTCCGTTGGCTTCATCTGTATGTGTATGTCGATTTCTGTGTGGGTTGGTTTGTATGTGTTAGTTTGAGTATACATACACGTATGTGACACGCTACAGCTCTGCTAGGTAACGTACGATGCAAGTTTCCTTTGTCCCGCAAACTCACAGAGAGTCCTGCGCAAAATCCCTTCTTGCCTTGCGACACCCTGCCTAAAGCATACACGTCTGGCTGCTGCTGCTTTTAGTCCTTGACTACTCACCATCTATATCTGGGCAGGTTTATAGTTTATGGCTATGGAGAAATAGAATACAGGATATCACAAATTCTTCTTTACGTCCGCTGACAGCATAAGAGGGAATTCGCTGGATCACTTCAGCTTCCCTGATGTAAGTTTCGGAATCGAATAATGGAATCCGTTGGAATGTGTTCCAATCTGCCCGAAACAAATGAATTGTAAATCGGATATTTTTTTGAATACTTGCATTTTTATAGACGCATCAACTGCCAGGGTCATTAGCGACTGTACTGTAGGGTTAATCATAAACTGTAGTGTGTCCTTGGGGTAGTATACCAAGGGAGAGAAGCGAAGCTTTCTGCGAAACCCATCCAGCCTCGCTTCCTGCTTTGGGAATCGAACCCGCGCCAGCGTGGCTACCAAGTGTTGGAACATAAGACAAGCACGATACCATCTGAGCCACGATGATTCCCGAAATCCGATATTAGTTCCCTCATGATGTCGTATCATTATAAACCAACTTTTCAGTCAGATTAAATCCAAAGGCAGAATCAAATTCATTGCGAATGATTCCGATTCCAATTAGGCCGTCATTTGAAGTCAATCTGAATTCGGCCATCAATCCCTAATAATTCGAAATGATTCCTTTCTAAACTGCCAGTTGTTTCCAACGATTTCACGTCATTCTGATCAAAGATTTTATTTAATGTGAATTCTCTAGCTGATGAGAGTTAATTTCAAATGAGCTCGCTCTCATTCTGGGTATAATTCTGATTGATTCCGCATCATTCTGAAACAGTTTTTCATTCCTCTTGAATCGTCAGAATCGTCTCAAAAGTTTCCGTTCTAAATCCGAACTCATTTCGAAATATAGAGCTGTAATTTCTAATAATATATTCTCATTCTAAAGACCGTGGTTCCAAACTAAATTCCGAATGATTCCATATCATTATGAATAAAGTGTTCATTACGTCTAAATCCCGAAACGCTGTCGGTGAAATTGTCTGCTTACGACTCCTGAAGCAATTATACATAATTCTGAAGTGAGTCCCCAAATTTTCAAAGATAAATTCTAATTCATAACAGGAAGAACGAATTTTTCAAATAACTGATAATTCTGACTTGAAAAACGAAATTTGCGCTAATAATTATAATTCCAACTTGGAATTGTGAATTTCTCAAACAAAAAATACAATTTTGACACGAAACAGGGAATTTTTGTAAATAATATTACAGATCTGTCTTCGAACAACGAATTTTTGGAAAGAATTATAACATTGAGTTAGTCAAGACAATTTTTTATGAGAACTATAATACTGATTTATACCTGGATTAAAAAAAAACATGTTTTCATATATGTGGTTCTAAATTATATTGGAGAATTCTTGAAATAAGTACGTAATCCCGATCCGGAACCAGGAATTTCAGAAAAGAATTATAATTCTGATTTGCATGTGAGAATTTTTGCGAAGCATCATAATTCTGATTTGGAATGGGGAATTTTCGAGAAGAAGCATCATAGTTCTAATTTTGGACGAAGAATTTATTAAAAGAATGCTAATTTTGTGTTGGTTCAGTGAATTTCACATAAGATTTATAATTCGGAGATATATCTGGATGTAAGAAAGATGTATATTGAAGTATAATTCTTACTAAACACAGTAAATTTTCAAGAAAATTCGAATTTTGAGTTAAAAACTGGAAATTTTTCGATAAATTATATGTAATTCTGCATTATAACAGATTATTCCTGATAAATATATAATTCAAATCCGGAATAGGGAATAACCCATAAAAATTTCAATTCTGAATTAGGAGACGAAATTTTCGGAAAGAATCATGAGTCTGAATTGAAAGTTTGAATTTTGAAAAAGAATGATAATTTTTATTTAGAACAATAAATTTTGGAAACGAATTATTGTACTTTTGATTTTGAACCAAGAATTTTCAGAGAGAATGATAATTTTTTTCAAGCAAAGTGCAGAATTTTTAAATTAAATCATAATTTCGATGCGGAAGCAGGAATTTTCCAGGAGAATTATAATTCTGATGTAGAAGAGGAACTTTTTGAGAATAAGGAAACAAGAAACTTTATAAAAGAATAAAGTTTTCATTTCATGCGGATTAATATAATTAATTATTCCTCTTTAATTTTGATTGATTCCGCAACAACCTCTGACAGTCTTTCATTCCAATTAATTCAGTGATTTTGACTGATTACACATAATTATGAACCAACTGTGCATCATTCTACCATATTCATATTCTTATTCTGGAGACATTTCGAATAATTCTGTGGTTCCAAAACCCAATTCTGAATGATTCCGCATTAATTCGAAATCTATTTTGAATGATTTCCAATTATTATAAAAATATTTATTATGGTGTCTGAATTCCTTAATATTCCCCATGATTACTCTGTCATTCCGATTTCATTCCAAAAGGAGTTCGGATTATTCTGCAGAATGTTTACATTTCGCCTGATATCCCTCTACATAGTTTTTCATCAGAACTTTGTTCTTATTTGAAAAATGAATACCAAGCAATAAAAATTAACATTTTAGAAAGTCTTAACATTATTTCGACGTAATCTCAATATATGTAGGGACTCAAAAATTATCTCATCACTCGTCGTAAATTCATTTCTTAGACTATTTACAAAATCATTCAGGCTTAAGCTTACATGCTATTAATTTGAATTTTTTTTAATTCTCCTTAAGCCCGACTTCACTGAAATGTTTCATTTTACTTAATGATGAATTGATAATGGACTGGGATCGTACAGAGAGGGAATAACGTACTGCTAAGTGAAAATCAATCGTTGATTCAATTGGCTGATCAAAATTCTACTAATTTACTTTAATTATAATCTGATATCATCTAATTGATCAACAATCCAAGTTCCAACCACGAATCAGTTCGCACAAGTCACTTTTGATTTACGAAAATGTTTGGTTAGTTTTGAAACTCAGCCCATAGGTGGACTCCAGAAACCATATTGATCGGAACAATCATTTTCGATGAAACTGGAGGTATATGCCATCCGAATCATCACTTTCCACAACACCAGAATGCAATCGAGTCCAGAAAATCACTTCTTTTCACAATCATCTGAAAATGCAATAACACTCGATACTTTGATAGGATAACTTATTTGGATTGAGAACACCTTTTGATTCACAATTATTCGTGCATTCGGGACGAAAGAGTTTTGTATCCCAATTTGACTTTTTCACGTCTTCTCTCAGTGACAGTCAAACCTAGACTGAGAAACAAAGGTTGAAAACCGGAATCACTGGTAGCATTAATTTGAAGACTGCAGCTCATTGATCTCAATCTCGGAAAATTACCACGAGTGCCTGGCACGGAGTCGAAACTGAACCGAGAAAAGAAAGCTGGATTCCTCCAGCCGACCAAGCGAGCCACCACCTGAGAACCACGACCGCTACACACCAGCGTAGCAGTCGATGGCGTTCGAACGCTAGGTTCTAATAAATGTCACTGCGCACAACAATAGCGTGAGTGAAAAATTCCCAACAATCACAAATCTCGTTAGGAATTCTGAACATTCCTCAATTAGAAAATTTATTTTAGATTATAACTAAATAGGCTTACAAAAGTATTAACACTACTAAAGCTTCTTTTTTTATTTGCTATTACAAGAGAGATGATCTGATTTTCTATTACAAGAGAGATAAGCACTGCGCCACGTCAGGAAACACGACAGGTGCACTTTTTGGGTAAACCTAAAATTAATGTTTTTAATTAATTCAAATCTAGTTTTGGCAACATACAAAGAAACCCTCAGATATCAAGATACAGCACTACATGCTGTATACGTTGCTACAAAAAAATCTGCCCGCTGCGCGGGTACATTGTCATTGCGCGCTATTCGCGCGGCTCGTTTCGCTCGTAAGATTGAGCGCGCGTTCATGGAATCTCGCGCTTCGCGCTCGATAATGTATTTACCTCGCACTGCGCGCTCGGTCTTTATACTTTCCCCATATTTGTGCCCAGACCTTTTAAAATTAGAGTTCAAGCATCGACCACTGTAATTTGGTGATTGTGAGTTCTCTATTGTTAAAGCTCCTTCGGCTTCAATTAACACAGTCTGATCACGTATCACGTGCTTCGCATTCAATTTTGTCCAAAGTGCGAACTCTTCTACATTAAGTTCAACTTTATCATATCAAATGAATATTATATTTGTTTCTGTACCTCGCTTTGGGACTGATTATTAAGATATTGCAAAATAATGTACAAATTTTATTGTTGATGATTACTTCAATATTTGTTCCATATTTGGCGCCAATTTATATTCTCAGCCACCCTGAAAAATGTATGATTTCAATAAATTTATATTATTACAATATATAATATACCTTGATATTTGAACATATGTTTTTTCATTATATTGTTTTTAAAATTAAATGAATTACGAATTTTATGAGAAAGAAACAATTTTGTTAATCAACATCTTATTAAACTTTGTTTTGTTTTTCAAAAAACTCAACTGGTTTATCTTCAAGATTATTCTGATAATCTGATTTATAATAAATTCGTGTCATTTTTAAAAAAATTCAATATTTTTATATTCAAGGTTAATTTTTACGAATGAAACTAAAACTACACATTATATCAAAAGGTCATTCCAGAAAAAAATTTGAATAAAATGGAATTTTTGATTTTTCATCATTTTTTGTGCGATCAAAATTTGAATGTTTGAATTTTGGAGAAACCTCAGAAAGTGGTTATGACAATTTTGTAGGTTCTTCAAAAATCAACATTTTTCTCCTACTGACTTGTTTTCATGTCGTGTGTTGTTTGGCTTAAAATTTTCATTTTCGTTCTCTTTTCGAACTTTTTAAATTCTATAACTTTAGTAATTTTTCTTTTATAAAAAAAAAATCAATTGGATAAATTGTTCGCTTTTCTGATTGTGAGTACTATGAACAGCAGTACATACAATTTCTAAATCTCAATTTAAAATGGTCTCAATTTTGAAAATGTTTCAGCTTTTTGAATTTGTATCCAAAATAGCTGGCTAACGAACTTGACCTTCAGTTTTCGACACCCAAAGAGTGAAAAAGATTGATTTTTTCAAAATTCATCGTACTCACAGTATATATACATACATACATACATACATGCATACATACATACATACATACATACATACATACATACATACATACAT
>CAKNXH010001018.1:241036-278916 GCA_932178445.1 Andricus quercusramuli
GAAAATTCATCTTTTTGGTATAAAATTCAACTATTTCAGTTGGAGATCCATCATTCTAGTTGAAAATTCATCACTTTGGTTGAAAACTGAATAATCAAAATTTGTGAATACACGAGATGAAACGAATTGTAGGTATCAAGCCTTCTGACTCGGATAAATGGGAGTCAATTTTTCCGAGTTTGGGGGTAGATAATTAAAATTATTTTTTAGTGTATACAACTTTAGAACCATACTTGTTTCCATATAGATTTCTTGATCTTAAAATATCTTATGTTAAATTAAATAAATATGCCACTTTGAAGAAAAACAGCTGTTGGCACTAGAAAAAGCTAGGAAAAGTGAAACATGCATTAGAACTTATGTATACACTACCGTCGGAAATTGTGCGCACGACTCGCGTGAGCGCTATTAAAAATCACTGCTGACTTCGAACCATGATATTTCGGCGAAAAAAAGAGATAGAGCATTTTTTTTAAAACATTTGAAAAGCTCATGAAATTCCACGCACAGAGGTGGCGCCTAAGTGGACATTGTCCTATTCTTTTTTTTATACCATTAAGCCGTTTCCCTTTTCGGCGAGCCTCTAGGGGTAGGCGTGACACTACCCGATTCGGGTAGTGTTTCTAGGTGGATAGTTTCTTGTAGAAGTTCAAATAATATGGAAATAATATTACATTCAAATAATTTTCAACAATCACAAATAACAATAAATATATTTTTTTTATTCACCATAATTTAAAATAAAAATTACTAATGAAGAGAACCAAAAGTATAAGAGGCGCCACCTTAGTGCGTGGCCTATTCGGTCCTGCCTCAACGAAGGAAACGAGCAGCAGAAAGGCCGAGAACCGTGATCGTCGATTAAAATTGAGCTCAGATACGATTGAACATTTTTAATCATATCTCGGGCACCCATGAAGATTTTTTAAGTTTTCTTGGCTCAAATCAAAGACAAGATTTCGGGCTCCATGTCGTATAATTTTCAGATTTCTGAAAAAATTTTCCTAGGTCTTGCAAAAAGTTGAATTTGAGGTAGAAAATTTGAGAAAATCTTGAATTTTTTTTTTGAACTTCTCAAGTGCTGTACTATTTTCAGAAGGGCAAAAAAATATTTGTGCGCACAATTTCCGACGGTAGTATATAGTTACGAAAATCTTATGATTTTTGTTCACTCTTACTGGGCAAATAGTGCCAAATTTTTAGTACAAATATCCAGTAAAGACGATTTTATGGGCTACTCTTCTTGCATTTTGAAATGTTTATAGTTGGAGTGGATGCTTCTAATGTGTCCCCGGAGGGATTACATTTTTCTTGTATCTCTTCCCTATTCATTTACACACTCCCACATATTTACTTGTTGGTGGGAGGGGAACCTACAGTTCAAGGTGGGTTCGGAACCACCAAGAACAACAGCTTCATGTACTTAGAGAATCTTCTTCTCTAGGGGTACCGGTCACACGACTCTCCAGAGATGAACAACTCCCTTGCTAGGCTAGTGATCACCATATGGGTTGCCGAGGCTCTTCCGAAGTGCGAGGCGGGAATCGAACCCGCAAGCCGACGGAGTGGGTTCAAAGCCTATGTCTTAACCCGAACGACCATCGCCCTACTAAAATGTTTATAGTTTTATTAATTTTTGTAGCATATCAGGAACCGAAGATAATGTTCTGCTTGTAATATGCTCAAAAAAATCATGTTCAATTGAAATGTCCAACTATATTACGAAACAGCCATCATTTTTAATTGTCTATATAAATCAAAAACTGAAACAAACTTCTATCTCAATTTATTTCTTCTAACTCTAATAGATGTCCTAAATGATGGTAACAATAATTTTTGATTCATTAGTTAAGTATGTGAAGATAAGTCATGGTATACCATCTTAAAATTTACATGCAACAACTAGATTCTAAACAAAAATCTTTTTGGCAAATATTCGCTCCACCTTCCCTAATTCAATCAGTGAATTTCCGCTAACTCTCTGACAGACAAACTCTTACTTAATCAAGAATAGATATTTGAACATAACTTTTCTTTTGTCGGTGGAGTGCAATTTTTTGCGACATGCTTTCTTTCAAGTTTCAAGGAGAAACTCATTTGCATCCGGGTAAGAGAAAGACCGCGAGAGGGATAAGGAGAAGTGAAGAGCTCACAGGAAAAAAAAGATAAGTTTTACATCGATTGCAGATGAAAGATTCGCTTCCACAAGAATTAACCTTGCCGGTTAAACAGTACATGAAACGACGATCATTTCGCGTTTGGGTTCATTAAATTGGAGCAAAATGTCGATTCCTCGTATGTAAGTTGCTACTTACTGAGAGTAGTCTGAAATTTGACGTGTCCAAATGTTATTCCATTTTGCCCCAAAAAAAGAGAAAATGTACCATAGAGTTAAGGGCGCGGATGTCCACAATACAGCTCTGCTGGAATAAACGGATTGAAACCTTATCCGTTTAAATCCATCATCTATTCATAAGTATCCGCTTGAATACTTTTTTATACTCTTCGATGCGTTTGTTACCGTTGAATATCCACCTATCCGCTTGGATAATAATCTTATCCGGTGTAACTATCAATTCTAATTCTCCTGTATCCAGCTACTTAGATTTGATCTCGTCACATATAATGCATTACAAATTTATCCGTTTTAATCAATTCTTATCCTCTTTGGTTCTTTCTCTATAAAATGTATTCTCCTGCCGTTCTAATCCACGAATCTCTATCCGCAACTCTATCCTCGTCTATGCGAGACCTACCTTGATATTCTTTAATATCTATCACGGATACGATACTCATCCGCGCCAATCATTACCTATCCTCTTTAATCTGTTCTCCACAAAACATATTGCTTATCCGTTCCAATCCATAATTTCCTATCCGCCACCCTTTCCTTTTCTATCCACGACCTACTTTGACATTCAATATTAAATATTACGGATAGAATAATTATCTGTACCAATCATTGCTTATCCTCTTTGATCCTTTCTCCGTGGAAAGAATTGGCTATCCGTTCTAATCCATAATTTTCTATGTGTCACGTTATTCATGTATGTCCGCTACCTACTTTGATTCTTCTCGTTATGCAACACAGATAGAATCTTAATTCATGCAAATCATTGCTTATTCTATTTAATCCGTTCTCCACAATATCAATTAGAAAAAATAAGGATTGAAACGGATAGGCAATATATTTTTATTTTCCACCCGTTCGAGTCCATAATTTTCGATCCCTCACTGTATTCTTTTCTATTCGCGTACTACTTCGATTGTATTTCGTCACCTACCACGGATTGCAAAGCTATCAGTGACAATCAATGCTTATCCTCTTCAATCCTGCAATCCTTCTGTCACCTAATCCTTGTCTATCTGCAGATTACTTTCATTTTTATCATTATGTAATACGGCTAGAATATTAATTCTTGCCAACCATTACTTATCCTTCTTCAATCCTTTCTTCAAAAAAATTATTAACTGTCCACTATAATTCGTGATTTTCTAGCAAATACGAATTAGCATTATGGTTTTCACTGCAGATATATACGTATAGAATTTTGTATTCAATCTGAAATTTGAGGATAGAATATTACTAGTTCAATACAGATTCAACAGGATGCACTCGGATAGAGTATTACTAGTTGAAGTCTGATCAAAACTGATAAATATGAATAGATTTATTAATATTTTTGAAAACATTCGAATTTGCTCACTGTTTGAATAGAAATTCAATCAGAAGAATTCAGTGTCAGAATGATTGAACTAATATATTATTCAAGGAATTTGTATTATCATTAGAGAATAACAGAAAGTATTTAACGTCTTTCAAGACTAGATGAATCGCGCTGAATGATGATGACGCGCTGAATCCGAATTCGGTGTCCGTTTTGCCCGTACACCCCCAAAATTTTGGGTAAATCGCGAAAAATCGCGAAAAATCGTGAAAAATCGCTGAAAATCGCATTTATAGACGTTGGTAAATGTTAGAAAGTATTCTTTTGAGTGTTTCACACATGATTTCAGTGTATTTTGACGCGCTTAATCCTAGTTCGTTGTCCGTTTTGCTCGTACACCTCCAAATTTTAAGTGAATGGCGAAAAACCATGAGAAACCGTGAACGTCCACATCCATGGATCTAGAAGCTACTGCTTCCTCAAAGTGTATCATTTTGTCTGGTTTTACTACTAAAGAAACGTTATCATATGAATATAGGTTTTTTTGCTTGTACTTGCGACCAGGGCAACTCCATGAGGAGACGGTGGGCCTCATGGCCATGATGGCACGATAGTCGTTAACCCATGGCTCCACTAAACTCACCTCCTCTTTCTGCCAACCCACGTCCTCGAACCGCTTTCGCATTACTTCAAGGAAATGAGGGTAAGGCCAATAAGCCGTGCTTCGGCTTTCAACATTGGCTCAACGAAGTCGCCTCTCGGAGTGCCCTGCACCTCCTCGTCCCAGGCACATGATCTGTCCCGTGCTTGTCGTCTTTTGCGGCACAGAGGTAGCACTCGGGGGTGCTTTCGGACCCCGCAGCCCTATGGCCCTTTTTGCCGCACCTCCAACAGGCCTTCGTCCTGTTTGGACCCCTGCAGCCCGCTGCCATGTGGCCAAAGCCTAGGCAGCAGTAAAACCTCAAGGCCTCCGTCTTCTTCCGTACGCGACAGGACACCCATCCTACCTTGAGGTGTCTCGTGCGCAGATGCCTTGCGGCAAGCTCCTTCCTCATCTCGACGAAGGCCTTTAGATTACCTCTGAAGGCCTTCTTCGTCATAGAGACCTTTATTTCGCCGCTTGCTGCTTCATTGAAATCTTTACGAACGGCGGCCTCCACTTCTGCCGCATCGGTGGTAGTGTCGAGGTCCAGGACCTCGGACTCGATGCGGGGGACGAGCTCGCGCGCGCTACCCCCAGCACCGACCGCTTCTTTGATGGTAGCCGACAATTTGGCTCTGCCATCCGCCTTCGGCCCTACCTCCAAAAGGACTTCTCCGTTTCAGGTTTGCCTGACACCCTTGATTTTTACTCCAAGGGTGTTCGGCTGCACATTTCGGTTGAGGTCCCTGAGGAACTCCGCGTAGCTCGAACGTTCAGCCGGTCTTATGAGGACCGCCTCAGGGCGAGCTCGCCTTGTTGGCTTGGCCTGCTTTCCGTCATTGGCAGGCTTCTCCTTCTCTTCTCCTCTTTTAGGCGTCAAGGTCAACGCAGTCGCAGCAGTGCGTGTACTCGATCTCTTCTTGATAGGCTTTGAGGAAGAATTCGCCTCTATGGGACTCAGGCTGGACTCCCGTTCGCACTTCCCTAGCTTGTGAGCGGGAGTTTCCACGGCTTCTTCTGTCTGGGTTCCAGATTGGCTCATCTTCTTCTTCTGCGTTGCCTTCCTCCTTTCCTCTATCCTCGCCCTTTTGCCGACGGCCCACCCAACTTCTGTTAGCGCGAACAAAACCGGCAATCGGCTGTTATTACGGCCATTCCCAGCTTACTTGCCAGTTCCTGTGCTTCCTCCAGTACATGCCTGATTGGCGCGAACATATTTCTCTTCGTGGCAGAGAATTCCTGCATCCTTTCTAATGCGTCTGTCAATTTTTGGATGAGTTCTCCAGCGTCTGCTAAAGCTTTTTTCGCCAACATGATATCTTGTTTCACCTACGGAAATATAAGCCTACTCCTGCATAGCCTCGCATGCGGGGGTAAGGTCTGCATACTCTAGGAGGCGACTTGGTATCCTACACGGAAAAAATTAGTTGTTAAAATTTTGAATGACTGAGTCAACCACTCTGGGATAGGGTTAAACGTATGTCATAAGTTGGAAGAATCGTCTTACAAACCTTGATTTATGAATGTTCAAAAAGTAGAAAGAGTTGTCGAAATTACAAAATAATTTCAATGAAAATGTGAAGTCCAGAGGGACAGAGTTCTTGAAACACTGATACACTAATGCTTCGAAGCCAGTCAATGAAACTTTCGATGACTCCTAACGAGTTTTTAGAAAACAGTATAGCCAAGTTAAAAAAATATATATTTCGCGGTTATATTTACTATATTGTTATTCACATAGACTCACGCTTAAGTTATATTTATTTTTACAGATACACATGAACCTATGAAAAATCGAAAGAAATTTTGCGGCGGGATTCGAACTACCTAACACCTATCGAACGCAACTTATCCCTAACCACTAGACCCCACGGCTAACTTAACACATTGAATATTTTGCAATAATGTCAGTGAAAAGTCAAATTTAAATCCCGGCTCATTTGTTCACTGCCGGTGACCGCGACTCCATTCAGACTTATGTATGTGACTGTACATTGTGAATATATAGATATGTAGAAGACAGTCAACGAATTCTTCGACAACTTATAAATCAGTTATTCGTTTCTGTGCTAAAGTTATTGTATTCCAAATCGTTTGGAATCTGGAGGACTTTTTATGAACAATTGAATGTTTGCCTTGAACTTTGTCAAAATCTGCTGAATAAAAATTAGAAAACTGATGTTCCTAGATTGTCTTCCAATAATTCGATGACTTTTTTCACTTTTTCGATGAAGTCTGCGGTTCTTTAGTCGAAATTATACGAGATTCTAAAAAAACAGTGGCCTATCCTAGAATGGTTGACTAGTCAAGTGAAGTTTCGACAACTTATTTTTTCCGTGTAGAAACACCGTTTGGACACCTTCACGGGTTTTCATGGTATTTCGCTATTTACTCAAAATTTGAAGGTGTACGAGCAAAAAGGACAACGGATTTGGCTTCAGCGCGTCAAAATACACTGAAATCATGTATGAAACACTCATAAAAATACTTTCTAACATTTACCAACGTCTATAAATGCGATTTTTAGCGATTTTTCACGGTTTTTCGCGATTTACTCAAAATTTTGGGGGTGTACGGGAAAAACGGACACCGAATTCGGATTCAGCGCATTAAATTACATAGGGATATATACAGGTAGGTGTAGTCAAAAGTACTGCCCACTTTTTATTTTTTGTGTGCCGGTGTTATCATCAGAAAGATTTCAAGGCATTTTTTTCATTTCGCATGGTGTATTAAAAGTTTTTGGATGAAATCAAATCATTTTCAAAGATATTTAGAAGTATCGAAACATTTTCAAAAATAATTCAAAATTTCTGAAGATTCCAAAAAATGTAAAATATAATGTAGATTTTCAACGATTTCGAAAGGTTTCAAGATAATATATTTTTTTAGGGCTTCTGAGAAAATTTCAAGTGATTTTTTGTAAAAAAAAATATAGTGCTAAGAGAATGTTTCAAAATATTTCAAAATAAATGTTGACATATAAATAACAATTGAACAATCAGTCATTTGAAACGACTTGAAGTTAAAATAATTTACCCTCTAATTACAAAAAAATTCGACTCAATAAAAATTGTAATCTTTCAATTTTCAATGTTTCTAACTTAAAATTGCTTAAAACGATATAATATTGAAAACTTGTAAGTTTGTTGATTCATTCTTATTCAGCTCAGAGTATTGAAAATAATAGCGTGAATGTATAATTAATACAAATTTCGATGTTTGTAAACGATTACTTCAAACGAATAATTGTTAAGACCATGGAAAAATCTGCCTCAGCCCGGATTTGAACCGGGAATATGAATATCGCAAAGAGTGGAAACATGAATATGGTACACTTGTTGGTTAATGCTTACACCGTGACATACAAGACCCGCTTGTAAACACAAAAAACATGGTTTCTATTCAAATATTTGTTAATTATGTTTATGGAAGTCATGATTATTATATTTATATAATTCATAATAAAAATTCAAAGCAAAAAAATAACTTTAAAATTTATATTAACCTCCCCTTGACACTGGAGCGTGAAAGAGAATTATTGGATGTCCCCTTCTCTGCATTCGCGCCTGGACATATTAGATGAAGTCAGAATTATTCCCCCAATCCCGTTTAAGCATTCCCCGAAATAGTTGAATTTTCAAGCGTTCCAAAATTTATCGGCAATTAATTTTCATCTTCTTTTTCTGTGCTCTGATCAGCCATATTTGCACGTAAATACTCGTTTATGTTGCGTACAAATCTAGTATGATATTCATGGCATTACTCACCGTTCTAAAGTCTCTTTATTGAAGCTTTTCTACATCGTGCAAAGAGGAAGACCGCTGTGTAACGAAACGTTGAAAACGTGCAAGCAGACGTCCATCCCTGTTTTTCCTTCTATAGCGGAAGCTTGCAGACTTTTTAACGTGACCCTCGCTCAAGTCTAATGCCTCAGGCCAACTTGATTCTTAGCTGTAATTGCCGACGGTTAGGCTATGCAACCTTAACAAAAGAGCGTCGATCTTTTTACTTTGATGTATAAAAAATTATTTTTCTTACTGCTTCATCCTCTTCTCGCCACTGCTCAACGTCTAGTGGCGGCAATGACAAGAATTTACTGGGGTCAAACCTAAGTACAGGGTATGCATTCGCGTCTAAGGGGCCATTCATAAACTAGATTTCTCATTCTATAAAAAAAATTAATAATGCAGTAAAGACTACAACACCATGTTATTCTCATAATAGTTATTTGTAATGCAAGGACCCTGAGTGGCACTCTTTCGGCCGGGTGTGAAAGTTGCAGTACGAGTCGGAGTCGAGGCGTAGCCGATACGAGGAACAAGTATTGCAATTCACACATGAAAAAATGCCACTTAGGGGCCGAGTGTCACACACTATAGTCGATCATCAGTGCAAATAGGTTGCATAGACTCTCAATCTAAAAATCCGAGAGAGAATCCAATCCAAACCAATTCAATACAATTCAATTCCCAAGAAGAAGAACAAGTCACACACCACTTTTTATCACCCCAGTTAGTGCAAGTGCAGTAAGTCTATATGCCAAAATGGGGGTCACTGCACTCATCATACCCGGAAGTACAGATATGAATGTCCGTCAGCCAATCAGATCACAGTGTCAGTTAGTTTATAGTACGCTGTTCCTTGAGTGGAAATTTGGCGGCCTAGGCTAAGAAGTCCTACTTTAGATATCGTTCACGGTACCTAAAATAGCACTCATGATGGCAGTGAGATAAAAAATAGTTACTTGTGATACAGGGACGCTCAGTGGCACTTTTTCGGACGAGCATTGGAGTTGCAGTACAATACGAGACGTATTCGGAACCATGAACGAGTACTGCAATTCACACGAAGCAAAGTGCCGCTAAGGGGCCGAGTGTCACACACTATTTTTTATCACATCAGTCAATCATAAGTGCAAATAGATTTTCAATCTAACCCAATCCAATTCAATCCAATTCAATTCAATTTCCGAGACAAAGGATGAGCCACGCAAAATTTTTCATCACCCCCGTTAGCGCAAGTCCAGCACTTCTACATGCCAACGTTGGGATCACTGCAGTTGCAGTAGGAGTCAGAGTCGAGGCGTAGTCCAAACGAAGAACGAGTATTGAAATTCACACGAGGCGAAGTGCCACCTAGGGGCCGAGTGTCACACACTATTTTTTCTCATACCAGTTGATCATAAGTGTAAATAGGTTTCATAGATTCCCAATCTAAAAACCCAAGAGGTAATCCAAACCAATTCAATTCAATTCAATTCCCGAGAGAAAGGACGAGTACTACCATTTACACGAGGTAAAGTGGCACTTAGGGGCGACTAATGGTCGAAGTTGGGGTCACTGCATTCATCATATCATTAAGTACAGATAAAAATTTCCGTCAGTCAATCAGATCACATTGTCAGTTTAAGCACGCTGTAATCCTAATAGAAATTTGACAGCCTAGGCTAAGAAGTGCTATTTTAGATATCGCTCACATTTTTACAATAGTGTGTATAGTAGAATGGCCCAGTGAAAGAGAAAGCTAGAATTTCATTTAGGATAATGGATCATTTTTTGAGGTTCACCAAAAAAGAAAATGAATTTTTTTGAACAATGCTTCGGAGTTGCCTTCACTCCCTGAATTTTTCCACATAAGTAACGCGGGGAAACTGCCTAATTTTAAGATTTCATAGCCCCGGGCAAAAATTCTCATATTTTCGGTCGGATGTCCGTCCGTCCTTCGTAATTTTTTCTCAGGAAGGGAAGTGAGGGGAAATTATGGGAAATGCGGGTAGGCGAAGTAAGGGGAAGTAGGTGAAATTATTAAAAATGAGGGTGAGTAGGGGAGGTTGAGTGAGGGCTGAGGAAGGCTGGGGGAGGAGAGTAGGAGAAGCGAGGAAAGGGAGGAGGAGTGGTGGAAGAAGATGAGAATGGGTGGTGGAAGCGAAGAGTGAAATGAGGAGAGGGAATATAGAGAAATGTTGGGAGGAAGAGCATGGCAGGGGGAGGTTTGTACGACTTAATCAACGTCTCAATCGGTTGAAAACCCCCGTTTTGTAGGAGCGTAGTGCCTAATATGACTAATCATCACATATAAAAGACTGGAAGGAACACATTCCAATGAATCGAATGGAAATCACATGATCTTCTTAAAATCACCTTTTCGAATGTGGCGTATGCATTGTTTTACGACTTTTACTCCTTGATATTCTTCCGGCATGTCCAAAAAACCACACTTTAAATAAGGTTCAAGCATTTTGTGGTATATTGGTCGTAAAAATTACTTCTTTGCATTTCTTTTTATAGATCATTCTTAACGGCCAAGTTAGTATAAAATGAAAAATCAGTAGAGTCGATTGAAATTTATTGCAGATTGTTAAAAAAAATATTCATTATTCAAATGTAACTTCTTGCAGGAGAAAGGCAGCAAAGTGTGGTTCTTTTAAATTGTTGAACGAATTTCATTAACTTCTTCTATGGTGATATTTTTCGTCACTTACCCATGATTTTTCAAACAAATTCTATTTTTTGGAACACATTTTTCTGCACAATTTCTACGCTTTCTAAATTACATAATCTAATTAGTTAATTGTTTGTGTTGATTTTCGATCTTCATTAAATATTTCAAGTTGTTCAGAGAAAGTGTACATTTTTTGTATGTTGTCGTAAAAACTGGTTTAGGCAAATAAAAATTATTCGAAACATTGTGCGTAAGTAGCATAATGTCCAAATTCAAATTTTACCAGTGCAAAATTATTTCAATAAAAAACAATAACGTTAATTGATTGCGTGTTTTTTCCATGTCAACCAATTAGTTCTTGTTCCTGAGAGAAAGTTGATATTTTTGACATTTTTTGGCTAAAAATTTGCCAACAAATTGAAATCATTCAAGCAATTATGGATAAGTTTCGAAAATATCAGAAATATCAGATTTTTTTTAAGTTTGTTGACAAATTTGCAATAAACTGCACTTGGCTGTCTGAATTTTGTCAGAAGTTAAATTTGAACAGTAACACATTATTCAAATAATCAATAATAAATCCAATAGACAATTCTTATATTGCCTCATTAATTTATCCCGCTGTAGAGGTTTCAAAAATTCCGAAAAAAGGTAAAAAAAAGTATTGTTTGAACAAAAAACAATTTACTCACAATTATTATTCATTCTTGAAATCTTCGAGTCAAACATTTTTAAACTACGAACAAATAATTTTTTTGAATCTTCAACTGGAAATCAGACAGTTTTAAGATATTTCATTAAAAATTTTAATTAAAAAAAAGTGAATATAAAACAAGATTGCTATAATTCGATTTTTTTAAATTGCACAATTTTAAGCACTTTAATTAGAAATGTGTTTCGAGTCGTGTTTGAAATTTTCAATATTTTGAAACATAATCAAATAAAATTTTTTTTCCTATTACATTACATTCCTATTATTCATATTACAAATAAAATATAATTCAACTTTCAATAATTATTTCTCAAATCTTTTCAATTTGGAGGCTTGAATTTCACATATTATTTTTTTCGTTTTTCATTGTTTTTAATTCATTTTGGAGGTATTTAATTCAAAATTATTTAGTTAAAAATCTTTTATATTAAAAATTCGTAACTATTAAGTCTTTTAATTTCGTACTCTACGATTTCAAAGAATTTTGAGAAGGTAAGACAATTACGAACGTTCAAAATTTAAACCAAGCAATTTAGAATATTTAAATAAAAAATTAGTCAATTAAAAACCTGCTCAAATTTGAACTAAACTACTTGGAACATTTGAATCTAAAATTACTCAATATAAAAGTGACTATCAAGTTTTTAAATATAAAATTTGGTAATTTTGAAAGATTAAATATTGAAATCGAGCTGACATTTTTAATATTTACGTTTAAAACTACCATGGATTCAACGGGATTTTAAATAAAAATGGTTGAATCGTTGAGGCTCGAAACCTACTGAATGCTTTTTTCCCCAAATAAATAATAAAATATCAATTTTGCAAGATCATTGTGAAAAAATAACCCTTCATTCGAAAGAGTCACATTTATTTTTGACCTCCATCTTTGACCATCCATCTTTGGACATTTCTAAATTAGTAGCTTAAATTACTTAAGGTGGTTTTAAACACAATTTGGATCCACTTTAAGCCTTAACTGGTTCTAGAGATTCTGGTTGAAACCACGTTGAGTAATTTAAACTATCAATTCAGGAATGTCCAAATGTATCCCGCATGTTCGAAATTACCCCTTTTGACGGTACACTCTAAAATAAACCCAGCGAAAACTTAATTTTGCAATATCTGAATAAGCAGTTCCGGACCGAGGTGAGAGTGCGTTCGTTAAAGCTGAAGGAGCTTTAACCAAAGACAATTCACATTCACCAAATTTTCAGGAGTTCTGAACCCCACTTAGAGCCAGTAATAGCTCAAACCCGATTCAGGCTTGGCTCACCCTTGGCCCAGGACTTGCTCAGCCTTGGTCCACCCATGGTCTTGCTCTTAATCTTCTTTTCCTTGAAACAGACATCACTTCACTCAGAAGTTATACCATGTCGCCTCAACCCTCTAAAGCTTTTCCCCAACCTTGATCCACATCTGACTCATCTTCTGCCTAAGACTTATATCAATTTCCAAAAATCGTGGCCCAGCTCCCAGACTCATACCAATTTAACCCGGACCTATGCCAATTTGCCACTTTTTCCTCTATTTCTCTTTTCCACATCTCTAGTATTTACTGTACGCCACTTTTTACCCACATTATACAATTTTGTTCGATCTCATGAGTGCATGTATTCCCTTTTAAAGTGAAAAATTTAGCAATTACTCCCGGTCAATTTTTTATTTTTTTTGGTTCAATTTAAAAGAAATAGAGTTAAAATCATATTCGAAAATTTCTTTGAATTATAAGTCTTTTTGAAAATCCCTGTTCCAACTTAGGATAATTCTAATTCTTTTCGTAAATTTTGTAAATTATTCCCTGCCTCAATTAAGAATTAGGAATCTTTTAAAAAATGGCCTGACTCAAAATCGAAATTACAATCTGTTACAGAATTCCCCTGTCCCGATTCAGAATTAAAATTCGTTTAGAAAATTCCCTTTTTTAAGTCAAATTCTAATTCTCTACAGGAACTCCCTGTCTTAGAGCAAAAATTGTACGTCTGAACGCCTGCTCTAAAGTGAACCTAAAATGAAAGTAATAGTTCTTTACGGAAAATTCCAGTACTATTTCAGAATGTATAATTCTTTCAGAAAATTCTCTATAGCTGAGCCAAAGTTACAATTGGTTACGAAATCCTCTGTGCAGAATTCAATATTATAATTATTTACAGGAAATCTCTGTCTCAAACTTCAAATTATAATTCTTTAGAAAATTCCCTGCTTCAATTCAAATTATAATCCCTCACGAGAACTCCATCTCCTTGAATAAAAGTTCAAATTCTTAAAGCCTGTTCTACAGTGAACTCAAAAGTAAAATAATTATTATTCACGGTAATTCCCGTTTCTATTATAGAATTATATATTTTTTTAATTCCATTCCGGTAAGTCAGTGTTACAATTGTTCACCAATTGACCTCTAAAAAAGTCAAGATTACAATTATTCAAGAGAATTCCCTGTCGCAATCGTCAAAATTATATTTCTTTACCTTAATTCTCCCTGCTAAAGTAAAAGTTATTCCATGTCGCAACTAATTACAAATCGATGCGAAAATGAACTGTACCGAATCAGGATAATTGTAGTTATATAGGGGAAACCTCCCTACAGTGAATAGCTTCCTACAGTGGACATTTGTAAATAAAAGCGAAATGCCTAAAGTAAACCTAATTTGCGCATTTGGTATGATTCAAGTTGATAAAAATGCATCATAAGACAGAATTTCATGTTATACCTAATTATAATAAAAGAAAAAAGTATAAAAAACTATTTTTGACATGACCAAGAAACTTTGTCCTCCACTTTAGTAATTTTTTCCAAGTATCTAAATTTTTTCACAATGATTTTGTTTATTAATATATGTTCCTTGGTCATTAAACCATAATATTTTTTACCCTAGAATCTTACGTTCTATCTAAGAAAATTATTATAAATATAATCCTTGAGGCTCACATTTTCCTACTATGGATACCAGCGTCATCCCTACAGTGGATTTTCAGTTAAAAGTTTTAGATAATTTGCACTCATAGGTTGGTACTAAAATAGCAGAAGACAGAATCAGCTGATACTTTGAACATAGCTGCAGCGTAATGTAATTGAGAGTAATTTTAAATTTCCCGCAAGTAGAAATAACCTCACCATGCCCAATTTCTGTGTAGGTATTTTTTAGGTACTTTTGACATGGCAAGATTGGTGGCAATCCTAACCCCACCAGACCTATCCACTGAAAGGCGTGTTGTGAAATATGAGCGAAATAACTGACATTATATTTTTGCTAATTTTATGCATAATCGAAATTATATCACTTTTTTCTTTGTTCTGTTAGTAGCGTCGGTATGAAATATAATTTAGGGGTACGCATAGAAACATCTTTCTATTGTGATTTGCGGTGTATAATCGAATGTCCACTGTAGGGCAAACCAGCCAACACTGGACAAAATTTTACCACCTCAAAATAATATCAATAGCTTTTTATTCGCTAACGAATTGATTTTTACTGTTTTCTCATCACATCAGTGAATATATCAGCTTCATTTGTGTCAGAACAGCTCTTTAATATATATCCTATTTTGTGTTTACTGAAATCTACCAATTTTTGCTATCCACTGTAGGGAGGTCTCCCCTACGTTTATTTTTTTATATTGCTTTGATTTATTTCCTGTTCCCATTCAGAATTAGAGTGATGAAATATATGAAACGATTATAACTTGCATTTCATTACATTCGAGAGAAAAATCCCGGTCACTGACTCACATTTCTGATCATTTCCCCGTTTACTTGATTTCCCGTTCAGATATAGGACTATTCCTTTTTTCAATAAATTCACAAAATTTTCAATCTACGGCATAGCTGTGTTTAGGGTTGTTTATAGAATCCAGCCCCTCAATTGATTGCTGCAAAAAAGGGACGCGCTAACTGCAAGAACAGCCCGATCGAAGCTCCAATCGTGCTCCATAAAAGCACTCGATGAGACGAGCGAGCTCCATGCCAGTGATTTAAAATTAATGCTTGAACCTGTATAGTAGCAAGGACCAGACAGGAAAATGTATATGTACCTACACATACCTATACAGCCAGAGGTAACCAGTGCGGTCCAGCTATCGAGCAAAATGGACAATAGGCGTGGCAATTCGCGGTCGAGTATAGTTTTCCGCACTATTGATTTTCGAAATTTATAGGGGTCATAATGCAACAAATATTTGCCTTCTCGCGTAGCGAGACGAGGCGGGATTCGCTCGGCAGGAATTTAGACATTTGCATATCTATGAGCGCAAGAAACCAGAGAGTGGCGCGCGGCCGGGACGCGGGTGTGACGCAACGGTTACCCGGTCGCGCTTTTGCTTCGCGCACTCTCATCCCCATCTACGTCTCAATTCTCAATCTCCATCCTTACTCGCTCGCGACTGCGGACACGTACTCTACTTTATACAATGTACAGGTTTTCTCATTCTTTCTGTTTTTTTATTATTTTTCTTCTCTTTTACATTTTTCCAGACTTACGTTCAAGATTCAATGCGAGAAAGATCTTGCTTGATGCAAGTTAACGACGCGGTAATCGGGCTAATGACTTCCACTGTGAGATATGAAAAAATGTCAATGTAAAATTCAATGAGCGTTCTAAATCAATGGTTCCAGGCAGTCCGCTTGCAAATTCAATATAATTATATAATATAGTTGAATTAATTCATATGTATACAATATATAATATAACAATATGTCATCAGGGTGTCTACCAGGCCAGAAAACCGAGAAAAGGGAGGAAATCTTGTTCACAGGGGAAAAACCGGGAAATGATAGGCAATTTTCAAATTGCGGAACACAGTAAATTCCCGGAATAACGTATTGCCTGAATTTCGAATTCTCAAAATTGGAACATTTCCGGAACTTCAAATTCGCAAAGAAGAAATTTCTAATAGCCAACTTGAGAATCGATTACAATTCTCATGAATTTGGACATTCGACAATTTTCTATTTTCGGCTTTTTTTTAAATTCTGCAATTAAAATTATGGGCATAAACTCTGTCGGTAGTCTTATTTTCTTTAAGGAGTTTCCATTTTTCGGGAAATTTCTGTTTTAGCAATTATTTGTTTCGTACCTCTTCACATCCGGAATTTTGAAAATTTGACAAAATTATATAATTCCGGTGATAATATAAGTGATAATATATATTTCTCAATCAGTTAGAGAAAGATTTTCGTTATCGAAGAAAAATATGAAAATTGTAATTATAACCTCGAGGATGGGAAACTTTTGAAAGGAGTTATGATCCTTTTGATGCAGGTTGTTTTTGAGAAGAATTAAAATTCTGCATTTGGAACGGAAAACTTTCGAAATGAATTATTATTTTGATTTGGGGCCATCCATAGATTACGTCACGCGATTTCCCGACAATTTTGACCCCCCAGCCCAGGGGCGCTCATGTGACGCTTTTGCCGACAACAAGAGATATTAGAATAGAATGGCAATTGTGAGTTAGTTCAAGGAATTTCACAGAAGAATTATAATTCTGACTTGGAAGATGAAGTCTCCTGGAAGAGCTATAATTCTAATTTAGGAAAGTAAAAATTCTAAAAGAAGTCCAAGTTTCACTTGAAATCGGGAATTTTCGAAGAGAATTATGATTCTGCTTCGGAACGGAATATTTTTGACAAGAATTGTAGTTTTGAGTTGGTGCAGGGAATTTTACAAATGAAATATAATTCTAAGTTATACCTGGATTTAGAAACCAAGTATGATGGAAGTATTTTTCTGACTTTGAACAGTGAATTTTCGAGAAACATGATAATTTTGCGTTAAAACGGAAGACTTTTCGCAGAAATTATACGTAATTCGGAACTCGATAAGAGGCTTTAAAAAAAAAATAGAATTCAGATCTGAACAACGAATCCTCGAAAAGAATTATAGTTCTGACCTAAGAGAGGACATTTTTGCGACGAATGATACTTCTGACTTTTGTGTGGGGACGTTTGGAAAAGAATTATGATTCTAATTTGGCCTTCTTTCATCATGATTTTTATATTTAAGCACATCGTAAGAGAAAAACATCACTGAATTTTCCAGTATCTTTGAAATAATTGCTTCGACTTCTTTCGAAATGATGACTTTGGAACTTTTACCTTCAAAGTAATAGATTTTTCAATCTAGCTTTCTTTCTTCTCTGAACTGTACATTTTCATAAAGATAGATCAAGAAATAATGTCAATCAAGGTTTTCGATTATTGTTTTTTTCGAACATTTTGAAAAGCATCAACTTAGTAATAGCTCAATTAATATTTTTTTATTATTTTTTTTTTATTAATCGCAGTTGCTAAGAAGATTATTATTTTTCTCTAATATATGATAATTCTGACAGCTCTTCCTCGAAACTTTGTGTAATGGGATCACATTTGTACCGAGAGATATTTGAGTTTGAATTTTTGGAAGAACCATCAGTTAGCCTACAAAAATGGGTTTCGTAGCCTATTAAGTCGATCAAATCGCCCCCTCCTATTATCTTCCCTCTCTCCTCACGTCCACTTTTCCTTTAACCCTTACTTCATTTCGTCTCGTCTTGAATTACCACTCGAGTCTCTTCTCAAACTGGGTCTTGAATTTAGTCTCGAATCGCCTCTTGAATCTTGTCTCGATTCTCGTTTCGAATCCCGTCTCAAATCCCGTCGCGAGTCTTGTGCAAAAAGTAGAACGTATAGACACCCGACCAAACCTATGACGGTTTTTGCCCGCGATGACGAGACCCAAATACGCGAATTCGGTTCCTTTAACTTTATTCGAAGTTTCAGATTCTTCAAAAACTTCCGCAATAAAGGTTTTGAAAACGCAAATTCTTGAAACGGAAAAAACAAATTTATTTTTCTCGTCCAATAACGCTGAATACATTCTCGAACAAAGAGCTCTTCTTTTACCACTTTCTCTTTCTATAAACCCTTGAGTTCGTTCTGATTCTTCCGTGATGCCGGATTTACAGGAAACCTCCAACTGAAAAATTACCATCGACAATCGAACTTTTCCATTCTTCAACTTCGTTCAACTTCGACATAGACGTTCTTTATATATTTCAGTTGAAAGTTCGCCTGAAAGGTTTTCTCCTAGCTCAATTTTTTTCAATCCTTTGAAATTTTGATTAGAAATATCACTCTCATAAATATCGAACAAATAGATTTACTGGCGTGTAACCAATTGAGCGAAATGAGCATATTGGGATATCAGGGATGAAAATTATTAGCACTTGTGCAATAGTCTGTGGTTCAAGATTTTATCATATAAGTAATATTTTATTTGAGTTATCACTTTTTTGAACATATTTTTGCTGTTAAATATTTAGAACTATTTTTGAAGAGTTCATGATAGATGTTTTATTTGTTTCATGAATATCTACTATAAAACGCTGCAAAACACATTTTTTCATCTCTTCATTAGGCAAAGTTTTTAATAAAGTCATCGGGCATCCTGATGAATGCAATTACAGTGATTTTTGCAGCGCTAGAACGCAGATAGTAGGATATTATCGAATATAACTGAAATTTAGGGGACTTTGCTAAGTAATTTTGGAGGTCACAAAAAACAAATGACAATGGAAAAATATTAGTTAGCTTATTCTTAAAAAGGGCTTATACATTACAAACACTAGTAAAGAAAAGTAAAGATAAAATCAAACCCGAAGAAGAGAAGAAAATGCAAAATGATTTTGAAGGAAGTAAGTTAGTGTTTTATTAATGGGCATAGATCAATACGAAAGCAGGTAAAAGTATAGAGTTCGTCAGTTTGAGAAATAGCAAAAGTGAAATTCTATATGATACAGACGGGATAGCAGACGCTTTGAGAGGGGTTTTTCATTCCCTAAGTAATTGGAAAACTTACCATACATTATGGTAATATTGTATTCAAGAACGTAAATTTTCTTTATATAATGGAAAATTCCCAATTTTGTGGAAAAATAGATTTCCCTAACCAAAATAGGGAATTTTACCCAAAAAATTGTCGGAAAAATTCGTGAAATTGTTCGCAGTGTGCGACAGACAGGGAGCTGAAAGCAACTGCAATAATTACAGAGGTATCAGCATATAAAGTAACGTAAGCAAAATACATTCAAAAATACTTATTTTTAGGGTGATGAAAATAACAGAAGAAAAGATATGGGAGGTCCAAAGTGGATTTATGCCAGGAAGATGATGTACAGATCAAATATTTAGTTTAAGACAGATCACAGAAAAAAGTTTGAGAGTAAAGAACAAAGTTTTCTGTGCATTTGTTGACCTAGAAAGAGCAGTTGGCAAGCTGGATAGAAGTAAACTTTAGGAAGTCCTGAAAGAGAACGGAGTCAATGAATGGCTCCTAAAAGCAATACAAGCAATATATGCTGGTAGCGAAGCGAGTGTAGGGTTAAATGGGAAAGTGAGTAAATGGTTCGATATTAACGGGTGTCACAAAAGTCTTGAGACAAATTCGAAGACTCGTGGATTGTACAAATAATTAAAAATTTAAAACGCTTATCTTCGATTTTTCGCAAGGTTTCTTGATGTCCTTCATCATGGCCTGGATGACATCTGTAAAATTATTTCAACTTTCCTGTAATTCTATTCACTAATCGCCGTTTAGTTTTTGTTTCTCACCTACAGTCGGTGAGGGTATGTGGGTTAGCGTTGGCGGACCATAAGCTAGTTTTGTTTCAAAAACAGTTGCATAACTTTTCCAAGGTACGCTGTTAAACATTTCTGTTTGGATTTTCAATCACATTCGAGTGAAGTTTTCTGCATAAATGTTTTTGGAATTTTAAATACATTTTTGTAAAAATTCAAGACATTTGTTAGAGGCTGTCCATGAACTACGTTAGCAATTTGAGGGGGGCGGGAGTTACGTCAATAACTACGGTTGGTAACAGGTTAGGGAAGGAGGTTCCAGTGAAAGTAACGTTACGAACTTAGGTTACATTAAGAATGTTTTCAATTTTGAACTTGAAGATAGTTTGCGAATTTTGCATAAGATAGCCCTGCAATGGTACAGATCAATAATAACTTAGTAAATTTGAAGAGCACACTCATATTTTAGAATTCATACTCATTCTCCTATTCTCATCTATCCGTTTGAATAGCGCATGAATTGCACAAATATGTCAATATAACGATAATCCACCTTGGAAAAAATCAAAAATATATATAATTGGTTCTTAGCATAACTGTAAAAAGCAAAAATCAACTCTCACGTCCTGCAATTACCAGTTAGGTATTAATCAAAACTTTTTACTAAATAGGTTATTCAGTGTGGCCGTTTTAATCCAGGAAAAATCATTTGTATGATGATCAAGAAACGAGCTTAACCTCTCTAACATACTCTATTTTCAGAAGCTCTCTCACTCGCGCACTTTCACGTGCATGTGAAGTGGACACGTTGCGCTTGTGTACTCACAAAAGAGTGATTACTACGTATAGGCCTGGCACTTATGGTGCCGTTGCTTCGAACAAATCGCATGTACGGAGATCGGTCTCCGTATTATTCCTTAGTGGAGAAAACTGAACTATTCCCAGATAACAATACGTGCCAGCACGTGATCAGCCCGACGGTCTGGAAACCAACGTTCCTGCTAAATGCACGCGTCAGGCCAGAAGAGTCGGAATGCGACCGAAGGGCGGACAACGGTCTGGAAGATTAGAAGCCCGTCGGTCGTGCAATCGACGAGGAACGACGGGCCTGCGATTTGCACGACCGCTGCAGGCTGATAGTACGAGTAGATTGAGATTGAAAACGCGCATGCGCGTTCTGGATCAGCTGTTCTTGCCGTGTGTATCATCTCGTGTGGCGTTTACTCGTGAATCTCTGCTCGGCTTTAGGGCGACGTGAACCGTTCCGGATAAATAAGAGGATCGACTTTTCCTTTTTGCGCAAAAAGGCCTATTGCTGTTTTTGGTCTGCCTTGCTTGCTGTGCGTGTAATAAAAAGTAGGTCAGTATATGCAATATTCAAAAATTATAGTTCGGGAATATAATAAAGTACCGAGGCCAACATAACCTCCCTTTTTAACGCGAAAACTCTCAAGGGCTGCCAGATATTTTAAATCGTTGTTCCATCACACCTTTAAGAGAGAGAGAGAGAGAGGGGGAGAAGAGACACTTCTTATTTTCATAGCTTTTTGTTTACCAGGACAAGTGACATAATTTTCAACGGACCTCTGGAACTAACCCAAGAACACTGTAAAACGCACATGTTACAAACACTAATTTTACAGATTATCAATTATTCAGAAATGAATACAAAAACGATGTATCAAAAGTGATCTGAAATTAAAAGACACTTTTCCATTAAAATTGAAAAAATATTTCATGTTAATGAAATAAATTTTCTTCCTCAAAATAGCACGAAAGCTAATGAAATTATTCATATAATAAAGCCCAAGTTGAAAGAAAACTGTCAATATTATAAAATTAAATATATTTTTATAAAAATATTATTTTTAATTTGTCTTTCAACTTGGACTTATTGTACGCAGAATTTCGTCATTACCTTTCGCGCTATTTGGAGGGAGAAATTTTTATTTTATTCACATAACAAAAGATTTTTTACATTCTCATTCATGAGAGTGTATTGTAATCGTCCAAATTTTCGATCTCTGGTTTTTAACGGATCATTATGTTCCGGCACTCACACAGTCCGAAAATCATAAAATTTTGTCGGTGTCTGTCTGTCTGTCTGTATATCTGTATGTATGTCTGTCTGTATGGTTACCTGAATGTTGTAGCCACGCTAACTTTTGAAGGATTTGTCCAATCGAGTCAGCCTTTGGTAAACTGTTTAAGGGTCTTAAAATGAAGGTTAAGATCATTAACCAGATATATCCAAACAAACTTAAAAATTTTAGAGCATTTTCAAAATTTGAAAAAAAAATTTTTTTGCAGTTCCAAACATTTTTGTGAAAGTTTCTTACAGATGGGCGAAAGGCTTGAAAATTATCTTCATGAAATTTTTGATTTCGATGGAAATTAGAAAAGTTGTATGCTTTTCAAAACTTTGAAAATTTTCGAAAAGTAGACAAATAAATTTTCTGGCAGATTAAAAAATTTTAATCAGAATTTTCACTAGTTTTCACAAGGTTCTATTTTTCAAAAGCAATTGTCTGTATAGCCTAGCTGCTAAGCGCGCAGAGAGAGTATCGCAATGAGAATGTAATCGTCAAGGCCGTAGGTGCTTTGAGAACCCTCTGCATTGTACCAGATCGAGGTACAGAAATAAATATAATGTACATTAGATATAATAGTGTTGAACATAATGTAGAAAAGTTCAAAGTTTGGACAAAATCGAGTGCGAAGCACGTGATACGTGATAAGAATGTGTTCGTTAAAGCCGAAGGAGCTTCAACAAAAGAGAATTCACAACCATGAAATTACAGTTATTCACGCTTCGACCTTTAATTTCAGAAGGTCTGTGCACAAATGTGTAGGAAATATAAAGACCGAGCGCGTAGCGCGAGTTAAATACATTATCGAGCGCAAAGCGCGAGAATCAACAGTCGCGCGCCATAGGCGCGCTCAAACTTGCGAGCCGCGCGCTTAGCGCGCAATGAGAATGTGCCCACCATGCGGGCATATTTTTTTTATCATTTTAATCTACTCGCCCACTCAGCCTGCATCTTATCCGACCGCCGCACAGTGCGGCGAATTAGAAAATTGGGGTTCAAAATGATCCAGAGCCTACAATTTTCATCCGATTTCATCTTTCTTTTTTTTTTTTTTATTAAAGCTAATTAAATTTTTAAGAGGTCTTTCGAGGCCGATTTCGCAAAAAGGGCTCTGTTTGTTTATTATTTAAGTTGCAAAATGCCAAAAAACCATATTTTTCTATATTTGAGCTGCCTGTTCTGTATCAGTTATTGATATTACCTCAAAAAGGTAAAAAACTAACAGATTCGCAATCGGTTAACAAATCCTAATAACTTAGATGAAGTTCCTGCAATCTGTTCAATTGTTATAAACAAATTTATGAACAAAATCGATTTTTGCTGGAAAAAATCCATCTTTTTTGCATAATTGTTTATTTTATCCCTAAATTGAAATTCTGATGGAAGAAACTGACAATTCACAATATTTTTCATTGTCATTAACAATTCTGATCAACAATTGCATTTAATAGTCGCTTTCAAATAGGAAAAATATCTTTCTTGCTGAAATGTTTATTAGATAATGAAAAATGAAACTCCTACGAAATACACTGACATCCAAAAAATTTCTCATTTTTATAAACAATCTTGATCAATTAATTCTTAAAATAATTCTTTCGTATAGAATGAATCTGTTTTTTGCGTTCAATAGTTAATGTTACTTTGAAATCAGGAACCGAATCGTAAAAACAATCGGAAAACAAAAAAATCCAATGGATACGTGCTTGAAATTTTTAATATCCTTCCAAAAAAACAAGCGTAGCAATTGAACATTAAGTGACGAGAAAAATGTGAGAACCGAAACAAGTGAAAAACGGAACAACTGCAAATCGTTTGTGTCTCTTGAATATCAGTTGTTTCGTTCTTCATTTGTTCCTGTTCCGGAATCCAAAAAACAGATTTTTTCTATACGAAAGAATTATTTTAAGAATTAATTGATCAAGATTGTTTATAACAATGCGAAATTTTTTTGGATGTCAGTATATTTCGTAGGAGTTTCATTTTTTATGATCTAATAAACATTTCAGCAAGAATGGGATTTTTCCTACTTGAAACCGACTATCAAATGCAATTTTTGATCAGAATTGTTAATAACAATGAAAAATATTGTGAAATATCAGTCTCTTCCATCATAATTTTAATTTAGGGATAAAATAAACAATTATGCAAAAAAATGGATTTTTTCATCAAATAGTGACCGTTTAATGCATTTGTTAATCAGTATTGTTTATAACAATGGTAAATATTGTTCATTGTCCACTTCTTTCATAGATTTTTCATTTTTGAAGGCAAAACTATTGATTGCGCAGAAAAAATGCATTTTATATATTCAAAAGCGCTTATTTATTGAATTTGTTTATGAAATTTGTTTGAAACAATCAAAAAAATAATACTGAAGTGTTTGATTTTAGTGAAACACTGATTTTACTCGATTTCGCGGGGAAAAACGTGATGAAAATAGCTTCCAGGCTTCAATGTGCAGCAAAAATGGATTTTGTTCATAAATTTGTTTATAACAATTAAACGGATTGCAGGAACTTCATCTATGTTATCAGGATTTGTTAACCGATTGCAAATCTACCAGTTTTTCACTTTTTTGAAGTAATATCAATAAATGATACAGAACAGGCAGCTCAAATATGGAAAATTATGGTTTTTTGGCATTTTGCACACTAAATAATAAACAAACAGAACCTTTTTTGCGAAATCGGCCTCGACAGGCCTCTTAAAAATTTAATTAGCTTCAACTTAAAAAAAAGAAAGATGAAATCCGATGAAAATTGTAGGCTCTGGATCATTTTGAACCCCAATTTTCTAATTCGCCGCACTGTGCGCCGGCCATGCAGTTCCCCTGACCGCGTTCTTCCCGCCTGTCGAGCTGGCATATAGGCATCAATGGTGTGCACATTAAGGTGCATATCTGCTGGCACGTCGTCCGGCCGATTGGACCGTGGGCCGGCAGATTGCTTGCAGTCGGCGGGCATTTTGCTATCAGGGTTCTGTAGCTAATTTGCCTTTTTCTCCTCAAGATTTAATTACTTTCTTAAAAACTAATGTATTTTGTTGAAAATTCGTCTTTTTGGTGGACCACTAATCTTTCTAGTTTAAAAATCCATCGTTGTGGTTAAAAATTCAACTTTTTTGTTGAAAATTCACCTTTCCGATTGAGAATTCAAATATTTTGTTAAAAAAAATGTTTTCTTCAATTCAACTAGTTGAATATCCGTCTATTGGTAGGAAAGTCATCATTCAGTTGTCCTTTAAAAAATTTGGTAGAAAATTCACGTCCTATGTTAGAAAAGTCATCTCGGACGATAATCGACCCAATTCCGCAGTTGACAGCTCATTTCAGTGAGCTACAGAAGAAGTTTAAAACAAAGTAGTACTAGAGAAAAAATTCACACAGTTCGGACGTTATGTCCGTTCATAAATTTTCAAATGTATGCGACTGAATGTTGATTCTCGCTATTTTATTCTTTTCGAATGTTTCTCATTTTTTTTTTTTTCTAATTGAATTTGAAAGAAAAAATGGCCTCAACAATTGATTGTTATCTTCAAAGAATCTTAAATTACAATAATTCTATCGATTCCTTTTGAATCTTTTGATAGATTTATATATTTACATCCAAAAACAAGATTCACTCCAAAAATATCGGCGCGCAATGACGTTTTACTGGAAACACTGAAGAGCATCTAAGGTCATTGTCCCAGTGATCGTGACGGTCCCAGTAATCGTAAAACTTGGTTATTGTTTAAATATATTATTGAAAAAACATGTGAAAAGTAATATTTAATGATAAAACCCACTCATTTTTAGCACCATTTTGATCTAGGATAGTCCCTCACTGGCTCGCAGTTGTGCAATCGATATAAGTGTTCGATTGCTCCAATACTCGACTGAACCAAGGACCATTCAAACTAAAACAATTGAATGTTGAGGTAAAAGTTCCAGTAATCGCAACCTTAGTCCCAGTTAACGTGATTCCAATTTTCTTTCTTTTTATTGAATTTGAATGAATGTAATTTCTATTTGCTATTATGAAATACTAAAAATAAGTGAGTTTTATCATTAAATATTACTTTCAACATCTTTTTTTCACAATCTTCAAATTATAACTGAATTTCATGATCACTGGTCAATGCTGTTCGATTGTTCTTTTAGAGCTCAGAGAAAATGTAGTCGCATTCGAATATTTCGGGTCAAATGGTTTTCTGTTCAATCCAGTGTTTTCAGTAAAACATCATGCAATGTGCGAAAGTTAAAAAGGCTTTTGTCTATTTCTTAATTTTTTAAAAAAATTAACGTTGACTAACTTTTTAGAGAAAATTTAATCAAAGTCTGACAACAAAATGAATTTGGGAAATACGGTGGTATATACGAACGAATAATTTCAACATGGGGTTAATAGTGGGACACATAGGAAAAAATTCGGAAAACTTCAAGATAAGCTATTTGGGACACTAAGACATCAATTCGAAATGCAGTTGGAAGCATTGGGAACAAATTACACAGTGGTATCCTAATGGGGCACAATCATATTTGGTCACAATGAAGAACCAATCAGCCTTATCCAGTAAATATGGGATGTGTATACCATACCCATTAAGCCATTTCCCTTTCGGGGTAGGCGTGACACTACCCGATTCGGGTAGTGTTTCTAGATGGATAGTTTCTTGTAGTAAATAACTACAAGTGTGTGCTCACCACACCCACGACGAGCCAACAACACGCAGTAGTATTCCCGAATGGTCTCCCATCCAAGTACTAACCACGCCCAACATTGCTTAACTTCAGTGATCTAACAAGAACTGGTTTTTTCAGCATGGTATGGCCGTATATAATCTCACAAAACGTAGTTTTCGAGTATATATTCAGCTAAAAATTAATGTACAGAAATCTCCGAAGATCATGCACATGTTCCTGTACACGAAACTTCACACGAACCTGTGCAGGTAATATTGCCGCTTGCAGGACAGAAATTTGCGAAGGAAACTCTACATGATACTGCAAAGGAACCTTAGGAAGGATCTTGTACAGGTTCCTTTACGAAGTAAATTGAGGTGCAGGTTCCTCTACTGAAAAGCGTATCGGGTTCATTTTAGAAGGCCATTACGAAAACTCAGGTCCCAAACAGCTATAAAGTTGCCATCCTTTCATTCACTTAAAAATCCACCTCACTATCGAGAGAGCCAAGTCACTAGCAAACCCTCGCGAAACGTTTCGCATGCAGGTTTATGTATGTGATCCTGCAGGTGTTCCTGTACATGAACCCACACCTTATTTACCTCTGCACAAGAATCCGTATAGGATAATATACAGTTTACTTCCTGGCATTCCTGCACAGGAACCGTCAGTTTTACCTGTAGAGGTTTCCTGTGCAGGAACATGTGCAAGATCCTTCGAGGTTCCTATACAGGAATTTCCAGTTGGATGATGAAAAAACTGATCCGCTTTACATTTTTGAGAAAGTTTATATTATTTATCTTCATAGTATTTATTTTTTGAGTATTAATAAATTTGTTCACCTACAATAATTGAGTTATTTGTACGGCGAATCTGAAAATGTTTTCAATTTCTTCCTATCTCCTACAGTTCAGTGAAGACTTGCTGAAAATAACAGTTCTAATATTTTATGACAAATTGTATATGCCTGTAGTTGTTGATGCCAACAGGTTCCGAATTTTTAATTTTTAAATGATTTATTACAAAATTACAAGTTTTTACAGTTCTGGAATTCGAATCCTTAGCACATGTCAACTGTTTGGTTACGGAAATGGCAGGCCTTGCAAGTGGGGTCCATAGTTTATAGAGGTCGAAGTATGATGAAAAATAAAATTTACAAACAAAAACATTTGTAATTTTGGCTTGGGACAATTTTAAAGCCTACTTCCTAATCCGTGAATTACTGAATCATAAATTCGTAACATAATCTTCTTTAAGAGAAATTCAGGACATTTATCAAGAGTTACGATAACACTTCTTGTCACAAGACAAGTTGGAATTCACTTGATCAGTATGCCTTATCGAGAATTTCAACCATAAACGTTAGACTTTCATCTACGACTTCTAAATCTCGCCCCTGTCCGAAAACGAGACATTGTCGACTTGAAGTAAAATTCAAGTCGAACCAAGTACAAATCAAGTCGAAATATATATTCACAATGAGCTTCCACTCTTCATCAGTGAAATTCCGTAATTATTCGATTTACTGACACATCACTATTAACTGTTTCAAAAATCCTGGCCCATCTAATAATCATTGAATAACTCTATAAAAAACCGCTTAAAAAGAAAAAACATCTTGTCAATCTTCATTTTATTAAGAATAAGTACAATATCATTTGATACCGATGCGTCCATAATTTTCGATGTAAATCGTGGAAAAATACATGAGTTCTTTTGCAAAAAAAATTTGCAAAAAGTCAGACTCAGTATATTTTGTAGAAAATTCGAAAATATTTATAACGTTGGTGTTGGCAGTAAATAAAAGCAAACAATGCTAACTCAGCTTCTAATGAAGCTGGAAGGTTCTACTGAGGCTTACAATTTTCAAAAAAATTCAACAAATTCAATGGTGGGTTTTTATAAAAAGTTAATCACATCAATAGCACGCTATCGCACATTATATTTTTCTGTTTTTTTTTTGGGACTGGTGGCACAAAAGACTCAGATGATTATCTTGGCTTTTAACAACGTTTTTTCACTTTTACTGCAAATTTGCATGGAAAGTTATGGACGCATCACGATCAAATGCTATTATTCTTATTCGTAATGAAATGATGATTGACGAGACGTTTTTCCTTTCTTTAAGCGATTTTTTTTGATTGAGTCATTCAATGATTTGCAGAGGGGACAGGATTTTTGAAACAGATGGTAGATATTTTGATCCGTGCGAATGCGTTGCGAATCAATATAAAAATTCTTGCTGATTTGATTCAGTGAACTGTTTCTCACCGATTCAAATTTAGAGAGTACACAGCGGAATTGCGAGTTGCAATCGTCACAATCACGTATTTCTTGTGTATTTATAGACTATGTATAATTGGCAAACAAGTCCGCTAACCGTGTGGCGCAGAGTGTTGCGCCAGAGATGAGGTGGATAGTAGTTACACTTGGGCAGTATTGGCATTTGTTGGCGCTACCACGCGTGTATCGTGGCCACAAACTATTACAGACTACATCAGTGCTATCTACGGATTCATAGCCACATTTGCGATGCATCGAAAAACGATGCACCACGTTCGATTCTACCTAAACGTTTGGCTCGAGCCGATATTGAATGCTATACGTTTCTAGATTTAACTTTTAAATGGCTAACGGCTAAAGGTTTACGAGGCAGCGGGCGGGGCACATCCTTCGTTCCTTCGCTTCGCTTCGGTTGGACTCTCCACGCTTGCCTTGGAAATGGTAACGAACCGCCGTTTTATCGCTGCATGTGCACTCGGAATGCAATTTCTATCCTGCTCCTAAGGGTTCAGAGAATAATTCAACGGTTTAGTGCAAAAAGGGTTTATTTGCATTTTCAGAAGTCACTTGTTCTTCGAAGCTCATATTTTTTGGGTTTTGTAGCCTAGGGCGGAAACCCTTATAATTTTGGTCATTTGTCCGTTCTAAGTTGTAATTTTTCCCAAGGAGGCGAAATGAGGGATGGGGAAGTAGGGAAAGTGAGGGGAATGAAAAGAGAGTAGGCAGGAGAAATGATGGCAGGGGATAGAGGAAGTGAGGTGAAATGAGAGGTGGGAAAGTAGGGGAAAATAAAGCGAAATAGGGAAAGGGGAAGTAGCAGTAAAGCGCGTAAATTAGGTGAGGGCGTGGGGAGTATACATAAAATAGGGAAGAGTAACGAGAGGAAATGAGGAGAAATGAGGGGAGGAAAGTAATGTAAGTTAGAGGAAATTAAAAGAGGCGAAGTAGGGAAAGTGGGTATGTTTAGGGTAGGGGGAGTAGAGAAATGGACGGGAAATGAGTAGGGTTATATAGAGAAAGTAAGAGGGAATTGAGGACGGGAAGTACGGGAAATGATGGGAAGAAAGGGTGGGTAGCCCGAGAAGTGAAGGAAGGGCTGGTGAAGTAGTGCGGGTGAGCAGATGAGGGAAACTGATTGCTTTGTAAAGGGCAGTAGGACGAGGGGAGTGTCGGCTGCAAAAGTCATTTAAAATTATTAAATCTGTGAACTTTCTGGAAAAACGATAAAAGCTACAATAACATTTTATTTAATCAAATTTGTCGCCTAAATTATACCTACTAATTTTTTTTGAACCACTTTACTCTAGGACGCGTTTTTTTGGTTCAAATCGTCAAAAATAACCGTGCAAATAAACAAATTAAATTGATGCGATAACGAAATAATTTGCGATAAAATGTCTGACAACAAAATTGTTTTTTTCATAGGATGAGCAATTTTCATCGAATGCATATTGTGAATTGTAATAATATAAATTTAGTGAAATGATTAGTTTTTTCACGTTGCAGAGACTGAACACTAATGCAAAATAAACAACCAATATCAGAGTAATCATGAAAAATAAAATTTGTGCTTCATTTTGCAATATCTGAATAACAAGTTCCGGACCGAGGTGAGAATGTGTTCGTTAAAGCCGAAGGTGCTTCAGCAAAAGAGGATTCACAATCACCAAATTGCAGTTTTCGATGCTTTTACCTATAGTTTTAAAAGGTCTGTGCAAAAATTTGGGGAAGTATAAACACCAAGCGCGCAGCGCGAGGTAAATACATTATCGAGTGCGAAACACGAGACCTAATAGACGCGTGCCATAGCACGCTCAAATTTGAGAGATTCTCAAAATTGTGGATAATTTGATGTACTTTTATTATTATGAAAATAACTTTCAACGCAAAGAGTAGTAAAAACGCGAGATTTGAATCGCGGGAAAGTTTATGAAATTCCGCATCGAATGACTCCTATAGAGATATTTTTGATTTTCTCAAGAGAAAAAACCACGCGACAAGTTTGAAACAAAATTTCAAGAATTTCTCGAATTTTGTACTTCGACTCTAATTCTTTATACTAAGCAGTCTACAAAGTCTCATCTTTAATTCAAGACAATAAAACAATAAAAATTGTCACGGCTTCCTAAGATATGTAAAAAAATTTCCAAACGTTTCTGCATGGAATTTCAGAAACGCTTGAACATTTTTAGTAACATCTCAGAAACCCATGAATATTTTTCAAGTTTTATTGACTTGAATGTAAGAAAAGACATAACATTTTTTATTGTGTAAATTAAAAAAATTTTCTACAACTTTCCTAGATCATGCGACGTGTTAAAGACGACGTACGAGAATCGACAGATTCTGAAGTTTTTCTTTTAAGTTCTCACGTGGCGTATGCTCTTCGCACTTTTAAAAATATCTTTATAAGGCGCTATCCTATGCGAAATTACATAAGCGGGTTTTTCAAGTTTCTTATTTTTTTTTACAAGTAATCACGTTTCAAAGTCATCAGTTATTTTTTGTATCACTCCGGCTAACGGTGTAGATCCGATTACGTAACATTTTTAATTCATTAATTTTCTGGACCATCAACTTTCTGTATCAATATTTCTACATAAATAATTTTACTTCATCATTAAATCTATTTCTAAAAGTTTCTCAACATCATTCATAGATGAGAAAATTTAAATTGAAAATAATTTTTTAATGAAGGGAAATAATTCTATAAATGTTTCAGGTTTTGTTTCAAAATAATAATTTCAAGTTTCGAAGATTTCAAAATGTGTGGAAAACCAATATGGAAGACGTCGAGCCATTTTATTTTTAATTTTTCAGCATTCAAAAAATTGTTAGGTAAACTGAATTTTGTAGGATATCAAGAGAATGGAAAAAAATGTTCCAAGGTTCATGATACAATTTTAATTGTTTTGTAATGAATTGTAAGAGAAAAATGAGAAAGATTACAAAACATTTTTAATTATTTTCTAACACTTTAAAAAAGAGTGTAAAAGATTTCAGAGATGAATTGTACAATTTTGCCGTATTACATAATTTTAGAAAAACTGTGAGTAGGTTTAATACATTGTCAGAAGACTTGAAACGATTCAAAAATAATTAAAACTTGTAAAGAATTTTAAAATAATTTTTTAAGGTTCCATGAAAAATGTGGAAAATTTGTTTAGGTTTCTAGGAAAAATTCAAATAATATTTTTTATTGCGAAAAATTGATTTCAATAGATTATTTCAAAAGATTTCAAGACATTTCACAGAAATTGTTAAAGAAGAATCTGAAAGATTTCAAGGCGTGCTTTAAATTTCGCAAAATAAAAAAAAAGCAGGAAAAACTTGAATAATTTTTAAAGATTAGAAGGTTTAAAATGTGTGACAAGCTTAAGAAGGAATTTTTTTAATATTCGTGTGAAAATTTTGAATGTTTTTTTATTTTGAAAAATGAATTTCAAGAGACAATCAAAAAAGGTTTTTAAACATATCAAACGATTTCCTTAAATTTCGAAAAAGAGTGTGGAAAATTTTAATACAAAATGTTCAAAGTTGATAAGATTTCGATGATTATAAGGCAATTTTTGTACATTTTGAACGTTTTTTCAAAATTAAAAAAAATCGAGTTTGTTAAAAATATTTTTAGGAGTTTAGTACGTTTAAAATAAATTATTAATATTTAAAAACTTGGAAGCATTGCCAAAGATGTATACAATATTTATTGATTTCTTCCTAAGTTCTTAAAGTCCTGAACATCTTTTGAAAATACTTGAATTTTCCATAGAATGTTGTGAAATCGCACAAAATGAAAACAAATTCTTCAAAATCTTCCAGGTTCTCTTTCGAAACATCCGAAATATTCAAGAAACTTCTTCTCATTTTCTCAAGAATCGTGAAACACATTATTTACGTAATAAAATAAACGAAAAACATAATTAATAATTTCTTTAATTTTTCTTTAAAGTAAAAAACCTAACGTTTTAAGCGAATCTATTGCATTTTTAACAAGGTAGATAAATTTTTAACTAAACAGTTGAATTTTCCCCAAAAAAGAGAATCTTTAAACAAAATACACGAATTCTCAACAGTACAGTTGAATTTTCAACTAAAAAAGATAAATTTTCAAACCAGAAGATAAATTTTAAACTAGAAAAGATAAGCTTGCACCAAAAAATGGAACACTCAATTTTTCAAATAAAAATGTTATTTTTTCACCAAAAAAAAACAAAGGTATTTTTAACCGAAGTGATGAATTTTCAACTAAAATAATGGATCTTCAACTTGAATACATGAATTTCAAACTAAGAAAATAAATTTTCAGACAAAAGATTAAGTTTCTACCATAAAAGACGATTTCCAACAATATATATGAATTTTCAAAGAAATAGTTGAATTAAAAAAAAAGATTAATTCTTATTAAAAAATAGCCTGGTTGAATTCTCAGTTGAAAAAATTAAGTTTCGACCAAACTGATGAATTTTCAGTAAACCCGATAAGACAAATTGTTAAATTTTGAACCTAAAAGATACATTTTCAACTAGAATGATAAATATTTAACTTGAATACTTGAACTTTCAACCCAAAAATATGAATTTTCAAATGAGAAGATTAATTTACTATCAAAAAAGGCAATTTTTTAACAAAGAACTTCATTTTTCAACCAACAATGAAACACTTAAATGTCCACTTAAAAAAATTAATCCCCAATTAAACTCATAAATTTTAGACAAACCTGATAAATCTTCAACTGTAATAGTTGAATTTTCAACGAAAAATATGAATGTTTAACTAAAATTACAAATTTATAGTTATGAATTATAAATTGGTTTGCAACCAAGAAGATTAATTTGCCAAAAAGTCTTCTTTTAGATTTTTTGCGTATCTCGCGTATTTTGGTTTGATATTGTAATTTTCGATTCTTGCATATTATTTTCGATCAAGAAATTAAAAACGACAAGTTCCGTCAAAAAATGCTTTAATGAAATATAATATGAATTTCACGTTAAAATTCCTCCGAAAACTTTTCCCCATATATCGCATCGTTTGGCTCAAAATTTGAATTTTCGATATTTTGCATAGTATTTTAGATAAATAAAGGTAAAATGAGAAGCCCTATCAAACAATGGTCGAACGGAATTTGGTAGCAATATTTGAAAGCTCGAATGCATCTCTGGAACTTTTCCTCATATCTCAAGTCGTTTGGCTCAAAACTTGAATTTTTTGTTTTTTGGTTAGTATTTTCGATAAACAAAACCGAAATGACAGGTTTTACGAAAAAAGACGAAGATATTTTATAGGACTTTTAAAAAAGTCTTTCTCTCATATTTTAAGTCGTTCGGCCCAAAATTTGAATTTTGAATTTTTTTTCATAGCATTTTTGACAAATTAAACCAAAATAATAAGGCTTATCAAAACCTTGTTAAGGAGAACATTATAGGTGTTTTGAAAATCTAGAATTCTTCTCTTAAACGTGTTTACTTAAATATCTGTCGTCATTTGCCTTAAAATTGGAATTTTCGACATATTCATTTTCAATGCATAAAACCAAAAAAATAAGGCCTATCGAAAAATAGTTGATACAAAAATTGAAGATATTTTGGAGATCTTCAATTTTCTGTTCACAACTTTCTTCAAGTATCTGTCCTCGTTTGGCGTTAAAATGAAATATTAGATTTTTGGATAGCATTTATGATGGATAAAAACATAAGCGTTAGACAAGGAATGCTAGTTAACGAAATCGTTTTTTTTTACCCAAAAAAGTTGTGCCGAAGCTCAATTTTATCGGTCCATTTTTTCGAGAGTTATCGTGTTCACGGGCGGATAGACAGTCAGACCAACAGACAGACAGACGCCATCGCCAAAACTTGATTTTCGGATCCAGAAGGTCTTAAAAAGTGGATATCTGTTGAAAAACTGATGTGTGAAATTTCGGACAATTCTAATTCTTTCTCGATCATAAATTATGAAAATGTAAAAGCATGGTTCAAAGGTTGATAGATAAAGCATTCTAATCAAGATGACGATATTATTATCCGCGAATAACTTAACAATTCAGTGGTTTTAAGGATCTCGCTTACTCACCGAGCCATGCACGAAAGTTCTCGGCACAAGCTGCTCCAACGCCCAGCACTTAACGGCTTTTACGAGTGGGCGTCCGTTTTCCGGAATAATAATTATTTTCAATCGTGGCTCGCTTTACTCTGGATCCTTGTTGGATTACTCGGAAAAACTCTGCGATAGAAGCTCAAGTAGAATGAAACTTCTAAAAGTCCGTAATCCATGTATATCTTGAACAAAGTAGAATATGCACTTTTTCAATAAAAATATGAACCTTAAGCCTAGATAGAGTATCGTAATAAAAACAGGAGCAACTTGCGATAAGAGACCAGTTTTTAGTGTTACATGCCCTGGGCATGAACACTTCTATTTTCGGTCTCGTGCCCGTCCATCGTACTTTTTCCAAAAAAGGAGAAGTGAGGTGAACTTCCAGCTGCCAACTCGCAACTCATAATTCCCAACTCCAATCCTATCTTCCGACTCCCAACTTCCAACTCCCAACTCTCAATTCCCACCTCCTAACTCCCGACTCCCAACTCCCAACTCGAAATTCCCAAGACCCAACTCTCAACCCCTAACTCCTAATTCCCAGTTCCCAATTCCGAACTCCCAGCTCCCGACTCCCAAATCCCAAAACCCAACTTTCTACTCTCAAGTCGCAACTCACAACTCCTAGCTCCTGACTCCCAATTCCCAATTCCTAGCTCCAGGCTCCCAACTCTCCACTTTCAACTACGAAGCCCCAAGACCCGAATCTCCACCCCCAACTCCCAATTCCCAACTCCCAATTTTAAACTCCTAGCACCCGACTCCCAACACCCAACTTTCCACTCCCAATTCTCAAATTCTAGCTCTGGACTTCCAACTACCAAACCCCAAGTCCCAACTCCCAATGTCGAACTCCTAGCTCCCTACTCGGAACTCCCGACTCGAAACTCCGAATTTCCAACTCCCAACTCCTAGCTCCCGAATCCTTACTCACAATAGGCGGTCAAGTAGAAGAAGTGAGGGAAAATAAAGGGAGGTAAGTAGGGAAATGGGGGAAGTAGGGGACATGGGAGGAAATAATGGTAGAAGTCGGAGCAGTTTCAGGAAATAAGGGGTGGGTAAGTAGTTTTGGGGTGAGAAGCGAAACTATAAGAAAGGAGTAGTATCTAAGGGGGTCCAGAAAATGAGAAGAAACGTGAGGGGGCGAGGAGAGGGGAAATCATAAGAGAAAGAAATTAGGGAAGGGAAGCGAAGGTTTAAGTGTGGGGAGGGGAAATCAGTGAGGTGAAGCGAAGTAGTGCAATGTAGGGAATAGAGGAGAGAAAGTATGGAAGCTTTAAACGACTCATATACGTATTATAGGCTATGGGGCATATTTTTTTAGGCGCAATGCGCCTACTTTGACTATTTTGTTATGAAAAGCATTGCATTCAGTCTGATGACTAAATTCGGATTCAATCACAAGTAATTAAAAATCAAGATAGTGAGAAATCTTGTGATCTCAGGGTGGCTGTAGATCAGAGACAACCTGGAAATAATGGAAGAGTCAAAGAATTGGATGGGTCGGAGAAAGTCAGAGAAAGCAAGATTTTGAAAAAATCTTCAAATAGTCAAGGAATTTCTGAAGAGGCACTTCAAATAACTATCAAGGTTATTGAATTGAAGCTGAAAATTCAACTATTTGCTTAAATATTCAAATATTTTATTGAAAATTTGTTCTTTTTATTTTTAAAAAATTTCAAGCAATTCTTTTTGTTCATAAATTTTTTTTCTGAAATTTTTTTCCTCATACAATTTTTTTCCATTTTTTGTTTCAAACGTTGTTTTCTTCCACAATTTTTCGTTTAAATTCCATCGGGACTTAGCTAACGTTTTAATAGACAGCAAAACCCTCTCTTGTAGACGCTCGGCGTATACTTTGACTAATTGTTTTCGAGTTTGAATCTCAACCTTGCGGGTTCAAAATGTAAATGTTTTTGTTCGAAGTTTAATCTTTTCTTTTTCAAAATGAACTATTTTATCAGAAATATAATAACTTTGTTGAAAAATTGAGTGCTTTGTTGAAAACTAATAGTTTTTGGTCGAAAATTCAATAGTCTCGTTGAGAATTGATCTATTTGGGAAGAAAATTCGTCCTTTTGGATTGAATTTCTACTATCAAAACCTCAATTTTCTTCTGAAAAATTCAATTTTTTGGATCCAAATTCTACTTTTTCTTGTAAAGTTTAACCTTTTTTGGTTTGAAAATTCGAAAATTTTGCTAACAATTCATCTGTGTACATTGGAAATTCAAAATTTTCGTTAAAAATTCAACTATGTTGTTGAAAATATAATTATTTTGTTAAAAATTAAAGAATTTTGTTGAAAAGTAATGATTTTTGGTCGAAAATTATTTCTTTTGGGATTTCGGATTGAAAATTCATATCTTAAGGCTGAAATAAGTAAATAATTTAGAAGTTTTTAAATTTTGCATTGTGTCATTTTCTTTATAAAAGATTCTATGTTGAAAATGTTACAAGGTTGAAATGTTGGTATTCTAATATCAATATAAAAATAAATTAATATTAATATAATATAATATAAATCAGGAAAAGGCCAGGAAATTTTGAAAATGAAGTTTCTCGGCCATCCTGAATCTAAGCTATATATACTATATATACTGGTGCATGCTAAAGAACCCAGTATGAAAACCCTCGTAAAAAATCTTGTAATGAGAAAAAAAAGTCTTCCGCATCGAGGACCGTAATTCAATTCTTTAATGATAAATGAATTCCTCCCTTAGGGCTCGTCCAT
>CAKNXH010001018.1:279016-340458 GCA_932178445.1 Andricus quercusramuli
GCTACGTAGCTTAAAGTACAGATATCACTACGGCGCACAGTGGACCTTTTTTGAAATTCTGTCTCAAAATCGTAGAACTTTGGATCGGAATGACCTAGAGGGATGTTTTTTCTTTAATTAAAGAAAAAAAACTTTCAGAATATAGAAAAATTATAGAAAAAGTCAGAAAAAAATTCTGACCTTGAAAATCTGTGCTGAAGATGGAATTTTTAGAAAAAAATCGTTTATGGAATACCAAAGACGCTTAGATCTTACATTTGATGTGCTATACATGTATTTATATGAATTTTTGCATGCCCAATCCGAATCTGACATGTAAATCGCTTTAACACAAAATCCAAAATTGTGGAACCAACATGGCAGACTAAAATTGTAAAACTGAACCGATTTAACTTCAATTTGCTACAAGGTGGTTTTTCAGGTCGCTGATTACAAATTCAAGGTCAAAATTGAAGAATTAAAAATGGTGGATCCAATATGGCGGCCCAAAATTGGAAACGAAAACCTATTTGACTATAATTTGCTACAAGGGGTTATTCTGGTCGCTGATTTCAAATCTGGGGTCAAAATTTACAAATTCAAAATGGTGGACCAAAAGTGGGCAAAAAAAACTGATTTGACCGCTTTTTCAAATTCTGGAATTTTTACTTTGGATTTCAAATCAGAAACCTGCAAAACCATTCGAGAGGCTATTTTAAGTCAAATAAATTTTGTTCTATAATTTTGGTCCACCATGTTGGATCCGCCATTTTGAATTTTTCAATTTTGACCCCGGATTTGAAATCAGCAACCTGAAAAACCCGCTTGTAGCAAATTTTAGTCAAATCGGTTGCCTTTTACAATTTTGGTCCACCATATTGTTTCACCCATTTCGAATTTTTCAATTTTGACCCTGCATTTGAAATCAGCGACCCAAAAAAACCCCTTGTAACAAATTTTCTTCAAATCGGTTTTCTTTTACAATTTTGGTCCACCATATTAGATCCGCAATTTTCAATTTTTCAATTTTGACCTTGGATTTGTAATCAGCGACCTGAAAAACCACCTTGTAGCAAATTTTAATCAAATCGGTTTCGTTTTACGATTTTAGTCTGCCATATTGGCTCCGCCATTTTGGATTTTGTCTCACAACGATTTACATGTCAGATTCGGATTGAGCATGCAAAAATCTATATAAAAACATGTATAGCACATAAAATGTAAGATCTAAGCGTTTTTGGTCTTCAATAAACGATTTTTTTTTGCACAAAAATTCCATCTTCCACACAGATTTTCAAGGTCACAATTTTTTTCTGACTTCCTCTATAATTTTTCTATATTCAGAAAGTTTTTTTTTTCTTTAGTTAAAAAAGAAACATCCCTCTAGGTCATTCTGATCCAAAGTTCCACGATTTTGAGACTGAATTTCAAAAAAGGTCCTCTGTGCGGCGTTACTAGTGTAGCTAGTATCAAATGTTCAATTCAGAAAAAAATTTAGTTTTCATAAAATAATTCATGAAAATATTCATTTAAACGATAAAATCAATTATTTAATGTGTTCGCAATTGGCATTTGGTGTTTATAATTAAATTATATAGATTCGTATTGAACGTAAAGTAAATATATATGATAAAATAACACCTTCTTCAGCAAAATATCGATTTAGAAGGGGGAGTATATGATGAAAAACCTACGTAGATTTAGGGGGGGGGGGTACGGAAAAAAAGCTACGGCAAACTACGAAGGGGGGGGGTCAAAAAATGACTCAAAATGGGCTACGCAGTTCATGGACGAGCCCTTAACGACAACGAGGCCGTTTCACAGCTTAAATGGTTCGTGTCGGCGCTAAGTTTTTTTGAATATTCTTGATAACGTCATCAAATTATATATACTGCGCAATTGCGTAAAACGAATTTTGCACAATAGTCTTTTACGAGTGGGTGTGCGTTTTGCGTAGGTATATTTTCCTTTCAATCGTGGCTCGCTTTACTCTGGATCCTTGTTGGTCAGTATATATACTTTTTCAATCAAAATATGAACAACGAGCGTGGATCGAATTTCATCATTAAAACAGGAGCAGCTTGCTATAGGAGGCCAATTCTGTTCACAAAAAGCATCGCATTTATTTTTAGGAGTAAATTCACATTTCATCACATGGTATTAAAAATCAAGGGATTAACGATTATATTTGAATTTGAATTGTATCTGATGTATGCAAAAAGTTCGATTATGAAAAATCTCGCTTTGCGAAAGATGTCCTTGTGGAGTTAAAGTTCAATAATAACTCATTAAGTTTGTAAATTACTTTAATATTTCAGACATCACACTCTTTCCCGTATTCCCCTCTTTTCCCCTTTTCAGAGAATATCTATTTTTCTGTTGAAAATTCATCTTTTTGGTAGAAACTTCAACTATTTTGTCGAACACTCTTTTTTTTTTTATTACATTCAACTCTTCTTGATTCAAAGTGAACTCTCTCTACTTGGAATATGATCAATTATACTTTTTGTTGAGATTTCATCTTTTTATTCGAAAATTCTACTAGCTGGTTGAAAGTTGAAATTCTTGATTAAAAATCAGTTTTTCTGGGAAGATTTATCATTTTATTTGAAGTTTCACTATCATAGTGGAAAATGTAACCAGTTTTTAATAACTGAAAATGTAACTATTCCATTATTGAATAGAAATTGTTATTTGTTTAAAAATCGATCTTTTCTAACTGCAACCGCTTGGTAGAAAATTGAACTATTTTGCTAAAGACTTATTTTCTTGCTTGAAAATTTACTGCTTTTATTCCAAATTCTACTTTTCAGATAGAAAATTCGTCTTTTTTTATTCTTTTGTTTCTAATGTAAAATTCATTTTCTCGTATATATAACATTTATTCTGCTGGGTTGAAATTCAACTATTTAGTTGAAAATGTTACTTTTTTATTTCAAATTTAATTTTTTTTTAATATTCAACACTTGTCTAAGGATCATAATTTTTGTAACAAAATTTAACTATTTGCTTGTAAACGTAACTGTCATCAGTTTATCTCCAATCACTTTTGTTTGAAAATTCAATCTTCGGGTGAAAAAGTCAAATATTTGTTCAAAAATCATTATTTCGTTGAAAATTCAACTGTGTTGTTGAAAATTCGCCTTTATAGATAGAAAATTTGTCCTTCATGAAAATAATTTTTTTTATGCCATTTTTCTTGCTTAAAATTGAACTTTCTGGGTTGAAACTTAACTATCTGGTTAAGATGCAACCGTTTTTTATTGAAGTTGAATTTTTAAAAATATTCGACCAATAGGTACAAAATTCATATTTTTATGTATAAAATTCAATCATTTGTTCGTGCTTTTAATTTTCTGTTGTGGAAATGAACTATTTTGTGGGAAAATCCACTTTTTACAGTTGAAAATGGTACTTTCTTCTGAAAAATCGATCGTCTTTTGTTAAATTTCAATCTTATAGTATGAAAATTCAACCATCTGTTCACAAATTCAAATATTCTGTTGAAAATTAATCATTTCGGATTTGAAAGTCAACGATTTTCTCAAACATTTATACTTACTTTTTAGCTTGAAAGTTTGTTTATTTTGGTAGAAAATTCCTCTTTTTGTTTTAAATTTGATCCTCTTTGTCAAAAATACAAGATATTACCTACATCAATTTTATTTTAATGAATTGATTCCCCTTTTATTTTCCTATTTTGGTTTCCGGAAGATGAAATAGGTAGTGAAAATATCTAAACCTTTCAGTAAAGGGTTTCAATCTTCTGAATTGTTGAAAATATAAAGTCTAAGATGATTTGATAAATTTGTATAACCTCATTTTATTTAATTTTACTAGCGTTTATTATGATCTCAACAGTTACGTAAATTGTAGAGCTTACATTTTTTCACGTTTTACTATCACGCAAAAATCTAGAAAAATAATTCATAAACTCATAGACCGCACCATGGTTTTGATGTGTGGGCTTTCCTCAAGACTTCTTCCGATGTATGTAGACAACGTGTGGTCATGCGTGTGATTGGTGAGTAATATCAACTCAAAACTCATTAGGCTATACACGAGACCGCACGTCCACGTTAGCGTTATAATTTTATATTGCAGTTTCGAATTGTTTTAAGGTTCACGACCCTTTTATCCCTTCTTTGAGCGAAAAGTGACAAATTGGTATCGACGTATTTTCGTGCGGTCTGCCAGACCGCACCATACTACTGATTATGTGGATCTCTCCCCCTACGGGTGCAGAAGGTTATTAACAATAAAAGTTGATATTGGGTAATTTGGATTGAAACATTTACAGCGATTTGTGAGACCTTAGGTGAATTTTGTGGCTAATAATTAGATGTTTAAATAATTTATTATCGATTTTAGAAATATTCTCTTAGAATCGAACCAGACAGTCAAGGTTTTTTCCGAAATTTTATACTTATTTTCAACTTTTTAGTTAGATTGAAACAATAATAAATTTAATTTAACATTAATCATAGGTTCAACAGTTTACTATTATTTATAATAATAATCTCTCAGAATAATGCTAGGAAGTTGCAGTTTTTTTCAATTTCCACTTTTAATCCGCTTTTGAATTAGAATGTTCGAAATTTGTGGTTTTTTCTGAAATATCAAACCTCTTGTCCACTCTTTACTCTACGCGAGGTAAAAATTAATGCAGTTAAACAAACATGATATAGTTTTAAGAAGTTTTTATAGCTTATAGCTATCTTCTCTAGTTTGGTGTAAAATCCAACAATTTATTTAAAACATTAAATCTTTTGGGAGAAATTAATGTTTTTTTTGTTTTGTTAAATCTTTTGTTATCGGACAATTCAACTATTTCATTTCTGGTTCAAAATATTTTAACCTTGATAAGATGAAGACTCAACTATTTTAAGAAAATCCATGTATTTTGTTGAAAAGTCATCATTTCGGTTAGGGATTCAACTATTTTATTGAAAATTCTTCATTTTTAAATTGAATGAAACTAACTGAAAATTCATTTCTTGAACTGAAAATTTTATAATGACATTTTTCGTTGATATTTTTTGTTTTAATTTGATTAGACCCTTTCGTAGAAAATCCATCGTTCTTGATTGAAAAATGGAGGTTCATGTTGGAAATTATTCTATTCTGGTTTAAAATTCAACTGTTTTATGAAAGTTCTCACTCACAATTCTTCTACTCGTGTAGAAAATTAATCTTCTTCGTTGAAAATTCGTCTATTTGGTTGAGCATTCAACTATTTTGTTCAAAATCCGTCTTTTTTGTTGAATGCGATTTATCTTGTAGTAGAAACTTAATCATTTTGGTTGGGAATGCAGCTATTTGGTGGAAAATTCAACTATTTTATTGGTAGTTTCATTATTATTTTCTGAATCCAACTATTTTGTTAGTCATCTTTTTTCTTCGAAAATTCAACTGTTTTGTTGAAAATTCGTCTCTTTGGATTGAAAATTCATCTCTAGACTGAAAATGAACTTCAGTCTCGAAAACTCAACTCTTCAGTAAAAACGATCAAATAATTATTTTAATATAACAAACGTAATTGTTACTTATTATTATTATTTATCACAATATTTTCTTAGAGTAATGCTTGAATTTCCGTTTTTTTCAATAATATTCTACTTTTTAACCGCTTTTCACTTGAATTGCGGTAACAATTAATAAAATTCAATCAAATTAATTGTTAAAACAAATTGTTTTCATTTATAACAATCCTCTTTCATAGCAATGATAGATATTTGCGGCTTTTTTCTGAAATTCTTGACTTTTTATCAACTTTTCACTGATTCAGGTAATATTCAATGCAAGTTTTGGCTTTTTATTTATGTAAAAATAATAAATAAATATTAGAGAGAATCATTTTTAAAATAATCGCTTCCTTCTTTGTAAATATATTTTCCAGCAATGAAATATAGATTTGAAATATTCTTTAAATTTTCTGTATAGATTATATTTAATGTAAATGTTTCTTGGAATACCAACTGAACACCTTTTTAAAACTAATATCAATATGTATTATGTGTTCGTAACTGAAAATTTTAGAATCCATCCGTGAATTCGATCTCGAGTATTTCCACTTTATTTGTATTTATATTTATATGGTGCTCATTACACGAGCAATTTGCTTCCCGTCAGCAAGTGTAGTTGCTTCCTCATAGAGGAAGCATTTGTGATTTTTTTAATGATAGAGAAACTCAAGTTTTCATTTTGATCAATTTAAGAATAGAAATTCACAAAAAATACAAAATTAAAAAACAATACAAACATTTTTTGAATACAATGACAAATCAGACCAATCAAATTTTGTATTCAAAATGGTAATTTTTCAAGCTGAAAACGGAAGGGGAAAATTCTGTCTTACCTTTCCCAGCTTTATATTAAATTAATTTAAGTTAAATTTGATTTATGTCGATGGAAAAAGTTTTTGTGTATAGAACAGATGTTTCAAATATTACGAATAAGCATAACTTCCTTACTCTTCAATGAAGTGTATTAATATTATGGGTCAATCGATTTGCTTTGAATTATGTTGAAGAAAAAAGTTTTACCACACAAAAACATGGTGTATTCAAATATTATGCATTACCATAGTTTTCTTACTCTTCTATAAAATGTATCAATATTATAGGTCAATCGATTCGTCTCGAATCAACACATCTTTTCAATTCTCGCATCAACTTTAAATTATGAGAGTGAACAAATTTTTACTATAAAAATCGATTTCGAATATAATATAAATGATGACATTTTTCTTACTCTTTAATAAAATGCATTAATATTATAAGTCAATCGATTTGTCTTGAACCAAGGAATCTTTTATATCCTTGCATCAACTTTATAATATGTTTAAGAAAAAAGTTTTTCTATAAAATACCGTATTTTCAAATATAATGCATCATCATAGCTTTCTTACTCTTCAATAAAATGTATGTATATTTTATGTCACTCGATTCGTCTTAAATGGAAACATCTTTTCTATTCTCGCATCAACTTCAAATTATGACAATGAGAACATTTTTACTAGAAAAATCGTTATTTAATATGATATGAATGATCATAACTGCCTTACTCTTTGATAAAATGTATTAATATTATAGGTCAATCGATTCGTCCGGAATCAAGGAATCTTCTATATTGTTACATCAACTGTCAATTAGGTTAATGAAAAAAGTTGTACTATAAGAAACGATTCTTTAAATATTATTGAGTGCTAAAAAAACACAATAAATATTTTCAGAAAGTCTTCGTTCAGTTTCAAGATATTATTTTTCTTTAAAAACCCGCAACAACGATCTAACTAGGGCCAAAAACTGTATAAATTGAATTTTTCACTTATGGGGTTTCTTTCGCTCTTTATAAAACAGACATGGGTGGGGGGGAGGGTGAAATTTGAAAAATAATTATTTATTTGTATTCTATAGCTCATTGTGAATTAGATAGTGGTGCTTCAATTCGATTCATCAAATACGCATGAAAATTTATTGAAAAAAATTCTATTGCATTGTCGTACCACCACAACATTTTTGTATACATATATTGCATATAGTCATTCATCATCTCTATCGTGTCATATATAATATTTTTATTAAGAATTTCCTAGCATTCAGCATGGATCTGTTAAAAAATGTGGGAAATTACAAGAGTTCCTCTAGGGAAATCATCTTCACGAAAGAGCGTCCTAGAAATTGAAAGAAGAATACAAGTGTACATGAGACTGTAGCTTCATTTCAGGTAGCGACTGTTTAATTAAAGAAACCTGCTTCCCTTTAATTTTAATCAGTTGTAATATTTTTTATATATTCTATTATAAAAACTTGCTGAATAAGTGAATATAGCACTCCATTGCCTAGTTTTGGTTATTTAAACAACACGTTCGTTCCACAACGCCGCTCCGACCCAGCTCGTTGATCAATCTCTCTAGGAATCACACAGGCGAAGAGCTTTACAAAGCCACCATTTAAAGGTCTCCAGTCGAGCCCAATGGTATCCAAGTTCTCCAGTTTCAGGCGTCATTCACTCTACTGACACTCTTCATTATGCATTTCTTATAAACTATTTTTTGCCACGCTTTTCCTTCCTGGAATAAATCTTTAAGCTTCCATTACGTGCATACATTTTCTCATCCAAGCTTTTTGTGCTTCAATGCCTTTTTAAACTTTTTCGACTTATGAAATGGGAGTTCAGGAGAAATGTAAAGAAAGGGGCACAGAAGTGCAGCAGGAATTTAGAAAAAGGAGTGCAGAAGCGCAAGAGAAAATTATGTAGGAAATGCAAGAAAGAAAGAGTGCGGGACTGCAAGAAAAAAGTAAAAAGGTAACATAGGCGTGCAGGGGAAAAGCAAAAAGGTAACGCAGACGTGCAGAAGAGAAGTAAAAAAGAAACGCAGGGTTACATGAAAAAAGTGAAGAAGGAACGGAGGAGTGCAAAAGTGCAAGAGTACAAGAGAAAAGTAAGAAAGGAGTGCAGGAGTGCAGGAGTGCAGGAAAAAATTTGAAAAAGAATGCAGAAATCCAGAAGAAAAGTAAAGAAGGAACGCAAGAGTGCAGAAGAAAGAGTGAAAAAGGAACGCAGGAGTGCAGGAAAAAAGTCAGAAAGAAACAAAAGTGTGCAGAAGAAAAAGTTAAAAAGGAAGGCAAGAGGGCAGCAGAAATATCAAAAAGGAACGTAGGAGTGAAGTAAAGAAGGAATGCAGGAATAATTCTGGCGACATTTAAAGAAGTTAAGAAAGTACGCATAAATGCAGGGAAAAAGTGAATAATGAACGCAGGAGTGTTCGAGAAAAGTAAAAAAGGAACGCAGGACTGCAAGAGAAAAGTGAAAAAGGAGTGCAGGAGAATAGTAAAAAAGGAAGGCAGAAGCGCAGCAGAAGAATAAAAAAGAACGCAGTAGTTGCAGGAGAAATTATGGAAGGAAACAAGAAGTGCAAGGGAAATGTAAAAAAGGTACGCAGGAGTATAGGGGAAAAGTAGGAAAAGAAAGCATAAGTGTAGAAGAAATGTAAAAAAAGAACACATAAGTGCAGCAGAAGATTAAATAGGCAAAAGTGCACGAGAAATGTACAAAAGGAATCTGGGAGTGCAAGAGGAAAAAAATGCAAGAATCCCGAAGAGAAGTAGCAAAGAAAACCAGAAGTGCAGCAGGAAAGTGAAAAAGGAACGTAGGAGTGCAGAAGAAAAAGTAAGAAAGGAATACACGAAAAATGTCAAAAAGGAACGCAGGAGTGCAGGAGAAAAGTGAAGAAGACGCGCAGGAGGAAAGTAAGAAAAAGGCGTAGGATTGTGGGAGAAAAGTAAAAAACGAACGCAGTAGTGCAGCAGATGATGAAAAAAATAACGCAATGGTGCAGGAGTGAAGTCAAAAAGGAATACGATAATTCGGAAGAGAAATAAAGGCGGTCCGCATAAATGCAGGAGAAATGTGAAAAGGTGCGCAGGGGAAAATAAGAAAGGATCGCAAGAGTGTAGAAGAAAAATAAGAAAAGGAACACAGGAGTGCAGTAGAGAAGGTAAAAAAGAGATGCGGCAGTGCAGGAGAAAAGTAAAAGAGGAACGTAAGAGTGCAGAAGAAAAAATAAAAAAGGAATGTAGGAGTGCAGGAGTGCATGAGTGAAGTGAAAAATGAATGCATCAATTCACGAGAGAAGTAAAGAAGAGCCGCATAAATGTACGACAGAAGTAAATGACGAACACAGGAGTGTATTGGAGAAAAGTTGGAAGTAACGCAGGAATGCAGGTGAAAAGTAAAATAATAAACGCAGAAGTGCAGAAGGAAAAGTAAGAAAGGAAATAAGGAGTGCATAAGTGGAAGTTGAAGTAAAAAAGGAACGCAGGAATTCAAGATAGAAGACAAGAAGGTACATAATAATTGATGGAGAACAGTAAATAACGAACACAATTAGTACAGAAGTTTAGGAGGAAAGCTTGGAGGGAACACTGGAGTGAAGGAGTGCAGGAGAAAAGTAAAAATGTAATACAGGAGTACAGAAGAGAAGTAAACAAGGAATGCAGGAGGGCAGAAAAAAAATTAAAAAAGAAACGCGGATGCCACCCATCTTTAAATGATTTCAGAGCATTCCTACAAATGAACATAACTCATTTAAAATATGGTAGATTCCCTACCTTGAATCTTAATATAAGCTTATTAGTTCCGACATTAATTTTTGCATATTGACAGTCAATAGACTTTCAGTTTGTTCCCAGAATGCCGATAGCATACATCCAAATGTTGAATGAAGTCGAATACAATTCAGAAATTGAGGACAAGAGAGAACTAGTGCAAGCGGTAGCATCAAGCAAAAAGTCATTCTCCATCGATGAGATCACATTTTAATAGCTGCGTATTGGAAACGGATTTCGTTTTTATCAGCTCTTTCATAGCTCGGAAAACCTTTATCTCGACTGCAATTCCACGCGTTTCGTTGCTGCACAAAAAGGCTAAACGTTTGCTCTAGCATCTCACTCTTTTTTATAGGATTACACAAAAATCAGACGATCTTAAATGGGCTATCCAGAGTTTGCTCATTTTCCGATATTTATCTCGCGATTTGATTGAAAAATCAATGCCGTAGAGATCTCGAGGCTGCTAATTTGAGAAGAAAAATATATAAAGAGATCCCGCTGCCGTCGCCGTGGCAGGGATTAAAATACCACCGTTTTCCTTTCTCCTTCCCCAGATACGACCTTTTTCCTTCCCTCTACTGAGATAGCACCTTTTTTCTTCTTTCCCAGAAAATATCTGTTTTCCTTCCCCTTCTAAGGTACCACCTTTCCCCTCCACCCAGATACCACCTTTTTTCTTATTGCTCCGCTGATACTGCCTTTTTCCTTTCCCTTCCCCAGATACCATATTTTTGCTTCCCGGATATCATATTTTTTTCTTTCTTACCATATCCAACCTTTTTCCCTCCAATCAAACCCTTGCAATTTTTTCCCCTTACCCACTCTTCAGTTGAAATGGAGGAATGGGATATTTCGTTTTAACTTTTCAGAAGTAACGTTTTTTAAAGGTCTCCATATTTATCTTTTGAAATTCCTTCAAATATTTTTAAATATTTTTTAGGCCATACAAATTCCATGAAATCCCTTGAAGCTCTTTCATCGTATTTGGGACTCCTTTGAAATTTCGTTTAATATTCTCAATCTTCAGAAGTCTTGAGAGATCCGTGGATATACTTTCGAATTTTTTTATATTTCCTAAAATCTTTTAAAATGCCGTCTAATAATCAAAAGCGCTTTAAATTTATTAAAATCTATTAAAATTCCTCAAGAACCTTTTAAGTCCTGTAACCTTGTTTGAAATATTTCAAAATATCCTAAAATCCCTTGAAATTCTTTGAAATTTCTTGAAATCTCTTAAAATCTATTAAAAACATTGGAAATTCTTCAAAATCCTTTGAAAACCCTTGAACTATGTAAAATATTCCGAAATATTACAGTATCCCTTCAAATATTTGAAATCCTTTGCAAATTAATTGAAATCTTATAAATAAGTAGGAATCTTTCCGAATCTCTTGATATCCTTTAAATCCTCTGAAATTGCGTGACTTTTTTTGAAATACTTCAAAATCTTCCAGAGTCCCTTCCGTTACCCAAAATTCTTGATAACGACACAAGACGTTTTTGATTTCGTATTTTTAATTCCTTGAAATCACTTGCATTCTTCAAAACCAATATAGATCGGAAATATTTCGAAATATTACAAGATCGCTTCAAATCTTTGATATGCTTTTAACATCCATTGAAATCTTCTCAAATCGTAAAATCTTTCTGAATCTCTTGAAATCCCCTCAAATTGCTGGAAATCTTTTTAAATCTTAGGAAATTCCTCCAAAGCCCTTCAAATCGTTGAGATTTCACTTCCCACTTTTCACCTGTATAATTTTTTTCAAATTCACGCCACACGTCCCGCTGAATTTTGAAACGTCAATTATTACAAAAAATAATGACTGGTGATGAGTGAAAACTTAGAAGTGAAATGTGGGAATGTTGCGTAATCGCCCTTCCTGACATGTTTCAAAATTCAAGACAACACTTCCTTTTTTATTGAAAGCATTTAAAATCCTTGGAAATGTCGTGACTTTAGTACAGACCTGCCCAAGTCAAAGAAATTCCCTTAGGGAACACATGTTCCGCATCCACCACTCTTTCGCCCAGAGAGCGGAGTGATGGTAGACGCATGCGCGTGGTAGACGTGGACGTCACAGAGGAGAGATTCTCGCAAGCGTTTACTACCACTCACGCTATCTAGGAAAAAGAGTGGGGGACGCGGAACATGTGTTCCCTAAGGAAATTTCCCCGAGTTGGGCAGCACTGATTTAGTAGATAGGTAGGGAGCATTCTAACCCATGATTCCTGTTACCGACATGTTACCGACATGGTTCTGTCCCATGCTGAAAAAACCGTGGTAAATGTTTTTAGAAGGTTCGAGATTGACATGGGGGGGGGGGGGGTATTTAAATTGATAAATTAATGATGACGTTATATCCGCTGTTACATTTCAGAGGATGTGATAATTGCAATGGCATGTTGTTTTTCAAATGTAAGAATCATTTTTCTAAAGAGAGTTTGATTTTTCCATAACAAATTTCTTAGCGGCTCACCCTTTGATATTTGCCGCCAAACGAATTGCTAACGTTATATATTTTTCATAGAATTGGGCAACAAACGCAAGTGTAACGTTGCTCGGTCTTCAATAAATACATTCCAGAAGTATAATGTGTCACTAATATGACGTGATCTCTTTGATTTTTTTTAAAGAACAAATCCCTTGGCGCGATTGCCTTTAATGTTGCCGACAAACGCATGGTTTAAACATTTCATAACTACGTCATATGTATCCGAGCTTGTCTTTGATTTTCTAAGTAACATGATTGGTGTAAACAGTTCTGAAAATTCCAATCTCAGGTTTATGTAAACAACTTCAAGGTTATTCATCATTTCAATTAGGCGTTTCGTGTGAACAGTTCAAGATTATTTCTCGTTTTAATGACGCATTATATGACATTCTAAAACGTTTTCATGGAATTGCATTATTCTTAGAAATGATGTCAATTTTCTGAAAAGAAGAGGAGGGGAAATATTTTAAAAGAGAGAAAATTCTTTTCTTTCACCAGCCTGTAGTTGGATGTCTGAAAATTCGTATAGATCTATTTCTGACAAATATTCAAGAATTCAAAGAAATGCTTCATCTACAATCAGATATTCGAAAGCTTATAAGAAAATTAGAAACTGTGGAACTTGAAGATAACAAGCAGTGAAAAAATATGAATTTCTCTAAATTAAGCAAAACCGCCCTCAATGATGACTTTCTTCCATCAATTAAGCTTTCAGATCTAGAAATTAACAAGAAATACGGAATCACAGATATCAAGAAAGCTAAAACAAAATATGGGATGAGAATGTTCATAATCATGGAAAACAAATTTTCCGTTTTTCTACCTCAAAGAATCGCTAAACTGTTCGAAGAGGATGAAAACTTGTTCATGCACACGAAGAAAGCTTGTGAAGACCAACATCTTGGCATGGTGTATTTGGGTGGAAAGTGCAATTCCATTGAATTTGTGGAAAAAAATATGTAAAGTGTACAGTTTTCTACTTATTGCTCATCATGTCTTATACTCCTCGAAATCAAACGTTACATTCAACTGCATACAATCTGAATTCATGATTCATAAAGCAACTCATATGATGGGTGCTGAATTTAAATAAGATGGAAGGTTAGCATCATTGGTGAAACTGTTAACTAGTCATCCTCGTGCAAGCATAACCTTAAATCTTGACGAGTGGAAATTGTTAAAAAGTTATTTCAACATCATTTCATCGTACTTTGATGCTCACTAGAAGCAAAAATGTATCGACTGTGGAAATTTCCGTATACACATGACTATATCTTATGGAGATTACATAGTGGCTTTGGAGCAAATTCAAGAAACTGAAGCTGAAACCAGAAAAGATTACTCAATTATACTACAAGAAACAACGTTTGCTGTTCTCCAGGAAGTTACTCCTTGCATCGACCGGTATTTTCTAGAACAGAGTGTTATGCCGTTCCAATGTACAAAGGATGTTATTATTGAAACCATTGCTGAAGGTGTTTGGTGTAATGTGAAAACACCTTGTGTGAAAAGTGTCAAATCTTATATCCAAAAAAATATGTTAGTTTGAAGAATACGGCAATGAAAAAACTGGTATTTACCAATCTCATGCGATTTGGAGGTCTGTTTCTTCAAATAATTACTTTCCACAATCAGAATGTGTGTGTAAAAGTGATTGAGAAATTAGCAGAACTTAGATTTGTGAATGTTACTTTTATACATTGAAAATTTTATGTGTTTTGTGAGTAAGAAAATCTGAATAAAAATATATAATTTAAACTCAAATTAGCCTTTTTCCATTTAATAGATTAAGGGTAGGTAGATGTGTAAGTGAAAAGATACTTATGTTTGAAAATAATCAACATTATTCGAAAAAAAATATTATCAATACAAATGATACCTATAAACTAGACTTTTGTATCCAAATATTGTGAGAATCATCAAAACCTAGCCATTTTACAAACAGGTCATGTCCACGTTTTTCCAGTGCCTTTTGCACAGGATAAATGTCTGGATTTCTAACTCTGCCAAGTTCTTGTTCAAAAAAACTACCTGCAATAGCTTTATCTTGATAATCTTTCAGCATACACGTCACTGCTTCAGTATTCTTAACATGACTTATGGTAAATGTTTCAGTTGTCCAATTCGGTGTGTATCCTTCTTAAAGAACATGCTTAAATTTACTTATACGTAATTCATCTCCATCTTTCAATTTAGCTTTTTTAACCGCTTGTTTCACATTGAAATTTTTGTATACTCAAACAACAATTTTCTCTCATTTTGCTTATTAAAATCTTTTGGTTTCATTCTGATAGTCTGGTGTTTGTTATCATTGCAAGACAAAATTAATCCTTTTAAAATATCTATCCACTTATAATTACACTGTAAGCTAAATTGCATCCACATTTTATTTTTTAAGGAACGATTATATCGCTCGCAAATTGATCCTTTCAAATTACTAAATGTCAAGTACAAATTTATGGTATATCGCTTCATAAGATTTTCAAAATGTGAGTTCACAGAAAAAACTGAGGGATCAGTAATGTTGCGGCTCAAGTAAAATTTGGGATCATTCAGAACTTAGGCTCTGAAGGAACTGTTATTAAGGGTTCCTTTTTAGTTTGTTTATATCCGATAGATGGCCATCGACGGTTGCCAACGTTTTCAACAGCGCATGTGCCGAGAAGCGCGGGCCGATTTGAAATCAATAAATACTATGAATAGTCACCCAGATAAATGTTACCAAAAGATTTTAATTATTATTTAAAACAAATTAAATGGAATTATAGGAATACCTAGCTTCTTGAAAAAATCTCATGTTAATCGAATACTGCAAATGTATATTATATAATTTTGAATAGTCCCGCGCTTCTTGTGCATGCACAGTGAAAAACTTTGGATTTGCAACATAACCTTAAAAACTGTCACATTTCATGGACGATATCTTCATTTCAAGAATTACTAATGTTTATGATTTTAGTTTCTTCATTAAATTTTTTCCAGTGCAATATTATTAAATTCAAACTATAAAGCAAAATGTGGATCATGAACATGTGCAATCTTTGAAGTGAGTCAAGGCGGAAATGAGAAAAAGGCTCTATTAGAACCATTTGAATCCACATTTGGGTTCATTTAGAAACCATTTATCATTTTGGGTTCCTTTTCAGCAAGAGAGGTTCCTTTTTGTTGCAGCTCCTTTAGAACCAAAAATTGGTTCTAATAGAAACCCCAGTTTTTTCTGTGTTGTAAAATCCTTTACCTCTATCAACATGTACATTTTTTGGTACGCGCCCTTTATCAAGTACAGATTCCATGGTTGCATCTACATCTTGACCATTCTTGGCTTTAACGGGAACAGCCCAGAACATTTTAAAAATTTGTCAATTACAGTTAAGATGTACTTGTATCCTTTGTTTTTTCTCGCGCATGGCTGAATTTCAACAAGATCAGCTGGCCATGTCTCATCAATGCCACGAATGTCAAAATGCCGACGTTTGTAATACCTTCAAGCTGGCTTATGCAGCTTCTTCACCAACTGCTGCTTCTGAACGTCTATTCTTGAGTGCATTCAGTCTGGTGTGTACTTGACTAATGAGCTCTGGATTTCGATACACCAGTTTTTGAATAGATTCAACATCAATTTTCACATTTTTAAAAAGTTTATCTGTGGAATTTTCTAAAGTCTCAATCATCATATTATTGTTAACTACTTCAGTTCGCAAGGAAGCTATAACATCGTAGATAGTCAGAAGTTCACGCTGCATCATATGTTGCACCATATTCAGATTAACAGCATCATTCTGTCCTTGAGAATTAGCCACTTTACACAACCTTTTATTATTTATATCATAATCTCCTTCAGATGTGACTTTAAAGCCAAATCCAGGAGGACCACGACTTGTACTCTTTGTTCGCTTAGTATGACGTCCGAATACATCGATGCTCATTTTGTTAATAATGACAATCTTGACGAAACACTCATTAATATATACCACACTCTAAGAAATCGTTACAGCAGCCAAAAAATCGATGATACCAAGTAATGATGGACAAACTGTTATTAAATCTGCTCACAGAGGCTCGCGTACAGCTGTAAAGAAGCTGTTGGAAAAAGAAGTGTACAGAAACCTCGAATTTTACCATTTCCAAAGAAATTGGGTGGTTTTCTATCCTTTCTTATACCCATCTTTGCTGGTTTAAGTGCTACTGGAGCACTAGCTGGTGGAGCTGCGGGAATAGCTAAAGCTATCAATGATTTACGTGCTGCAAAACGACAGCTTGAAGAAAGCAAACGTCATAATGAAGCAATGGAAGCCATTGCTGTGGGGAAAGGTCGCTATTCGAAACCATATAAAGAAGGATTGAGATTTTATCTAAAACCATATACTCAAGGAGCAGGACCTAAGTGCAATTCAAAAAACTCAAAGTGACGCTACCTCACTGAGCACTAACCGATGCAGATTTACTTGAGTTCGCAAAATCTTTAAAAATTACAAATTTTCGAGATGTTTTTATGCAAAATGGAAATTATTGGAAATTATTCATTTTGATAGCTTTGGTAATCTCCGGCCACCTTTGGATTTCTTTAGGTATTTAGGTGTTGGAAGCGTAAAATATAATCATGAAAGGTATACAAATTATGATACATTTGTGTGTGGGCATTTATGTCCGAACTTTTTATGGAATCAGTTAAACTCTAAAAGCATGCATAATCTATATAAATGCAGAGACTAATGATTTCAAGTCAGTCAAATGCTAGCCGTCATTACTTTAAAAAGTGAAATTTATTGCAGTCACGACATAAATTTTGAACCTAAAGATTCTATCGGTCATTTGCTGAGATTTTCTCTACGCATACTTGAAGCTAAACAAGTTTATGAATCTGATCAACCAGTATCAATCATAAAAGTGAATTCTTTGAGAATTGAGTGTAGTATAACGACAGAAGCATACATTAATGGTCAGAAAGTAAATACTATTCATGAAATTTTTCCTGTGGTGCCACCTGGATATAAGATACTGGAAGTCCCATCTCATGTCATTTACTTACCAGTCATCGTGCAGACAATAGATAATATAACGCTCCGTATAGTTGATCAAGACGGACATTTGGTTAATCTTCGCGGAGAGATTATAACAATCAGACTACACATCAAGTCTTTACGATAATGGGTATGATTTTCAATGAAAATATTGGCTTCAGCTATAATACCTTATTACCATTTCGCAAGCGCATCAGTCGCCAACGAGCTGTCAAAGGGTTAACCCCTCAAAAGGTCCTGCTGCTGACAATGGCTGGCCTCAAGGTTACACTACTCGCAAAAAGAAGAAAATAAAAAGATTCAAGATTTTTTGTGCTTGCCCCTGTATTTTTGTATTTCGAAGTTTAATTGTTCATCATGGAAGAGGAAATTTTAAACACTGAAACTCCCATAATTTTTGACGAATCTATCGCTCATTGTGAAGTACATGCACATCAGCCATATGCCTCATCAACCTTCAATAATAGTGACGAAATTCGAATTTCTATGCTGAATCAAGATCATTGTCTTCTACCTAGCAAGAGCTCACTTCACGTGCAGGGAAGTTTGGTAAAGACTGATGAAACTCTAGTGGGCAATACAGTTTCAGTTTGTAACGCCATCTGTCATTTGTTTGAAGAAGCAAGATATGAAATCAATGATATTGAAATTGACAGAAATAAAAATGTTGGTCTCACTAGTCTTATTCAAAATTATATATCTTGAAATCCTGGACAATTACATTAAGTAGAGAATACTGATTGGCTTGGAATAAATAATGATGTAAAATCATTAACTAATGCTATTGGTGATTTTGATACATCCATACCTCTTAGCATGATATTTGGTTTTGCTGAAGATTATCAAAAAATCATTGTTAATGCTAAACATGAACTTATTTTGACAAGATGAAAAAGTGATGCAAATTCCATCTTGGAAACAGCGCCCAATGAGCTGTATGAAATTGAAATTAATAAAATAGAATGGTTTTTACCAAGCGTTAGAGTTTCAGATTCGCGAAAATTTCAACTGCTAAAATATATTGAGAACGATCCATCTATTCAAATAAGTTTTCGTACTTGGGAATTGTATGAATATCCTCTACTTCCAGCAACTTCAAACCATGTTTGGACTGTAAAAACATCAACAGAATTGGAGAAACCGAGATTTGTTGTATTAGGTTTTCAAACCACCAGAAAAAACAATACTAATAAAAACTCTAGCCAGTTTGATTATTGCAACCTAACTAATGTGAAACTATTTTTGAATAATCAGAGTTATCCTAATGGTAATTTAAATCTCAATATTAGCAAAAATCAGTATGCTCTACTTTATGAAATGTATACAAACTTTAAAGCTAATTACTATGGTAAAGAACCACAACCATTGTTTTCAAAAGGAGAATTTATAAAGTATGCGCCTCTTGTTGTTATTGATTGTTCGAAACAAAATGAATCATTGAAATATGGACCTGTTGACGTTCGTTTGCAATTTAAAAGTACATACATTACATCGTGTAATTGGATACAAACCAATAAGTGGTGCGGTGAAAAAGTTGATATAAAACTATATTGTAAGCAGATTGAATCAGTTTAGTTGCTTACGAAATGGAATACGTGGTGGATGTGCAGGGCTTTAGGTGTCCAGTTAATGCATTTATATTGTTTCAACCTCCTTGCGAATGGAGCTGCATCCCATCAAGGTATAGATGTATGAATCGATGGTTGGAATATAATTTTTATGGCCTACCGTGGAATACTGGCGATGTACCTTATACGTTTGTGAAAGAAATCTTGAAAACTATTTTCAAAGATGCTAGTAAAAATTTTGTGCAAGGCTTAGAAAAGAAAAAGTTGTTTAAAAAGTTTGTTACTCAGAAATCAACGCAAATTATTTACATGCATGATATGGAATGTTCTTCATTGAAAATATTATGCAATGAGTCATCTACGTCATTCATACGTCATACGTCATTCATACGTATGTCCACGTCATTCAAGCATAAAAAAATTTTACTGTGCACTTCAAAATGTTACTTTATTGAAAAATTGGTTATCTCGAGATAATTAATAATCAGGTATAAGAAATAAGTATTTCTCAACTTTTTTAGTTTCAAGTTAGTATGTAACTTTCAAAAATTTATTTTTTTTCATAAATAATTAAAATTAGATACATTTGAATATAAAAAGCTGTTTTTTAATTATAAATCATAATTTTATATATCCTAATGTTTTTTAGGTTATTAAATAAAACAATAAATATATTTAACTTTTCATTTATTGAAACCAAGAACTGTTTCTCTTCATAATTGATATAGAAAATTATTTTTTACAGTAATAAATACAATAGTTCATGGTTCAGTCAATAGTTCATATTATTCATCCATACCTTATGACAGTAATCACTCAAGTTTACAAACTGCATTCATTCATTTATTTGAGTGAAAACTCTATTCTGAAATAACAGTACATTATTATCATCATTGTCGACATCCATGAGATCAGGCACTCTATTTTTATACCCCCATGGGAGAGTATTTGTCGAACCAGGAATCAGCACTCGCTTATTAATGTGCCAGCTGAGAGCAATCTTATCTTGTTTAATTGAGTTTACCTCATGGTTTCGATTTCGGATTAAATGTTGTGTCCGAACCAGGTTTTGGCAAGAAATTAGAGTCTGCTCATAATCGTCGAATGTTATTGTTCTTGAAATTGAATCTTTCACCCCTTTCGCCGGGCCCGCGGCGCCCCGCCCCATCTTCACCTAAAACTTTACAGGCATATAATTTGGATCGCAAACCAATAAATTCAGTCATTATTTTTCCATTATTTTTATCCTTCATCAAATTAAAATCTTTGTATTGTAAATATTCACTCGTAGCGGCACCATATTGGTTATTAATATCAAAGTACATTATGTAAGACTCTGGTTCATTTGGATTGAAATTTAATCCCATAAATCTATTATTTGCCTTTGCATATCTATTTGAGCATTGGGAAACCCCATCTCGAATACCCTTTTCAATAAATAACAACATTTCAACATCTGTGAATGAATCGAGTTCAATTCCTGTATGTTTCAACATTGCATCAAAAGCAGGCCCCGGTGCTGTGTAATCGTGTAATGGATCTAAATTGTACATTGAAAAACATGTTTTTCTAAAATGTTGGAAAATATTAGCCAAAAGTAAAACATAAGTTTTTAAATAAAGATTAGAGTATTCACCCATAATTTTTGAATTAAAAGTTTTCCATACTTTACAAGCATGTTGATAATCTTGGTCTGAAATATTTGAATCTTTAACTTTACGTTTGTGCCTTCTGCTTGCTTTGTAAAAGATATATATTGCTTCTTGTTTATAGCTTATAATTGAATGCTACCTTCAAAACTTGTAGCTAACTTTTATTAAAAAATGGGCATCATATCCTCATAAGTTATGAAAAACTAAAGGAATCACATGCGAGTCTTTATATTTTACAAGATTCATGACTTGGACCACGATATTTATCTGTAAAATGGCCGTGATCGCGATGTTTAATGTCATCATTTGCAAAAAGCTTTTTACAAATGTGACATTTTTTTGCCGTTTTAAATTTATGCTCTTGCTGCAATGTTAAACGCTCCATTGGGATAACATTTTTTAGAAGTAAATATACTTCCTCAGACACACGTTTCAATTCTTGCATAAACCAAACTTTGAGTTCAGACAGAGAATCACTATATCAGCATAACTTGCCACAGGGGCTCCTTTATTAAATCTATAGATTTTAAATTTCAATATGTTATTCTTTTCAGTTGATAGTATTACCCTGCATTTATTCATATTCTCGCAGTAAACTTTATGATTATTCAAAGATTTTTCAAATTTAAAATGACATAAACATCGATCACAGAATTGTATTTATCTGTATTTTTTCAATATTATATTTTAAGTATAGTATATTTTCGATCATAAGGAGACGAATTGTGGGCTTGTCTGATTTAAGTTGACTTAAATACAGCGGATTAATTTCCTCTTTCTTAATATTTTCGTAAGAGTCTATACTATAAACATTTGTACTTAAATTATTTAATTTCTCAAATTTCGGTATATAATGTGAACTAATAGGAAATTGTATTCCATCATATTTGAGTTCAGTATCGAAATGAGGATAAGAACTAGTACGGTTAGAATGTCTTTTAGCGGGGTACAGAGCTGCGATTACCAACCAAAGAAAACAAAAAGCATCAGTATTCTGTACATTTACAACTGCTCTTTTACCTTTTAAAAATTTTGTTAAACGTATATAAATTGGCAAACTAGCAACCGAAATTGGTGTATATTTATTGCAATTGACATTTAAATTTATCATTTCTTTTGATTTCCAATTAGACTTTATTTGTTGGAACTCTTCAACTTTAAATAATATTTTCTCTCTTGCTTTAAACTCAAACCATTCACCAATATCTGTCAATTCAAGAATAGTTTCGTTTTTGGTGTTGAAAAATTTCATTTCTCCTATTTCCGTACCTTCTTCTAATGCACTAAATTTAGCAGCTAAAATAACGTTGACTTTTAAGCCCCCCATAATTTTGAGAGTATTTTTTATTCGTGCAATAATAATTTTTTTGCATCATCTAAAAAGCTACTTAAATCCTTATGAGTTGAATTTATTATTAAACCTGTTCTAATGTGACTCCTAAAGGCAGTCTCCATGTTTGTCCACAGCTTCATTGATCCCTGCTCCTCTTCTTCATAACTTCTGGAATTTCCGATTTCTAGCTTTTAAAATCCCAAGCAGAGATTGAATTATATATTTTTGACACAAAGAAATGACTTTTCCTCTTCTTAGGAGTTTATTCAACAGCCGCATGTTTTGGATTCCACTTCGGATCCAAAAATCAATTTCTTCAAACGTGGAATTTTCTTTCAAAATTTCGTACGCCTCATCCACCATTTCAATAAGTCTCTTAAACTGATCTGAAATTCATTTTCGAAATATTTTTAAAAATATGCTCGCAGAATAATTTTTAAGTTTGAAAAGTCGAACAACAAATACTAGGTAAATTGCAGTAAATATTTCAGTTAATTTTTCCACTGAATGCTACACACTGAATAATAGCTAATTATTGTACACTAAACTCACGTTACTTCTATTTTAAAAATAATTCAACCTTCAATGTTAACATTTTATAGTTTTACTCTGAGTATTTGTTTAAATTCAAATGTAAAATTAAAGCAGGAAATATGTCTTCAAACAAATTTTAAAATAAGTTAGTTCGTCACCTATAAAATATTGAATTTACCATCAAAAATATCAATCAAGAAATGAAATTCATAAATTAGATATCAAGTTTCTCAAGTATCGATGAATCAGAGTTTGAATATTGTTGTGAAAATAGTCTACTCAATGCCAAAGGAACACATGTACATATAGATAGATAAACGTTTATTTTTCAGCCTGCTGGCCTTAAAAAATTGACTTGCTTACACATCCATTTTTTACAGAATTTCCTTAAAACTAACCCTTAAAAACTAACATCCATCCATTCCTTATCTCTAAGCCGCACGCTCGTATCGCCTTGCCTTCGAGCAATTAGTTCAACTCACACACATACTCATCGAACATAAAAATTAAACTTTGAAGAACGACTAATAGCGATCAAGTTCGAATTTAAAAATATAAAATTCGCACAGCCAGTAAAATTTGAGAGCATAAATTCACTCAAGTAAAAGAAAATAATTGTAATCCAGGAAATAAAAAATACTTCCGCAGGGTAAAATGCTTAACCGCTGATTTGAGATGGAGAACCAAAAGATAGCCAAGTCGACATTCAACAGGATATACATGGATTTGGGACTCGTTTTCCAGAAAGTAGAGGCGACAGCAAGAATTACCCAGAAAATCGCATCAGCTTGTGAATTTTGGATGAATGGATCAAATCATTTCCATCCGAAATCGGCGATATCATAGCGATGTATAATAGCGTCTAGGAGTCAGACATGTAGTTGTTTTCCTGGATTGATTAGGCTCGGGTGACATAAATAATCTTTTGAACACGCCACACTAAATTAACAAAAGGAACAAAAAACCATACTTTTTAGAAAGACTAATTTTCAAAAATTACACTTTCAAACTGACTTTCTTATTAACAGATACATATAATAATACCTTTTCCGATTCTCAAAGTACGGAGAGTATGGCTCGGATTCGAATGCGATGACCAAACGAAGACGATCTAATGAGCGATCATTGAAGAGTCTTACTCTTGGTACCTCGAAATCGATATCCCCCCACTCTACGTACATCGTCTTCCCTAAATTTACAACGACGAAAGGCTCGCTAAAATCACGTATTTCGCAGACATTTCCATTTCCATAAACGCGGAAGTTTTAAAACATGCACTCGTCTCATTTCTTTCAATTTGTCTTCCGACTCGCTTGGAGGTTTGATATCAACTAGGGAACTCATTTTCAAATCCGAGTTATATATTGTATATTATACATAAAACCATAAGTATGAATGTATAGACTATAGCTGGAGTCTAAGATCGGTTGATGACTATAGTTGGAAGTTTCTTATCTGGAGTTGAGGCTAGACTCCGCGACGCCAAATTACAATACTCATACGTTACGCTCGTGTCGCTGTTCCACGCTTCTTTACACCCAGCTATAGAAACCTGAGATTGAAATTTCAAGAACTGTTTACACCAAACGTGTTATGTAAAAAAATCAAAGACAGACTCTCATACTTATGACGTAGTTATAAAAGGTTTAAACCATTCATTTGTGGGAAACAATAAAGGCAATATTGCCAAGGGATTTAATATCGAAGAGATGACGTCATATGAGTGACACATTATACTTCTGGAATGTATTTATTGAAGACCGAGCAACGTTACACTTACGTTTGTTGCCCAATTCTGTGACAAATATATAACGTTAACAATTAGTTGGTCGGCGAATATCAAAGGATGAGCCGCTAAGGAATTTGCTATTGAAAAATCAAACTCGCTTCTTCGGAAAATGATTCTTAAATTTGAAAAACAACATTCCATTGCAATTATCACATCCTCTAAAATGTAACAGCCGATATTATGTCATCAATAATTTATCAATTGAAATACCCTCAGCTCATGTCAATGTCGAACATTCTAAATTTAACATGAACCACCGTTTTTTTATCATGGAACAGAACCATGTCGGTAACATGTCGGTAAGAGGAATCTTGGGTTAGAACGCTCCCTACCTATCTACTGACTTTTCTTGCAATATTTCGAAATCTATTAAGTTCAATAAAAATTATGCATTTATTCAAACATTTGTTGAATCCTTTAAACAATTGGAAATCAGTCAAATTATTTGAAATCCGTTGAAATTTTTTGAAATTTCGTTTACAGTGCAAATAATTGATATACTGTATATAAATTATGTAAAGGAATGAAGTCTGACGTAAGAAGGAGGTGGGGGGGGGGGCAACCGAGTTTTACGAATCATTACAATAAGAAGAGGAAGGGGATGCACAATTTAAATAATAATCCTCACGAAAATAATGGACGATCTAAAAGGAGAGGACGCGAGATGGACATCGCCGATTGGACTGGGGCCTTACAGGATGGAAGTACATCAAAATCCATTAGGAGCGTATTTTTTCTTTCGATCTAATGGGCCTTAGTTTCCGAGATATCCAGGTTCGAGTATTTGCGCTCGAGCGCTCGATTCGCCATGGCGCGCCACTGCAGAGCGGGGACCCTGGACTTGGCGCTCACTCACAGTCCGACACTAATTTTGTGATGAACGGAAAGTCCAAAGGATTTCTATATCATTTCTATAAAGTTTTTTCTACGTAGATTGCGAATCGTAAAACGAAAATAATGCAACATATCAAATTTAAAAAAAGGGGGTGAATAAGTAAAAACAAAAAATCGTTTTCTTCGCTTCTCAGAAAAGTTGTTAAACTTTTAAGTGAATCATGCAAACAATTTGGAAGATGGGAGTCATCTGCATATAATTAAGAATAAAAATTATATTTTTGGTAAAGCTATGCAAGATGCGGAAAAATTTCGAAAAGTGAGATAAGTCATCTCAAAAATATCTACAAATTTTTATAGAACCATTTTTCTATCAGACACATAGTTTTTTTTAGTGGTGAAAAATGTTATTACAAATAATAGAATTCAATTTCACGGATAAACTATGCAAGGGGCGAAAAAAACGTTCAACAATAAAATTATTCACCTGGAAAAGATCGATTAGTTTTCTTTAGATCATTTTTTAATCGAATTTTTTAATAGAATTTTAAATTTATATTATTCGTTTTCTTCTTTCCTAGAGCATTCCGTATCACAGACGGAGGCATTTTAAAAATATTGTTGGCAACCTGAGAAAAGTTCTTAGGGGAAAATGCAATCGAGATAATGGATTTAATGTACCTAGGCACTATTAAAAAAAACTTATATGAACTTATGTTATACTTTCTAAACGAAAGTGATAAATATTTATTTAAATTTATGTGAAGAAGACATTTTAAATAAAGTAGCTGAGAATATTTCTGTAGCTTCTTTTGGCCATTTTCTTGTTATACAAAATTCTACCCACTGTGCGGGCATATTCTCATAATTTTTCAATTTCAATGTTATTTTTTATAATTAAAAAGAATATTCGTCCTGATAAAAAATGGTTGTAATAAAACTTTCAGATCTTTTTGAGGTGAATCATTTTATTTTGAAACCTTCTTCTGCCTCTTATGCATAGTTTGATTTATGATCTTATGCATTTTGATAACGATATTATTTATGATGTTAAATATTTACAAATAATATTCGATAAGAGTAAAAAACCAAGTTTAAATAATGTTTTTCAAAGAGAAAATATATAATATACAATATAATATAAATTCATAGATATTTTTAACATGAACATCTCGCGTTTTTAATATTTTTCCGTATCTTGCATAGTTTGAACCGAAAATATAATTTTTGTAATAGTTTTTACTTTTTGAGCTCGCTGTTTTCCTTCAAAAATTTGACTTGATGCATTATTTTCGTTTTAAGATTCGCAATCTACGTAGAAAAAACTTCATAGAAATGATATAGAAATCATTCGGACTTTCCGTTCATCACAAAATTAGTGTCGGACTGTGAGTGAGCGTCAAGTCCAGGGTCCCCGCTCTGCAGTGGCGCGCCATGGCGATTCGAGCGCTCGAGCGCAAATACTCAAACCTCGATATCTCGGAAACTAAGGCCCATTAGATCGAAAGAAAAAATACGCCCCTAATGGACTTTAATTTACTTTCATCCTGTAAAGCCCCAGTCAAATCGGCGATGTCCATCTCGCGTCCTCTCCTTGTAAGTATGTCCCATCTTCAAGAATATTTTGCGGAAACTTTACTCCATTAATGTTCTCCTTGAATGTTAACGGCCCTTATAAAGGGCCTCCAAGCTGTTCTACTTACTGTTTAATAAATGCATTGGAACTTGAATTTTTGCATGGTTTTGGTGATGACCAGGGCCGCAATAACGATTTCTTTCATATTTTGATCGAGAATTTGGTTGGCTGTAAAATTTTACTTTTGATTTTAAAGTGCGATTCTTTGTTTATCAATTATTATGAAAGAATCAAAAGGCCATTTTCTTAATAAAATTTTGATTAAATTAGATTTCATCTCATTTTTTTTGGGGGAGCAGTCTCAATTCATTCATTGCGACAAAAAAAAATTAGTCAAAAGGTTTAATTACTGCGTGTGATATTACTTTAACCCTCAATCCGTACAGTGGGGGTCGGATCCGACCCATCGGTTCGTTTTCCCTCTTCCGTACTCTCCCCTATTTTCGCAAGAGATCTAGTTGACAAGGAACCCTACCAGCACCTACCAGTCAGTCGTCCGACAGGTGGCAGAAGTTATCGGGTAAGTAACTTTAGCTCCTAGGACTCTTCATTTGACAATCTCCAAGGTCTTAGGAAAAGAAAAGGAGCTACAAGAAGGATTCGCGATCAACGCCATACAGAATTCACAAAAACGGAAAGGATGTAACTTGCGCGATAACTTGAAAGATAAAAAGGGAAATGAATTTTGTGCAAAATGTTACTCATGTGTATGTGGTGAGCATAAAACAGTAATTTCCCGAAAAATCATCATTCAAATTTCTTTTCTTTTTCATGGTAGTTAATTTTTTCAATTTTGTTTTAAATTGGTAAAATAAAATGTGTAAAAAAGTAGGTAAAAAAGCTCTTTTTTGGTGAAATGACCTTGAATGACCTTCAAATAATATGACAAACATGTATCGAACAACTTGATTTTTTTTTTGCAGAAATGAATAAACTGACACTGTTCTTTTACATAAAAGTAACTGGAGAAAATTTCATTCAATCAACACTTTATGAGGAAAATGACCTTGAGCCACCTTTGAATGTCATTGTAAAACTCAACAAAAAATCTGAGTGCAATGTTGACTTGTAAAGAATAAAACTCATATGCGTCAGAAATGAATAATCAATAAATGGCGTCAATTTGATTCAGAATGTCCATTTTTGCCCTAAAATGGCCTTGAGCGACCTTCGAATGTTATTGTAAAAATCTGAAAAGAATCGAAGTGTAATATTGAATTGCAAGGTACGAAATTCATATGCGCCAGAAATAATTAATCAATAAATAGCGTCAATTCAATTATGACCATTTTTTCCCTTAAATGACCTTCAGCCGCACTTAAATGTAATTGTAAAAATCTGAAAAAAATCTAAGCGCAATATAAAATTGTAAGGAACAAAATTCATGCGCGTCAGAAATAACTAATCAATAAATAGCGCCAATTTAATAGAAAATATCCATTTTATCCTAAAATGGCCTTGAGCGACCTTTGAATGTTATTGTCAAAATCGGAAAAAATCTAAATACATATTAAGCCAAGTTGAATTAAAAAAATAAGCCAAAAAAAATCACACTAGTGACTCATATTCTTTTAGGAATATGCTCCGTATAATGGCCTGTAAAGCTGGTGTGTAGTCTTGCGTTACAAGAAGTAGTAAACATCCTTTAATCTGAGTTGGAAGTATGTTCCAGTTTATATATTGCCGGAATGTTTGGTTTATCTGATGAAATGTGAACTAGGCTAGCAAATAAGCAATAAGAATTTTTCAGAAAACTAAAAACGAATCTCAGATGTGAATTAATAATAGGGCTGTAGTCCACATTTTCAAATAAGTAGCAAACGGTAGAGTATTGATCTAAAATCACTTTTTTACATTAAAAATGAGGCTTAGTCTTGAAGAAAAACAAAAAGGAAGTTATTTTATGTTTCTTCATTTATTTTTTTATAATTACGTTAAACAACATTTCTTCAGTTAAAACTCCAGAGTCCCTATTTCAAACATGGGAGGAATGCTAGGATGCCCGTTTGAAAAATAAATATTATTTTTCTTCAAATTCCACACCCTAAATATATACATGAGTAATTTCCCACAGATAGGGCACTTTGATGTCCATGGATTATATTATTGAAACTACTGGTTGTATTATATTAAAATTCAGTGAAGATCTTCACTTTAGTACCTTATAACAAGTTTCGTAGTGAAAATTATGTCAATTTATTGGAAGCCAGAGTAAATAAATATTATGTACCCAAAAAATTGCTTTAAGGACGAACGCACGCAACTTTTGAATCATGTGAGCGTTTGTGATAAAGTACGTAAATAGAGTGTTTTAAAACACATAAGTCTAATCGCCAAATTCTTTAGTTTAATGGGACTCAAATATGCGCAAAATTTGAAAAATCAAATGTAAAATGACCGAAAAATTTACAAAGCAAAATAAAAAAATGAATTCTTACCAACCCCGAAAAGTTGAAAACATATAAGACGCTCCTAGCAATACCACTTAATACGTTTTCGACGTCAATGTAAATAGTGGTTTAGGTACGTTTATTTGTAAATAGTGACGTATTCCTTTTTATTTATTTTGCGGATATTGTTTCAGCTATACATTTGAAACTTAAAATTTGTTTAAATCAAACTTTATTCCATATTTATATTCCAATAATTTGTATAATACTGCTTTTGTTATGAGTTTCAAATTCAAAGTTGAAAAGAATCTTAGATTATTCAAAATTTATGTATACAGAATGTCTACAAGTATTGTTTTTGTTGGAAAATTCCAATACAAAATTTAAGAATTGTTTTTGTTATAAATTTCAAATTTCAAATTTGAAAAATCTTACATTATTCCAAATTTATTTTGAATTTGTGTACGTATTAATAATTTTTGTTTAATTACAAATTCAAATACCTACGTAGAATTCCTATGAGTATTGTTTTTGCTATAAATTTCAAATTGAAAACTTGAAGGAATCCCACTTTATTCCGAATTTATATTTTCAGAATTCATACGAGTGTTGGTTTTGTTACAAATTAAAAATTGTATTGAATCCCACATTATTCCAGATTCATATTTACAGGATTCTTATAAGTATTGTTTATATTATAAAATTCAGTATTGTAAAAAAATTCCAAATTTATTTGAAATTTATGTACATAATAATTGTTTTCAATTCAAAATTGAAATATCTACGTGGAATTTTTATTAGTATTGTTTTTGTTATAAATATCAGATGAAAAATGTAAGTATCATTCTTGTTAGAAATTTTTTATTGAAAACTTTAAAAAAATCCACTTTATTGCAAATTTATATCTACAGAATTTTTATAAGTATTGGTTTCCTTATAATACCTACGTATATACTTTTAATTATTACGTATTTATATCATAAATTTAACATGAAAAAAATTTCCGATTATTTATTTATTATGATTCATTATATTAAAATAACAAATGAAAAAATATTCATGGATAAATTAACGCAAATAAACTGGGTTTTTCTCCGTAAATTGTAATTGCGATTATTAAAATTTGAATTACTTCCCGCCAAATAATGAAATTCTCAAAAATTTATGCGTAAGAATCTTAATGCTAGACTCAAAAAGTAAAAGTTTTCTAATAATATTATCTTAGAATAATATTAAAAAGTTGCAGTGTTCTCTCAAAATTTCCAATTTTTAACGAATTTTCAATTAGAGCGGAGTAATAATTATTTCAAGTTAACAAACATAATTGTTTAAGCAATTAATCATTGTTTTTAATGATATTTTCATTCAATATAGCCAGAAGTTTGCGGTTTTTTCTAAAAAATTCCAATTTTTGTTTACTTTTCGCTTAGAGGGACCTAATAATTAGTGAAATTTGATAAATATAATTCTTTAAACAAATAATTGCTTATTGCATCTTCTTCTATAGCAATGCTATACGGTTCCGACTTTTTCTGAAATTTTCCACTTTTGTCAACTTTACACTTTGTGAGCGAATAGATAATGCAAGTTAACAAACATCATTGTTTCGACAGTTTATTTTTGATTATGACTGGATTCTATTAGATAATTAGAAAGTAGCGGTTTTTTCTAAAATGTTGTACTCCACTGTCACTTTCCAGTTATGAATATATAATACATAAACAATAGGGATGATCATTTATTAAACAATCTCTTTTTTTTTCGTGATTAGATTTGCCTGGCATAAAATATATATTCAAAACATTCTCTAAATTTTTTATATAAATAATATTAAATATAAAGTCTCTTTGAGAGCCTTTCTGTTTAAACTAATATTAATATTTATTATTTGTGGACGTCGGCATGAAAAGGACCTTGTGGGCGGTTCTAGCATTAAAATACGAGAAGATAGTTATAAATAATAATAATTCAATGAAACAATTATGTTTGTGAAATTTCATACTATTACCTCACTCTATTAAGTGAAAATTGACAAAAAGTTAAAAAATTGCACAAAAAACGTAACTATCTAGCATTAATATAGAAGAAGATAATTATGATAATAACGGCCATAACACGCTGAAAAAACCAGTTGTCGTTAGATCACTGAAGTTAAGCAGTGTTGAGCGCGGTTAGTACTTGGATGGGTGACCGTTCGAGAATACTACTAACTGCGTGCTGTTGGCGTATCGTGGGTGTGGTGAGCCCACACTTATAGTTATGTACTACAAAAAACTATCCACCTAGAAAAACTACCCGAATCGGGTAGTGTCACGCCTACCCCGAAAGGGTAATGGCTTAATGGTATAGATACAATGGTATACATGAACAATCATGATTTGCTCCAAGAATAATTTTTGTAAAATTATTATTATAAACACGATCTAAGCGAAAAGTTGACAGAAAGCAGAAAATTTCAGAAAAAGCAGCAACTTTCTAACATTATTCGAAGAGAATATTTATTACAAACAATAATAAATTATTTAAACAATTATGTTTGTTGAAATCAGTATTAAGTCATTTTATTTTTGGGTACCCTTTTTCGCACTTCTTCGGTAAGATCAACCCCCACCCCCCCCCACCCTCTCGCCAAAAATTCCTGGCTACGCCGCTGCTCAAGAATAAACATTATGATAATTAAATTTTAATTGGAGCAACAGAAAATGATTTGCAAAAGGATTTTTAAATTCATTTTACTTTGACATTTTTGCAACACGTTTTGTGTTGTTTACCACCGAGGTAACATCCATCGACGCGACATTACTTTTGGCTTCTCTGGGCTGGAAATGTTAAGAAATTGAACCTTTCCTGACAAAATGTTGCAAAAAATGAAAGAAAAGGAACTTTTTCGAATAAATAATGTTTTAGTTATGAACGAGTGAAAATGAACGGTCGTGAAAAATAATTCGTGTTAGAAAAAAGAATTAATTATTTGTTATAATATTGTTGACAATTTCGATAAATCATATTATTATATTCACACAGCAAAACAATTTTATTCTTACCTTAATTTCAGTCTTCACCGTATAATCAAGAATTGATTTATTTTTATTTCCAAAAATTTGTTTGAACAAATATACCTACTTTTTTTTTAATTTACTTTTTTCGAAAGTGTCCTCTGCCTGGAGTCCTCTGCCAAATATATATCTACAAAATACCCTCCAATTTTTATAGTCTCTCTTCGACGTTTTTGTGAACATCCGCAAGACATTTAAGGTTATGTGATAACATGTAATATCTAATAATATTCACAGCGTGTAGAGCAGATTTTGGGAGGTATTGAGTGATTAAGGAGGTAGCAGACACTCACGCAGGTGAATCAGGAATTCGAGAAGGTTAGACGGGTATTAAGGGAGGTCAGGTGGACAGTTACAGACATAGCAGCCATCTAGGGAGGAGAATCAAGCATTCGAGAAGGTTGGACGGGCATTTCGGAAAATAGACTGGGCAGTTGAGATTGTAGCAAACACTTAAGAAGGTTTGTCACGGAGCTGGTAAGCTAGCAAGCATTTATTGAGGTTGAGCAGATATTGAGAAAGTTTTTAGGAAGGTTGGGCAGGAATTTAGGAGGTCGGGCGGGAAGTTACGCAGGTAGGGCACATTTGAAGAGGTATGAATGACTAAGGATGGAACAGGCTTTCAGAGAGGGTAATCAAGCATTTGAGAAAGTTGGACCGGCATCTAGGCAGGTCAGGTAGGCACATATGGTGGTACGGGCATTTAAGAAGGTTGGAAGTAGTTGAGGAGGTGCCCGGCATTGATGTAGATTAAATTAGGAATTTGAAAAGATCTTACCGGCAGTTGCGTTGATGGCATCAATTTGAGGAGTTATTGTGTAGTTGTGAATATAGGAGGTATTTAGAGAGGTTAAGTAGACATTTGAGAAGGTTAGACGGGCATCAAGAAAGTTAAGTAAGGCAGTTTAAAAGATTAAGCAGCCATTTAGGAGGTCGAACAGGCATTTACGTAGATAGCGCGGATTTAAAGAGGTATTGAGTAACTAAGGATGTAACAGGCATTCAGAGAAGTTAATTAAGCATTTGAGAAGGTTGAATCGGCATTTAGAGAGATCGGACAGGCCGTAATGGTGGTAGCAAGCATTTGATGAAGTAGTGCGTTTTTAAGTAGGTATCAGGCATTTAAGAAGTTTGGAAGTTTGGAGGTTGGGTGGGCAACGAGGAGGTCGGGCGGGCAGTTTAGTAGGTAGCGCGCACTCAAGGAGGTATTGAGTAGACATTTGAGAGGTTTGATCTTGTATCAAGGGAGATAGGACGTGCAATAATTTTTGAAAATGAAATTCTCTTGGACGCAAAATCCATGATTTCATGATATCAGTTTTTCTCACCAGCCTTAATCTTATAACAATGCAAGGATTCAGTCGTTCCGGATGCTTCGACTCGCTTCGGACTGTCTGTCGACTGGTGTTTGACAAGGGTCCATACGCACGCCGCGGAAATACATGGATCGCTAACGCACTGAGCGTCACTGCTATTGTTCTCACGTTTTTGGATTATTAAACAAAATATAAAAATTTGATCAAAAAACCGGCTCTGCTGGCTCCAAAGGCCTTAAGGAAAGCAGTGAAAAGTTAAAGATGTAGCAGGCATTCACAAACGTCAATCAGGCATTTGAGAAGTTTTGGCGGTCATTTTGGGGAAGTCACCCATGCAGACCCTGGATTGAAAAGTTTAATGTCTCAATTAGGTCCAAATTCATAGAGAAACTAGAAAACGGAAAACGAATCTCTAGTATGAATTATTTGAAGGATTCTGTTTGAGTTTAGTATGTAAAACCGCAAGGTTTTGCGGTTCATGAAAATACTCTATAGAAGCTTGAACGACTAGTGTGTAGATCGACCTGTACATATAGGAAAGCCGATGTCCATTTTCTGTGTGGCCGAAATCCGATTAGAGGAGAGTGTTTCTAAGGGTTTCCGCGTGGCACCCAGGCAGCTGGCTTGTATCTTGAAGTGCACCAAATGCAGGCGAGCACAGTTATAGCACGTTAGTAGTGGTAATACGACAGAGACAGGAGAAGCAAGCCAATAATTAAATCACAAATCTTCGTTTGCTTCTACTGGTTTGCCAAATGACTAACCCGTGACTGCATCTATTTTCACTGAGAATTGAATCTATCCGGGCAAGCGTCGGCGGTAATCTATCCGATCAAACGAAAAATCGAAATGAAAATTCGAGGAGTTTGAGAGCCTTAAAAACTAAATTCGGAGGATTAATACACAAGGACTTTAAAATCCGTCAAGAAATAGAGCCAGTAAATGATTATGAACAGTAGGTTTCGAGGCTTGATTACTGGGCGGATGTCAGCTGGCTTCAACGAGGTGTACTTGGAAAGTTTCCGACCTTGTGGTAATATTTCCTTCAATACTTTCATTTGGAAAACAGTCGGGAATCACAGGGGGCCAGGACAGGCCACTTTGCCACAAATCAGGCTGTTTTTTTCTTATTGTGTCACGTAGTCGCTTACGAACTTCTTGGTATGATCACTTTCAAATCGCCTGAATCACTCTTTAAGAGTATCACTTATAGACGCATTGGAATACACTTCCTGAATCATAATATTGGTTTCCGAACTTGAATGTCCAACTTTTTGGCAACATTTATTTGTCACTCTTTGCTTGGTGCGTTCCGTCATCCTGAAATGCGACGCGTACGTAGTAGGACGTTTACACATCTACGTATTCTAGTCGACCGAAGATTTACAGTCACCAAATAGGGGGCCTTACAGAGGTCCCCACTGAACGGTAAATACCTGTTTTTTTTAATAGCTTAACCAGGCACAAAGTTAGAGTACAAGGTCGAATACTTTGCGGACAGAGCCCGTATCTTGATGTCCTCCCAACGTGGGACAGCGCAGTAGCCGCACGTTGGCAGTGGCGATACGACAGCGACACGAGAAGCGAGCCAATAATTAAATCGCAAAGCGCAGTTTGTTTCAGCTGGTTTGCCAACTAACTAAACGGTAACTACCTTTATTGTCGCTGAGAATCGAGGCTATCGAGGCTATCGAGGCAGGCGTCGGCGGCAATCTATCCGATCGAATATCCAACGAGCGCGGCTCAATGGGGCCACGATCAAAAGCCGCGCATGCAGGATCTCCCTGGATAACGGCATTAATTGAATCGCTATCGGACGTGCCGTGGTCCCGCGTTATTCTATTACCGAAGCAGCCATTGTCTTCCATGGTTTATAGTTCCCCCAAAATTCACGAGTGAGATAGTTGAATTTTCCCCGCGACAATTTTGCGGTCAATCGATCGTTCGTTCACTCGACACTCCCATCCTTTACGAAGACATTACACCTCGGCGACCACCCAGGACCAGCGGACCAGCCACAACCACCAATTCCGATACATACACGAATACACGAATGAATTTGGCCTTTGCTAATCGATTCCAATTCTGTTTCTGTCACTATCCAGACTTTGATCCTTTGTAGTCGGCTTAATGACAAAGCGCGGTGGTGCTTGTGAACTAAAATATATTATTAGTATGACTAGTAGGGGAGAGTGCCCTTGGTTGGGACGGTCCTTGGTTGGGACAGCGGGGATAAATGTTATAAAATTTAGCATTAAAAATCAGAAAAATAATTTATGCTTAATCTTATAACATTCATCCCCGCTGTCCCAACCAAGGACCGTCCCAACCAAGGGCACTCTCCCCTAGTAAATGCTCGCGCGCCAAGCGCCCGCCCGTTCACCTCCTAGGTCTTCATTTTCTAATATTAGGGGCCGTCCACAAACTAAGTTAACAGTTTTGGACTGTTTTCGACACCATCGCCACCCTTTATTAAAAGTCGTAGTTTCGTCTCTCCCCTCCCTAAAAAAAACGTAGCCCAAAACTCTCTCAAAACGGGGGAAATAGGGAGAATTCCTTACAAAATTCGGAAAATAATGAGGGAATAACTTCTTTTAAATGTAATTAATGTAAACAACATATTGAATTCATTATGGTATACTTTAAACTCCTAATATTTCAAGTCGAAATAAATTTCATTTTTAACAAATAATGAATTTTCAACCAAAAAAGATTTCCTATCAAAAGAGACGAATTTTAAACCCACAAGGACAAATTTTCAATAATAAATAATCTATTATTCACGAAAAAGTTGCATTAAAAACAAACCAGATGAAATTTGAAGCAAAAATGACGAATTATCAACAAAATAGTTGAACTCTAATCAGCTCATTTTTGACCAAAAAGATGACTTTGTCAACATAGCTTAATGATCAACAGAATAATTAAACTTCGAACAAATTAGTTGAATTTTGGTTGAAAATTAATATTTTATTTTCCAACAGAAGGCGAATTTCCTACCAGTTGAATCACGATGAAAAAAGGATTTTCAACGAGATACTTGAATCCTCAACCAATCAGATGAATTTTCAACCAATCAGATGAATTTTCGACCGAAAAAGAAAATTTTTCAACAAAAAAATTAATTTTTGAAGGAATACATGCACCTTCATAAATGTAGCTTAATCTCTAACTAAACAGATGAATTTTTAATGAAAATATTGAATCTTCAACCGAACAAATGCGTTTTCTCAGTATTTGAACTTTAAACCACGTAGTTTATTTTCAACCAACAAAAAGATGAACCGAATTGTTGAACCCTCAACTAAATATATTAATTGACCTGCCGGATGCAAGAACCAGCTTGGCGCTCGAAAATTCGTAAAAGTATTGTCCGATCGTCTCAAGGAATGAAAATTTTCAAAATCGAAAAATCAATTTTTTGAAAGTGCAGTATTGTGGAGAACAGGGAAATGAAATTTCTTCCTCTCAGATTTTTTTTCCAAACGTTTATTTTTAATAATGAAAACGAAATATTGAAAAAAAGTTTCTCTCTGATTGAAATAAGTTTTAAAACTTAAATCGTACTAACTCAGCAAAATATCATTTAAATGAGTTCATATTTGTAGGACGTATTCAAAATACTCTAGCGATGCCTGTGAAACTATGAAAAATTTAAAAATCACTTATTGCTTAATAATATTTAATTGTAAAATGAGCTCAATCGATAATTGTGTTTTCTTGGTTTCGCCGGTAAAAAGTATCTAGGGAACTTCGACTTTAAAACAACTTCCAGTGAGAGATGTGTTCAGCAATGTTGAATGAAGTTTTTTGGAAAATCTCATATCTATTTGTTGATAATTCACGAGATGCCAAACTGAGATAACCAAAATGGATCAATTTCCAACAAAAAAGATTTATTTTCTACCGCAAAAGACGAAGAACCCGAGGAAGAACTACACACAAAATACAAAAAAAAAAACGTTAAGTCTTTTGAGGGTAAACTGCTTGGAATATATTTTTAAGGTGACCCAATTAAAAGTTCTTATGTGCATTAGGTCCCAAAATTCCTTAGGTTTCAAGTTACAGGCACTTGAATTTGGGACACCGTAAAGAATACATTCCAGGCAGTTTCACCTCAAACGACTGCACGTTTTTTTCTTGGTATTTTGTGCAGGGTTCCGTTCAACCAAGTAGTTCAATTTTCAACTATAAGAGATGAATTTTCAAATAAAAATATCAGTTTTTAACTGAAAATGGAATAGATACATTTTTAGTTCATGAAAATAATGCTCAACAAAGAAAAGAACGAATTTCGAACAAAATTGTTTAATAGGAATGGTTAATATGTAATAGGTGAACTTCAAACCAAAAGCTGAATTGAAAAAAAAGCACTTTTTTCAACAATGTAGTCCAACTTTCAGCTGACTAGTTGATTTTTGACTAGTAACGATGACTTTCCAACAAATTAATTGAATTTTTGACTAGAAAAATTACTATTTTACGTATAGTTCCACTTTCTACAAAATTGTTGAGTTTTCAAGACAAAAAGGCAAATTTTCTACAAACAGTTGAAGCTCCATCCCGCATATATGCATTCTCATCTGAAATGATGAATCTTCAGCAAAAAAGATGAACTTTGTACCGTAAATGGAAATAGAAACATTTTCAGTTAAACAAGTAATTCTAGGGAAAGGGGTTTTCCAACAAAATCGTTCAACTTTCAACCAAAGAGATGAATTTTTAACTGGAATGATGGATCTTCAACAACGGAAAAAATAAATTTTCAGCAAGAGATCAACATTCAACCCAAAAGATTAGTTTTTTTCACCATGAAAATCAAGTTTCTGAAAATGGAATATTTAATAACTACCGATGGTAAAACGATTACTTCAGACAAATAATTTTTGAAGGAAAAAAAATTGCTTCAGTCCAGATTTGAATCCAGAATGTTGTTAGCGTTATCAGTTTAGCGTGAACCAGTTGCGCCACCGAGGCTTCATCAGATCTTCTCTTGTAGGAAGGTAGCGGGCATTCAGAGAGGCAGGTCAGCACTTACGAAGACCGCGGGCATTTGAGTAGGTTAGATGGTCAGTTAGGAACCTATCGGGCATATGGAAGGTTCGGTCAGGCAGTTATGAAGTTAGCGGACATTCAGAGAGGTCGGGCTGGCACTTAAGGGAGTAACGGGCATTCAAGAAGGTAGAAAGTAATTAAAGAAGTAGCAGGCATTAGTGATGATTGGCAGGCATTCATCGATATCGGTGGCGCAGCCACTGAGGTAGTGGTCATTTAGGGAGGTTGGTCAGGAGGTTGAAAAGGTACCAGGTTTTTAGAGAAGTTCTTCTGACAGTTTCAAAGGAAGTAGTTATTTAGTAAGGGAATCAGGCATTTGAGCAGGCCAAGCCTGCATTTAGGGAGGATCATGCATTGTGGATGCATCAGGATCAGCATCAGGATGTGTATGTGGTTATTTATCAATGTCCATGGCGCAGTTACGGAAGAAGTGGTCATTTATGGAGAATGTTCGGGCAGTTAGAAATGTTCCAAGAATTCAGGGAAGCTTTAAGGACAGTTTGAAAGGTAGCAGCTATTCAGCGAGAAAATCAGGCATTTGAGAAGGCTAAGCGGGCATTTGCGGAGTTCGGTCGGGCGGTTAGAGAAGTCGAGTGGGTTGCTACGAAGGTAGTAAGTAGTTAAGGAAGTAGTAGGTATTCAGAAAGGTTAATCAGGTATTGAGAGAGATTGAATGCGCAGGTTTGGAGAGGTACTCAGGGAGGTGACGTTCGTATAGAGAAGCTGGTCAGGGAGTTAAGGTAGTGGGCATTTAGGGAGGTTGGGGAAGCAATTACGGTGTCAACTGTATTTCAAGAATGTAGTGAGTGGTTAAAGCGGTTGCAGATATTCAGGGAGGATAGGCTGGCATTCATGGAGGTTAGTGGTGAAGTACCAGAAGTAGCGATCATGTAAGGTTTAGTCAGACAGTTAGGAAGGTACCAAACATTGATGGGAGGTTGGCCGGGCATTTAGGGCGGTATGGGGATCTTTATGGTGGTTTTTAGGTGATTAGGACATTTATGGAGCTCTGACTGGCATTCAGAGAGGTTTTTTCCCCCAAAATTGTGCCAGCGGCAAGATCTTTCTATGAGAAAGAGATATTTTTATTCTTCGCATTGGCCGATGACACGTTTTTATCCAACTATTCTTTGTACAGACGCTATGGTCATGAGCGAGCATCGCTTAAATTACGAGTGCATTTGATCTCGGGTCAGAGTTCATTTGGCGAGTTTCCAATTACAATTAAACCGATTACTACCGTTCGACGAACACGGCTAACAAAAAGAGCAGCGATATCGCTTCGGATCGCACGATCGCGAAATGTGGCTCCGCGAATGTGCAATGGACTTTATTATCTGCGTATGTATCGGAGAGGGTACCAAGCGATGCCACGCGACAGTACACATTACAACAATTTTCACAATGCACACATCAATTTAAACTAATTTCGCAGAACGTGGCTGATTATTTGTCTGTCGTTAATCTTTTTGATTGGCCTATTTAACTTTAGCCTTTTTAAATTAAGAATTCGCAATGCGTAATGGACAATTTCGAAAGCTTCCAAATTGGACAATATCCGATTAGAATTTTTGAACATTAGATTATTTAAGATTCCAAGAAATTAAAATTTGATTCTATGTAATTAAAAACGTCCAACATTGAATAATATAACAATTTGAAACTTTTGAATTTAAATAATTCTCAATTCGAAGCGATTAAAATCTGAGTCTGTCCGGAAAGTATTCGCACTTGTCGCGTACCAGGAGTGAGAGTTAAGTTTGGTAAATTGCAATGATATCCCCTTCAAAGCCACAACGTTATTCCAATAATCCTCTCACATACGTAAGCACTCCTTAAAGTCACCTTTTGGGGATAGCTAACAGCTGCTGCATCGCATTGAATATTTTCTCTACGTCTTGAAATCATATTCCCCTTAAAGGATACTTCAATTCAAGGAATAGCCAGAAATCAAAGGGAGACAGGCCATAATTGTACGGGGGGCGGCCGAAGTGGTGTTAGGCTGTTTTTCACCAGAAATGGCGGCAGGTGCATTTTCGCGGTTTAGTATCCAGTCGCCACTTTGACACAAATCAGGCGCAATATTTTGAGGATTTTTGTCCTACACGGGCCTGTGAGAGCAAGGGTCACCGAAACTAATTCTTAGTTTCAGTGGTACTTATCGACTCATCACTGTATACTTTCCAAATCATAACGATGATTTCTGAACATGGATAGCCAAGTTTTGCGCCAAATGAAATGCACACTCTTTGTTCGAAACGTGTCGTCATCCAGAAATGCGGCGCGTACGGTTTAAACTTCCACGAAACTGCGTACACTTCACTAGTCGACTAAAGATACGGAGGTCTATCACAATCAGCAGAGCCCTCACAGAAATCCCCTCCAAATGGCGAATACCCGTTTTTGATAATAGCACTATTAGGTACAAAGTTTAAGCACAAGGTTGGATACTTTCCGGACACACCTTGTATTTCGTTGCCACTCGGCATAATCAGACTGCCAGTGAATTGTGTAATAATAAATCGCAAGTTGAACTATCTATCTAGAATTTTTAGTCGTTTAATGAAGTCCGCAAGTACCGTTTGATTTTCTTAGAAATATTCATTTTGTTTGAAATCGAGGTCGAATTTTTAGGAAAGATGCATATAGGAATTTTGTAAAGAATAAATTTCCTTGACAATATGACATTTTAACTTATTTCAGATGAATGTACTTCTCATTATTATTTCAAAGACTGCAAAAGAATTTGACAGAAAAAAAAGTTTTGAGAAGATCGCATATTAAGGTAGTGCAGAGAGAGAGAGAGAGAGAGAGAGAGAGCAGCGCTGCTGCGTTTCATGTTTAGAAAAAGAAAATTCATGATTGCAATAACAGTACACTGATATTTAAATCAATTATAGCATATGATACTATATCATATTTCATCATAGACTATCATAGTCTATCATAGCGTATCAAAATGTATCATAGTGTATCATATTGTAACTTGGTACGCCATACTGTATGCCGTATTATATTGTATCATATTGTATCATAATGCATCGTATTGGATCATATTGCATAATATAACATCATACTTCATCATATTGTACCGTATTGTATCATATTGTATCATATAATATGACAGTGTATCATATCGTAACATGTAGTGTGCTAGTGTATCATATTATATCATACTGTATAATATTTTGCCATATTGTATCATAATGTTTCGTATTGCATCATATTGTTTCATAATGCATCATATAGTGTGATATTGTATCATTCTGTATCATACGCCATCATATTGTTTCATATTGTATCATATTGTGAAATATTGCATCATATAGTATGATCGTGTATCATGTTACATAATATTGTATCATATACTACGGCAGTGTATTATCCTGTATCATACAGAACCATATTGTGTCATATTGTATGATGTTGTATCGTATTGCATCATATTGCATCATATTATATGATATTCTGTCATGTGTAATAATGTATTATGCTGTATCATGCAGAACCTTATTGTGCCATATTGTATCATGTTATATCGTATTGAATCATATTACATCATATTATACGATATTGTATCATATTTTATCATGTTGTATAACACTGTATCATATAGTATCGCAAAGTGTAAAAGTGTATCATATTGTATTTGACTTGCAAGAATCCAACGATCAAATTTAAACAACCACCACGAAATGCTCCTATTGCAATTCCTAAGAACAAACCATTTTTTTCTTTTTTTTTTCTTTCGTGTGTTTTATTTTTATTATTATCTTGTATTAGATCTCAGGTATCGACGGGAGGGCGTCGTTGTTTCATCGCTGTTCCCACCTACTCTGATTTTTCTTAACTTGATAAGGTAGCTGAATGAGCACCGAAACGTTGGTAAATATTATAAATGCTTTCATATTGTGATTTAATAATAATAAGAATAAAACATACGAAAGAAATAAAAAAGAGAAGGAAGGTGATTTGGTTGGTTGCCGTCTCATTTTTCACTCCTATTTTTTATTTGTTGTCCAAAGAAACACATTTTTTTGTTTTGGATAATTGCGATAGGAGCATTCCGTGGTGATTGTCAACATTTGATCATTACGTTCTCGTTTTATTTTGAGGAATTCTATACATTAGCTTGAGTATTGGACGTTAAGTAGGGTTTTAAATATGATTTTAATCTACTTTAAAATTCCTAAATGTTAATATTATACGATATTGTATCACATTGTATGATATTGTTTCATAATGTATCATATTGCATTTGGTTGCATCATATTGTATCATATCGTATGATCTTGTATCATATTACAGCATGTTGTATCATGTTGTATCGTATTGCATCATATTATAGCATATTGCATCATATTATATGATACTTTATCATATTGTATCACATAGTGTGATATTGTATCATATTGTATCCCATAGTGTGATAGTTTACCATATTGTATCCTAATGGCTCATATCGTGCCATATTGTATCATATTGTATAGTATGACATCATCTTGTATTATAGTGCATTATATTGTATAGTACTGTATCATATTGCATCATATCATATGATGTTGTATCACATTGTATGGTATTGAATCACATTGTATCCTACTGGATCATCTTGTGCCATATTGTATCAAATTGTATAATAGTTTATTTTTTCGTATGTTATTGCAGGATACTGTATCATATCATTCTATAATGTATCACATTGAATAATGCAATTTTATAAACGGTGATATTGTATGGCACCAACTGTATAACATTGTATCATATAGTAAGATTCACTGGAATATAGCATGATAATATATGAAAATCTATTATCCTGTATCATGATGCATTAAATTGTATCATAATAAAAAGAGAGGAGAGGGGAGAGAAAGGGGGGGGGGTGACTCGGCTCGGTCGTGCATTTTTTTTCAAAACACTGCCATCCCAGCGAGAATTCTCTAACGTTCCGAATGAAGTTTCACTGGAAAAAACATTTTTGGTACCTACATTTATTTTAGCTTAAAACACATTGACCTTCTATTCGTCAGGGAAAGTCCACAAAATGTCAGAGATTACAAACACAAAATTTTAGGTCCGGGAATTTCTAAACAAATCAGTTCAAAGAACTGTCAGTCAAATTTTTAATTTCTTAATATCCATTAAAAATTGTTTTTCTTGTCCGTGAAAGATTATTTTTCGAAAATGCTACAAGTTTGAAACTCTGGTCTTTGAATATTAATGCTCCGGGTGGAAACAGTTGAAAATTCTATTATTTGGTTGCAAATTCGACAATTTTTGTTGATATCCATCCTTCATCGTAAAAATTCAACAGTTTTGTTCCAACATTTCTGCTTTCGCGCGGAAAACTCATTTTTTTCAAACTTCAACTTTATGGATCAAAAATTAATTTCGTTTCGAAAAAATTCCATCCTTTTTGGTTAAATATGTAACTTTTTTGTTAGAAATTAACATTCTTCGGTCAACGATTCAGTATTGTGTTTAGAAATTCGTCTTTTTTAGTTAATTGGTTGGAGGTTGAACCACATTGTTGAAAAATCATTATCATTTAGAAGACTCATAATTTTGGTTGAAATTTCATCTTGTTGGTTGAATGTTCAACTACTTTGTTTAGAACTTTTTTTTGTTCAAAATAAATTTTCAGCAGATAATGTATATATTTCATTTTTGGTTAAAACTGGATTTTTTGTAATTGAAAATTTATCTTTGTTGGTAGAAAATTGAACTTCTTTGTTGAAAATTCTTCTTTTTGGTTCAGAATTGATCTCTGTAGCTTGAAATTTCAATTATTCTGTCAAAAATTAAACTATTATGGTTGAAATATTAAGTATTATATCCTTCGTTGAGAATTAATATTTTTTTGAAAACTCAACTTTTTCGGCTGAAAATTCAACTGTTTTTGTCCGACGTTTAATCTTTTTTGGATGAAAATTTGAGTATTTGGTTGAAATTAGATGTTAGTAAGTAGAAAATTCCAGAATTTGGTTGAAAATTCAACTATTTTGTTGATGATTTAATTATTTTGTAAAAAATTCGAGTATATTCTTCAAAAGTCATATGTTTTGCTAGACGCTTCAATGAATTTCTTGAAGGTTGATCCTTTTGGATTGATCGTACATATTTTTTGACAAAAATGCATCTGCCTTGACAAATTTAATTCTTCGGTTAAAACTGCAACTGTTTTTGGTTAAAGTTTTATTTTTTTTTTATTGGAAAGTTCATCTTTGTAGGCTAAAATTGTAATTATTTGGTTGAAAATTTGACAGCTTTGTTGAAAGTTCTTTTTTTTTATTGAAATATTTAGTATTCTACTTTTTGTTTATGGTTCATCTTTTTGTAGGGAACTAAAGTTTTTGAGTTTAAGATTCACCTGTTTTTGGTTAAAGTTAAATCTTTTTTGTTCGAAAATTCGACTATTGGTAGAAAATTGAATATTTTGTTGAAAATTCAATTATTTAGTAGAAAATTCGTGCTTTTGTTGAAAATTTAATTATCTTTTTGAAAATGAAAATACTTAGTTCAAAGGCCTCCATTTTGGTCAAAAATATAACTGCATTGTTAGACATTTGTCTATTTTTGTAGAAAATTTATCATGAATGGTAGAGAAGTCGAACATTTTTTCACATATAGTTTTCTGCGCTGAATTGAAAGTATCGACAATTTTATTTGACCGTGTTTGCGATTTTTCAAATTATATTCCCCGAACTTTATTACCGCTTGCTTCCTCAAGAAAGCACGTTCCAGAAAATCGAATTTGAAATATTCTCCACATGCCATATAGAGTGTGGCGAAAAGCTCAGGCATTAGCGCTTCTGCTTTATGGCCGAAGGATTGCGTGTTCGACTCTCGCTGGCTGCAATATTTTTTTTATTTTCTAATTTTTTTATTTTCCATTCATCAAAAAATGTATAAATATAATTTCCTTCAAAAATGTTTGAAAATTTCAAATAATAATGATTTTTGTGATGCCTTTTTTTATGAATTTCTTTCCAAGGAAACATGTTCAAGATAAAAAATTCAGTTTTTCCGTGAAAAAAATGCATTCAAAATATATCATTTCCGAAATAATTGACGGAAATTATATACAAAAACATTTTAAAAGAGAACGAATTAAAAAATGATAAATAAAAAAAAGCCAGCGAGAATCGAACACGCAACCTTTCGGTCATAAAACAGAAGAGAAGGTAGGGATATGTCTGAGATAAGGAATGCCTGGATCAATATTCTAGATAACCCTAAAAAAAATTCTAGCAAACAAAATTATTACGTTTTTTAGTAAGTTTCACGTATGAGCATTATAATTAATTATATACTTCAAGGATTTTTGATTTGCTTTCATTGTAAGTACAAATAAAGCACTACTACGTGTGAACGATGTATAGAATAATTATCATAATTAACCCAGAAAAACCAAATGCCATATAATTTCCTTCTTGTCGAAAACGTGATAAAGTATGCACCATTCATTTATTCGTACGGCATTTAATTTGATTAAACCACTCCTAGTGAGTGCTCCTTTTGACCAATATTTGCACAAAAGAATCATAACAGCTCTCGGAAATTTCCTTGACAAAGAAAAAGAGGGAAAACGGGAATGGTATTGTTCTCGTATCGTATTGTCGTTTAGTGTGCCTCGTCAAGTTAATATCGTGCTAGTCGGAATGTTGTAACTCTTTCCACCTTTTATTTTTTAAATGGCTCGCTCTACTGAATTTTACACTCTTCTACTCTCTTTGGGCGGCTGATTACGGGTCCGTAAATCTTTTTCTAGGCATGTTCATCGTAAGTGCGGCAGTTTTCACCTGAACCCATGAAGGTTACTTTATTTTTCTCGATAGTCACCGGAATAAAGGTGGTTAAGGATGCTTCTTTCGTTTTTTGACGCTTTAAGTTGAGCAAAGATTAGCTACAGCACACAAGTGTGGCTGCTTCATTTAGCGATATCCCCTGTAAAATTTAACCGCTGCGCCACGATGCAAAGGCTCTCAGCGAAATGCATAATAAAAAGTAAAAATATAATTTTTAGTATACTTGTACTTATTATAAATATTATTATTATAATACAAAATGAAAAAGCTCATTTCTCTATTTGGCTTGAAATGGTTAAACAACAATATTTCTGAGGAATTTTTGTTAGAGTAGGATTCTCGAACAGCCTATACGTGGCTCCACGGACTCGGTTGCAACCGAATGCACAATTGTGGGACCTTTAGCTTGAGGTGGGATCCGAATCACTAGATCCTCGGTATGAGTACTAAAAAAAATCCCATAAGTACCGGCTCAGGAATCGAACGCGTGATGAAGGCGTGTTTGTTAGAGTTGGATTTTTGAATAGGCTACTCTGGGCTGTCCCGGTATAAACGAGGTATGTCCGAATAATATTCCTCATAAGTATCATATTCCCTTGACCAGCACTCCCCAGATTCAAAAATCACCACATAGCGTCAAATCCCACTTTTTGGCTCTCCCTAGCCAAAAAAATCACCCACAAGTGTTAAATTCCTCTTTCCTCTCACCCCAGTCTTAAAAATCATCCACACGTGTCTAATCCGCTTGTCCAGCTCTCCCAGCCCCAAAAATCACACTTTCCCAGCTCTTTCAGCCCCTCATAACACTCCTTAATGTAAACTTCACTCGTCCAGCTCACCTCAGCCCCAAAATTCACTCGAACTGTAAAAACCCTCATCCAGCTTTCCTCAGCCCCAAAAATCAGGCCTCACTAGCTGTTTACAGCCGCGAAAATGCCCTCTAAATATGAAACCCCTTGTCCAGCAGCCCATAGCGCCAAAGATCACCTCCAAAGTGTCAAATCCCACATTCCAGCTCTACCTAGCAACAAGAATCAAACCAGCGTTCCAAATCCACTTTCCATCTCTGCTCAGTCTCAAAAATCATTCCTAAGTGTCAAATCTTCCCTTGCCACTCTCTACAGCACTGGAACTTACCCCTAAGTCTAAAAACCTCTTGTCTGGTTTTTCTCAGCTCCAAATATCATTCTGACTGTAAACCACCCTTATCTAGCAGTCCCCAGCTACGAAAATTATCCCGAATTCTCAAATCCTACTATCCAGCTATTCTCAGCATTAAAAATCACCTCTGAGTGTCATATCTCCAATTTCAGCTCTCCCCATCCTCAAAAATACTCCTGTCCAGCTCTTCACAGCCACGAAATATCACTCATGTGTGTAAGACCCCCGTTTCTAGCACTACGCAGCATCAAAGATTACCCCAAATTGTCAAATCTCCCACTCCAGCTCTCCGTAAGTGCCAAATTCCTCTGCCCTGCTCTCCCGGACCCCAAAAATTACTGCGGTCTAGCTCTTCGCAACATCAAGCATCGAAAAATGTAATTTGGTGATTGTGAATGCTCTTTTGTTAAAGCTCTCTCGGCTTTAACAAACACACTCTCATCACGCATTTTGTGCTCCGCTCTCAATTTTGTCCAGAGTGTAAACTTTTCTACATCAAGTTTAACTCTATTATATCAAATAAATATTATATTTATTCCCGTAACTCGGTCTGGTACTGCTCATTCAGATATTGCAAAATAATGTACAAATTTTATTTTTCATGATAATCTCATTATTTTTTTCTTATTTTGCACTGATTTTCATTCTCAGCTATCCTGAAAAATTTATCATTTCAATGAATTCATATAATTATAATTCATAACATGCATCGGTTCCGAAACAGACGTATCTTCAAACAAAAAATACGAATCTTATCAAAATATAATTCCGGACAAATTTGTTGATCGCTTTGGGGTGACAAATTTTTGTTCATTAACATTTTCCATACATTTTGTTGTTCTTCCAAAAATTCAATTTTTTATTGTTAATGTTATTTTCCCGTTCGGCTTAACATATTTTGTCTGTACGTTTTTTTGTAGTTTGTATTGTCTATCCGAAATTCGTATTATCATCGGAGATGGTAACGATCAATCAGAAAAGAAGTCTTTACACACACCGTGAAAATGGAAATCTACAATATCGATCAGAATTATCTCATCTGATACAGAAAATCTTTAACGTCTTCTCAGACATATTCCAAGCCCAAGAATTCCAAGCATACAGAATCCAAGCCCATAAAACCCAACCCGCATATCTCAAGCCCATAAACCTCAAGCGCAAAAACCCAGCCCCGCGAACACCAAGCTCACTCATTCTAAACCCAGCAAATCAAAACGCATAAAATTTTATATTAACAATCACTCACAAAAACAAACAAAAAGACACAACTCAGTGGCCTTTTGTTTGTGTTTTGTAGGCATGGAGTACTAGGTTTTGTAGGCGTAGAGTTTGTGGTGTTCGGTATTGTGGGATTGGGCTTCAAATATGTAGGCCATGGTGTTTGTAGGTTTGGGTTTTGTGAGTCTAGAGGTTTGTGGACTTGAAATATGTGGGTTTGGGTTTTGTGGGCTTAAAATATGTTTTGTGGAATCGGTTTTTGTAGGCTTGGAATTTGCTGGTTTTGTTTTCTGGGCTTCAGGTTTGTATGAATGGAACTTGTGGTCTTGGTTCGTGGGGATGGGTTTTGTGTGCTTGCAGTTTGTGGGCTTGAAATATGTGAGCTTGGGAATTATGAAATTAGGCTTTGTGGGAAAGCGTTTTGTAGACTAGGGATTTTGTGGAATTGGGTTTTGTAGGTTCGGGGTTCGGTGGTTTAGGTTTTGTGGGCTTCAGTTTTTTTGGCTTGGGATTTATGTTCTTAGGATTTTAGGGCTTGGGATATTTAGGTTCGGGATATGTGGGGTTGCGTTTTGTGGGATTGAGATTTTTGGGATTTGGTTTTGTGGGCTCGAGGTTTGTGGGGTTGGGTTTTTTGGGCTTGGAGTTTGTGGCCTTGAAATATGTGAGCCTGGGAATTATGAAATTATGTTTTGTGCGATAGCGTTTTGTAGACTTGGGGTTTTGTTGAATTGGTTTTTGTAGGTTCGTGGTTCGGGGGCTTAGGTTTTTGTGGGCTTCAAGTTTTCTGGGCTTGGGATATGTAGCCTTAAGTTTTGTGTTCTTGGTATTTTTGGGTTTAGGATATTTAGGTTCGGGATATGTGGGGTTGGGTCTTGTGGGCTTGAGGTTTGTGGTGTTGGGTTATGTGGGCTTGCAGCTCGCGGGATTGAGATATGTGGGCTTGGGAATTGTGAAATTGAGTTTTTTGGGATAGCATTTGTAGGCTTGGGATTTTGTAAAATTGGTTTTTGTAGGTTTGGGATTTTTGGGCTTGGGTTATTCAGGTTTGGGTTATGTGGAGTTGGGCTTTGTGGGTTTGGAGCTTGTGGGCTTGAGATATTTGACCTCGGAAATTATGAAATTACCCGGGTAAAAATATTTGGTCTTGATTTGTCATGGGTAAAGACAAATCCAAGACTATTCCAAGTCATTCTGCTTGTCTAGCTCGTGAGACGGAACCATACTTGTTTTTGATGTCTTAAGGGTCATCAATAATCCGCTTTAAACTTGATAAAATGTTTATATTATTTATCTTCATAGTATTTATTGTTTATGTGTTAATAATTTCATTGATCTGCAATAATTATGTTGTTCGGATTGCGAATCTAAAAATGTTGTCCATTTTTTCCTATCTCCAACAGTTCACTAGATACTTCTAGAAAATGACAGTTTTAATCTTTTCATCAAAAACTGTATATGCCTGCAGTTGTTGAGACAGACAGGTTCCGAATTTCTTATTTAAAAATTATTTATTACCAAATTACAAAATTTTATCGGTTGTAAAGTTTTAATCCTCAGCAGATGTCAACTGCTTGGTCCTCCGTAGCTACCTAATTCCTGGAAATGGCAGGCCCTGCCGGTGGGGTCCATAGTTTATAGAGATCAGAGTATAATAAAAAAAAAAAATTGATTAGCATTTCGAACTCGAAAGTTCATTGCCTCACTACCCGATTCGGGTAGTGTTTCTAGGTGGATAAATACTACCAGTGTGGGTCCACCACACCCACGACGGGTCAACAACACGCAGTATTCCCCGAACGGTCACCCATCCAAGTACTAACCGCGCCCAACACTGCTTAACTTCAGTGATCTAACGGGAACTGGTGTTTTCAGCGTGGTATCGCCGTTGAGTATAATGGACAATAAAATTTACAAACTAAAACTTCTTTACTTTTGACCCTGGCAAATGTTAAAGCCACCAATTGACAATATAATTTTCTTTAAGAGCAATTCGTTATATTTATCAGGACTTACACTTCTTGTCTTGAAACAAGTGAACCTGGTCTTGTCTTGGCTCAGTCAACAGTCATAAATGCAAGCAAAGTCTGTATATCTCCAATGTCTAGCTGGTGAGACGGAACCAGACATCATGGTCCTAAAGACATATTGAAGACATTCAAGACAAAATCAAGACCGAATATTTTTACCCGGGTAGGTTCTGTGGGGTTGAGGTTTGTAAGCTTAGGATTTCGTGGAATTAGGTTGTATGGAATAGGGTTTTGTAGGCTTGAGATTTGTGGGCTTGGGATATTTAGGTTTGGGATATATGGGGTTTGGTTTTGTGAACTTGAGGATTGTAGGCTTAAGATATGTGGGGATGGGTTCTGTGGGTTTGGATTTCGTGGAATTAGGTTGTATGGAATAGGGTTTTGTAGCCTTGGAATTTGTGGGCTTGGGATTTCTGGGCTTAAGATTTGTGGGCTTGGGATATTTAGGTTTGGGATATATGGGGTTTGGTTTTGTGAACTTGAGGTTTGTAGGCTTAACATATGTGGGGTTGGGTTCTGTGGGCTTGGATTTTGTGTGCTTGAGATAGCTTAAGAATTATTAAATTTGGTTTTGTAGGATAGTGTTTTGTGGGCTGGTGATTTTGTAGAATTAGGTTTGATGGAATTGGGTTTTGTACGCTTGGGATTTATGAGCTTGGGATTTGTGGTCTTTTGTTTTGTGGGCTTGTGATATTAAAGTTTGGGATATGTGGAGACTGTGCGCGGCCCTGATTGTTTACGTTTGTAGGTTACCGATTTAGTAACAAGGCCATTGTGAGGGTTTTTTCTTTGTCACCCTTCTGCTCAGCTAATACGATATGAAATGGATTCCGGCTGGATTCTAGAAATTTTTTCCACACACAACTCTGACAATTCTGACTCGGTTCAGAAATAAATTTCCGCAGATAAAATGAAATCCACCAGTAACTGGTGATTACATCGTACAGTAATCTCTTAACTTGTCTGGGAAATATTTCTTGCAGCGTGTAATCCTGTAGAACATTACGTTCAGTTCGTAATGCCATCGCATTGGTTTAGGCTATTCGAACAAAAAGGCCGTCTAAAATATGTGAATTTCTTTATCTCTCGGATAAAGCTTGAAATACGTACGGCAAGAGTACTAAAGCACCTAGCGTGGCAATAATGGCAGTGCTTGGAAAAACTTTTAAACTAGAAGATGTTCCTTCTGAAATATTAAACTTTTTATAGCTATTTATGAGGCATAATAATTGTATTTGACTGCTTGCAAATGGAAAACTCAATGCCGGGTTCACATAACACAAACATTCGTTTCTCATATTTGTTAGGGGTACTAAATGTCTGTGCCATGTTCTAGTTCAAAATTGTTTGCATTTTATGAAGGAAATTGTGCTAACAATTTCAAGCTACTTTCTTTTCTCTTTATCAAAACTTAATTTCTGATAATAACGGAGAAAAATGCTTGAGAAAGTTTTCATTCGTAATTCGTTGAAATTACAGGGAAAAATACAAAACAAAAAATGTCAGTTTTTTTAATTTTTCATTTGAAAAACATTATCATATCAAATCATGTCCTCCACGAGACTATGATGTGGCTCCATCCTCATTTTGTATGCATATTGAATTGTTGAAAGAATGAACGAATGAATTTCAGTATTATTATTCATTTAGTTGAAAAAAGTTTTACAAAATGAATAAGTCTTTAGGAAAATTATAAAACAAATGATTTATGACTTGCAGTGAATAAATTTCTCTTAAAAGAAAGTAAGTTCTCTGACATTTATTGAAATATCTTCACCTGTTACGCACATATTTTGATGTTTTATATTTTCATACATTCTAGGGTTCGACTTATTAAAAAATATATTTTGACTATGGTTTGAAAAGTTCTTTATTTCACATATTTCATTATTTAAAATTGACAAGTTTTTGACAAGCTCGCATCTCCAAATTGTAAATAAAAGGTGTCATGGCATAATCATGTAAGTCCCACTTTTTTCAAAACACTTTTTATTGGCTTATGAAATCTCTTCGCTCTATTAATTTTTGTGCAAAGAATGATATAAAATCCATGCATTAGACAATTTTTTGCGCAACCCGATTTGTTATAGATGGTATAAATATTAATTTTATACCATGTAATTGTTTATTTAAACTACTTCAGCAATTGAAAGCAGAAAAAAAAGTTGAACAAATATACTTTATGTAATTTGTTTAGCTGAATTCACCCTCTTAATCCATCCTATTAATTTGTTCTTATCTCACATTTTCTTAACAAATTGCTCAAACAATTTTGAAAAATATTTATTTTTTTGGAGAACCATTCAGTAGCGATACACTTGTTGACGATAATTTTCTAAAAATGTATGAACTTTTCCCACCTTTCCTTTATATACCTACACAGCTCTATTAACTCTCGAACGAACTTTCTTATATTTTTGTTAATGATTCTTATTTCAAGAACGTTTTTTCATGCTCTCCAGAAAATTGGCTTTCTTAATTCCTTTTTGTGCAAGATAATATTCTTATCTCGCGCTTTGCGCTTACCTCTCATGATACACACTGGGTACAGAATACCCGGCGGTTTTATGAATTTCCGAAAGAAGAACGAAAATTTGTCTTCGGTTTTTGTAAATAAATTTTGTCTTGTTATATAAAACGGAATATGTATTTTTTTTGTCTTCCAGAGTAAATTTTCTATCGATTAAAAAAAATCGCTCAAATTGATTAATTCAATCAGGAGATAAAAGCTTCCAAAAAGTCGCCGGGTGAAAAATACCCATGTGTGTATTATACGTAACTTTTTGATAGTGTGTATCACGAGGGTTAATAATGTATGTACCTCGCGCTACACGCTTGGTCATTGAACATCCCCCACATTTTTGCATAGGACTTTTAATATTGAAGGTCAAAACAACGACAAATGGAATTTAGTAATTGTGAATTCTCTTTTGTTAAAGCTCTTTCGGTCTTAACGAACATCACATGTCTCGTTAGAAAAAACGTTAAAATAACATTTGCAGATCTAATTTGAAAAACAATTTTGTCATTAAACATTTAATTGTACCTTGTATCTTTTTGCCCAAAAAGTGATTGATAACAAATTTGTAGTGCTTTTTCGGTGAACAATTTTTGCCTATTAATCTTTTTTCGTATCTTGCATACTTGAACCGAAAGAAATGTTATTATGATAATCTTGTAGGGCTTTGAAAAATCAACGTTTTTTTTCTTGTCTTTTTTCACGTCGTGCGCTATTCGGCTTAAAATGTTAAACTTCGTTTTTTCTCTAGATTTCAAAAATGCTATAATTCTGATAGTTTTATTTTTATCGAAAAAAGTTGCTGGGATAAATTGTTCGAAGTTCCACGTACTGCGAATAGCCGTAAATAGAATCTTGTAAAAATAACTATGTAAATTTATTTCATAATTTTTTTCACACTTATTGATCCTGTTGAACTTATCTATTGTTCAACTAAATAATAATCCATCATTGAAGGACAAAAATGTAGGGGACGGTGGGGAGTTGTGGGCCGCGGGGAGACGTGGGCCACCTCAATCTCCGCTATGTTGTGGATGGTAGGACTGCTTTAATCACTGCCAAAAGACTCTTTTTGTGTGACCTCACTTTGTGAACTCGACTCATAGTCTCAACACGCGTAGTTAGTATTTTGACATTGTTGATTAAAAAAATTAAAATGAAAGAGTTTGTACAACTCAAGTGTTGATATTCGAAGTCCCGTTCTACAGCAGATTTCAAAGGCACGTTATTGCAAAATATTCCTTGAGCAATTGGCTTCAAATTAAATCAAACAATTTTGGTAAAACATCCATTGTGTGTATGGCAATTCGGTGATTTCGTAAATGTCGGCTGTGGGGAGTTTTGGTCCACCATTAGTGGGGAGTCGTTCTCAATGCGTATTTCAATTTTTTTAAGTGAAACTCCTTTTCTCTTGTTCTGAAACGTGTGTTTAGAGTGAATTTAGAATGTCAATTGTGTTAGATATCACCGGTACCTTTACTTCATACATTAACGAGTTATCCTTTGAGCGTATTAAATGTGACAACATGAGGACCGGATATTACACTTGCATACATTGTGAATCAGAATTTTTTTTTCATCTTTTAAAAATCATTAATTTTTATTTACTGTAACTTTCATAAACATAAACTACTGGAATATGCCATTTTCTTTTATTTTTTGAAATGGCCCTCAACTCCCCACCAAAACCACAAATATCGATTTTTATAAGATTTGCGTCATCCTAAATATTTCTCGCGCATTAACGAATTTTATTAAGTGTGGTCTCCAGTTGATGTATTGAGAAGTTTACTACAAATACCAGTTCATACATTGACAATTTATCGATGTTCAGAGAAGTTATGTCTTGAAAACAAAGCGTGGCCCACAACTCCCCACTCTCGGGGTCCGCCTCCAACCACAAACACACAAAAGTAAAATCAGGTGAATCAAATCTCAAATGAATGAGTTTTCTTATCCATACGTCAACTTACAATAATATTGATGAAAAAAGTTTGAGTGTGAGAAGATTAGAGTTTTTATGTATTATAAATGACCTTATCAATCGATTGAATTAAATCATAAAGAATCTATGGGAAACAAGAGAAGAGCATTCATCACTGCAAGAAAGATGGTATAGACTACTTTTAAACATGGAGAATCCAGTATGATCAACTGAAAGTGAGAAGGAAGTTTGAGTGGGTTCACCCTCAGATATAGCCTACGTCTGCCATATTGGATCCACAATTTTTTTTCAAATTTCTGACTTGAATTCGTAATAGCGTCTCCGGGAATCTGCTATACACGAATTTCAGCTCAATCCAAAGTTTTTTTAGCATAATCGTCTGCCATATTAGTTCCCCTATTTTGTTTTTTTGAATCGTTGAATCCAGATTCATAATCCGCCAGTCCTAACGCACTTGAGCACTGAATTTCAGATGAATAAAAAGTATTTTTAGCATACTCGTCGGCCATATTGGATCCACCATTTTGTTTTTTGAACTTTTAAATTGAGATTCATAAGCAGCGTACTCAAAAATCTGCTAAGCATGATTTTCAGCCAAATCCAAAGTTTTTTCAGCGTACTCTTCCACCATATTAGTTCTCCCCTATTGTTTTTTGAATTTTCGAATCCAGATTCGTAATCAGCTGATCCAAGAAACACCTTAAAACTGAATTTCAGCTGAATATAAATCTCTTTTAACATACTTTTCCAACAATTTACTAAACGTCACAAAAGAAGTTCCACTTAAAATATACTTGAAGAAACGTAGACTCTTGGAAAAATTCGGAGAATCCGTAGAGTCGCAATGACCCCAAGTGTTCTTTAAGGGATCTCCCTGAATTTAAGCTGAATTCGAAGCTTTTTAGAATACTCGTCCGCCATAGTGGATCCGCCAATTTACTCTCTTTCCTCTTTTTTAGTTTAGATTCGTAATTAGAGAGTGCAAAAATCCCCTAATAATTTTTACTCTAAAATTTGTGTTGTTTCTCAAATGAAATTCGTCTTTTTGGCTTGAGAAATCAACAATTATTAATAATTTACCATTGCACAGCACGATCGTCACGTACTGTGCCCTGAACATGCCCCAAAATATGGGAAGGAGCAGTTTCATGTAAAATTCAGACTAAAAACGGTATATTTTAAAATGTTCCCTAAATTAATTATTCACAGGGACAAGTTTCTAAGAATTGCCCTTCTTCACGAAGAAGTTGTGGATCTCGGGACAGTGAGAGTGAGCGGGTTAGCGTTCGTAGATGATAAGGATGTTATGGCAGAGTAAATCGATGATTTGCAAAGAATTTCTGAGGAAACTTAATACAAGTATGGCGAACATGGGCCACAAAATCAACGTAAATAAAACAAAAATTATGGTTTTTAGGCAAATCATAAATCGTATATTACTAAAGAAATTGGAAATTTCTAGTTGCCTCATAAACTGCAAAAGATATGGCAATCAGAAGAATTTCCTGCATAAGAATATTTTGTCAGTGTCAGAAGTTTCGGGAACATTGTAGACATCTATTTTTATTGCAAATGATAAAAAAGTTACTTGATTTCGAGAAGTCACTTGACTTCGAAGTCCGATATTTGTACGAAAGGATTAATTTGGGAAAAAGTTTTCTTTTTGTAACGTAAATATAGGACCAAGTCCGGTTGGATGAAGCTAAAAGGCACTTTCCACATACTTATCCGGCTAGGCCCTTTACTATTGTAACCATGAAAATTGCGTTGCCTTCGCTGGACTGGCATCTGCTGCAAAGGTGCGTTCACATGCTTGACGCTTGAATTTTAAAAATCACGATGCTAGAAAATTCGACAAATAAAATTGCCGACATTATGAAATACCTGACGCGGTAAAATTGACGAGGTAGGCAAACTTCCGAATCGAAAGAGGCGAAACACAGTTGAATAGTGAAATAACAAAATAATAAATAATTAACGGGTCAGTAATTGTCTATTTTTGGAAAACTTTTCAATTCAAATGAAGAAATTATTGCAATGATATGAATGTACCAAATAAAACTCAACTAAAACAGCGTTACAAAAGTAGTATGGTCCTCTCTATTTTTCCCGATCAGCGTTCGATCAAAAATATGAGAAAAATGCAAGCGCCCTTTTAAATCCCGATCGCAATTTCCACACGGATATTATATTGATCGAGTCTTTATACGTTACATCAGTGCGAAGACGGGAAGCCGTTATCTAAAACAGCTTTCCCCTTGCTCTAGAACTGATGATTCGATAGATTTACTAACTGCGTTCGCCGTTGCCGTCGTCAGTTAGTGCGAGAACACATAACGGGGACATCTCACGCGAATCGTTTATCATTCTAAGTGATTCTAAGTACAGCGTTGGGCAGGTAGTAGGCATGGCTCACAGCAAATGAATATTCATCGGATAAAATCGCGGAAGAACGTTTCCTGGGTGTTTCATATCTCTCCTTTGTAAACGGATGTCAGTTGAATTCATTTATTCTATATTAACTGAAATTAACTGCACGGAATGAAAATTCCAAAATAATGTATAGAACAATTTGCCTCGAAATAAATCTTTCAATTATAATAGGCATTGTGCAGCTTCACGACCTTTGCCCTTCTGCCATCATTTCACCCTTGACATTCTTTGAACCCCTAGCATAATTTGCACGCTTTTCACATTTTACCCTTCTCAATTCTTACACCATTTGAACACTTCTCAATATTTGTACCTTTTACGGCCTTTGCACTTTTTTACTCTTTGTGCTCATTCACCCTTTGCATTTTTCCACCCTAATACACATCGGCAAGTTTTGAATCATTTTCACCCTTCGCACTTTTTGCACCCTTCTATTTTCACTTTGAACCTTTTCAACCTTTTTACCCTTTGCTCTTTTCACATTCTTCAATCCATTTCAATTTAATACCATTCAAACGCTTTTCAACCTTTGAACATTTTGTGCCCTTTGCACTTTTTCCACCCATTGAAACATTTTTTCACTTTTCGCATACTTTGCGTTCTTTGACCCCATTGCACTTTTGAAACGTTTGAATTTTTTACCTCCTTTGCACTCTTCACATTCTTCCCACTTTTCAATCAGTTTTTATACACCCTTGGCACGCTTTCAATCCCATCCACTTTCACATCCTTTGAATGCTATTCAACCTTTGAATTTTTTTAACTCTTAGCACTTCTTACATCCTTTGTACATTGGCACACTTTGTACTTTTTGCACTCTGTGCAGCCTTTACATCCTTATCAACTTTCCTACCTTTGTTGTTACTATTTGCGGGATCAAATTAGGAAAGGCCTTCTTCGACAAAGAAGGTGTGGATCTCGGGGCAGTGAGGGTACCTGGGTTAGCATTTGAAGATGATTAGGTTGTTATGGTGTAGTCAATCGAAGACTTGCAAAGACTGCATTTTTTACCCCTCTTTGCATTTTTGTGCCCTATTGCACACTTGCAACCTTTGAGTCATTCGCAACCGTTGCGCTTCTTGCGCCCTGGACACTTTTGTCACCCTTTGCACCACTTTCACCCTTTGCACCATTAGCATCTTTCGCATTTCTTGCATCCTTCAATTTTTTACTCCCCTTCTCACATTTGTAAACTTTCCATCATTTGCAGCCCTTGCACTTTTTGCACCCCCTGCTTCCTGCGCACCCTTTGCAAACTTGAAACCCTTTTCACCCTCTACACCATATGCAACCTTCACAACCTCTACACCCTTTGCACCATGTGCTCTTTCTGTAACCATATCACCTCTCGCGCCATATAAATTGTTCACACCCCGTTGAGCACTTTTCAATCATTTAACTAATTGCGCCCTTTGAATTCTCAATATCCTTTGCATCCTTTGCATTATTTTTCCCTGTTCTACCCGTTGCACCGTTTGAGTTTTCACATCCATTTCATTCTTTGTGCACTTTCAGCTCATTGCGCTCTTTTTGCTCTTTGCTTTCATTTTATTTTTACATGCTTTTTACTTATTTTACTCTCTTGCATTTCTTCCTTCCTTTACCTCCTTTGCATTTTTTATCCCTGTCTTAACCCTTGGCACCCGCACCTTCCTTTACGTCCTTTGCATTTTAGAACCTTCGCCCTCTGAGCATTCTTTGCATTTTTCACACCCTCTGCACACCGTTGCACCCTTTACTCCAAATGCATTTTTCATACCCTGAGCACCCTTCTAATTTACTGGCCTTCTTTGCATACCTTGAATTTTTGTTCCTCTTTGAACCCTTTGCATTTTTAACCAACTTTGAATTCTTTTTATTATTACACTCTGCATCCTTTTCACTCTTTACATTCTTTGCAAATTTTACACGCTTTGCACCCGGTGCATTCTTTGCATTTTTAACCGCTTCGAACCCGGTGCATTCTTTGCTTTTTTTTACACTTTTTGTACACTTTTGCACACTTTGCGCACATTGTATTAAATATACCCTTTGCATTCTTTGCATGTTTTACACCTCTTTTGCACCCTTTGTACACTTTGGTACCCGTTGCTCCTTTTGCATTTGTACACTCTTCACTCGTTTTACCCCACTTCGCACCCTTTGGTGTTATCAAGGTACAACCTTCGCGTGATTTGCATTTCAGATACATCGCAACCTGTGCATTCTTTGCATTTTATATACCTTGTTTACATCTTTTCACAATTTACGCCCTCTACATTTTCACAATATCTGCACTCTTTGAATTTCTTAGCCTTTTTTGCACATCTTGAATTTTTACAACCTTTGCATTTTTTATCCCTCTTCGCACACTGCATTCTTACCCAAACTTGCATCTTTTTCATTGCTGATCCCTTCACACTCTTTTCACTCTTTGTATTCTTTACATTCTTTACACGCTTTGAACCCTGATTATTTTTCACACTTTCTACAGCCTTCATACGTGTTTGCACCATTTGCGCTCTTTGAATTTTTTACATCTTCTGCATTTTTTGCATTTCCTAGCCTCCTTTCCACCCTTTGCAATTCACGCTCTTTGCATCCTTCGTAATTTTTACATCCCCTTTGCACCCTTCGCATTTTTCACTTTTCAATTATTTGAATTTTTACAACCCTTTACATGATTTGCATTCCTAACACCATTTGCACCCTTTGAATGCTTCTTCCCTCTTTTGACCCTGTCTTACATTTACCCCCCCCCCCCCCTCAAACTTTGCGTCCTGTTCATTTAAACAGCGTGAGTACCCTCCTCGCTTTTTGCAACCTTTACATTTCTCCTCGCTTTGCAGGTACCGAACAATCAGCTTTTCTAGTCAACAACGAGTACTTTGTAATCAAAGATATTTCTACTATTGGACTTTTGCTCCACTATTTTAACTGCATGAAAAGTTTTCAATGATCGATAGCAGTGTCTGATGCAAAAGATGGCAGTAAAACAAGCGTAGTCTGTAACCAAAACTACCGCCGTAGATAAAGCGACCCATTTATCATTGCCGTTTTATGACGATGGTTATTTGGACTTCTCACTTTTTAATGAAACGAGATCGCTCTCTACTATTCTCCATCACCCTGCTTCTCCCACTCCTCTCCTCTACTCTTTTCTCGCTCACAACTCTCTATAATTTTACGCTATCAGAGAAATATATCTGGGACGAGGAAACTCGTAATTTTAACGCTATCGTTGCTTTAAACAACGTTCATGGTGACCGCACAGAAAATTCGATATATGTACCTTCGGTATTCTTCGAAAGGAATGGCGAACATTAACTATTTTCTCGTCCTTCTTTTGGTATTTTATTACTTAGTATTGAAATTGTCGTGTTATATATATATATATAGTCAACGGCGATACCACGCTGAAAACACCAGTTCCCGTTAGATCACTGAAGTTAAGCAGTGTTGGGCGCGGTTAGTACTCGTATGGGTGACCGTTCGGGGAATGCTGCGTGTTGTTGACCCGTCGTGGGTGTGGTGGACCCACACTGGTAGTATTTATCCACCTAGAAACACTACCCGA